>CAJNDT010000052.1:0-326134 GCA_905221615.1 Symbiodinium sp. CCMP2592 | reverse complement strand
TTCACCCAGGCACGAGCAAGGGACTCTTCCAAAGCCTGCAATGCGGACCTGAGAGTTTGGATTTCAGCACGGAGGGCGTTGACCTCCAATTGGAGCTCGTAAATGTGCTGACTGTGAAGCTCGCGAGTGCTGGTAGAGTCCTCGGAACGGCCTGAAGAACCAGCGGCGAGGGCGTCGCCGAAGTCCATGGGACGGCAGAGAAAAATTGTTCAGTCAACGGTCACTGCAAACTCTGCCCTTCGCCGCCAGCGCAGGGTTCCTCCACACGGAGGAAACAAGAAGATCATCCAACGTTGTGGTCGCCGGCTGCTCCTTCCACCCATACAAGGAAGACTTACTAGGCCTACCGACCAGTGGGACGCCCTCCATGAGCTCAGCGACCGTGATGTCTGGGAACCCGGTAGAAAAATTGTTCAGTCAACGGTCACTGCAATGTGTTTCCCAGCTATGTGCCTGTGCTGACACGTGACCTACGGACACACTGAACTTAGGCCAAAGGCTTTTGCACTCGAACAACTGATTCCACGCCAAAGTAAAAGTGTGACATGAAATCAAGAGCGCACGGGTTTTAAATAAGTTGTAAAATTTGAAATTCCTACGTTTCGCGTCGCCTCTATGGGCGACTATAAATCAAAGACAACTCTGTCCGCCCGCGGAGAACGTCTTCCAGGGTGGTGCTGCGGTTGCCCTCCAGGCTCGTCTTGGTTCGATGACACTCCAAGCACAGGGCCTGCAGCTCCTGCTGCTGTCCGGAGAAGGACTGCACCGGGATGACGTGGTCGATCTCGAAGATGGGGGCGCCGCACAGCTTGCACATCCACCCTTGCCGGGCGAGCAGCTCCTGCCGCCGGCACCCGCAGCCGCAGCGCGGACCACTCGCACAACCCGCGCATGGAGACCTTGGGCCTGCCACTCCTTGAACTCGGCACTGGATTGTCGCGCCTGAGCCGGCGGAAGCGCTGGCGCTGCTCGGACTCGCAGCCGGCCACGGCCCGGGCGCTCTTGTAGAAGAAGGCGTGGCCGTTCCAGGACGTGAAGGCGATGGCCTTCGGCGCTGGCATGGTGCCCCGGAGGACGTATCATAGCCACGCCGCATCGCTCACTGGCCTGGCAGTATCTCTCAAGCAGTGGTCGACCAAGGCTAACCAGCAACCAGCAGAGAGAAAAGTACAGTACGGCGTGTGCTCGTTCGCGTAAGTATCAGGGCCGAATGGCCTGACAGCTCACAAGCTAGCAAACGTACAAGAGCCTGACTGAAAGACCTGAGCCCTACAGGATCTACAACGCAAGACTGAGGCCAACAGGCCAGGCAGCAATCCCCAGTCTTTGCCCTTCTTCTTCGGAACCGAAGAAGACTTGGATACCAGCTCGATGTGATTCTCCGTGTGAACCCTCAGCAACTCCTCTTTGGTTGCTTCTCGGGATGCAACTTGTGTACATGTCGATTGCAAGCCTGACAGGTCCAGCTGCTTCAGTATTTCCGTCCAGCAGCTTGTTCGCTTCCAACCAAGACTTGGTGGCAGGGGCTCGAGAGTAAGCATTCGCAGAGGTGCCGGAACCGATGTGGAAATGGGAGACTCGACCTCGTGCAGAAAGTCCACGTCACAGTCTACCGCGAACAAGAAAGCATGAGACATAAATGAACACCCTCAGGTCAAACACCTAAACGTGATCTGCGGCAGAGATTGAGCGGGAAACTGCCCATGCTGTGGTCCAGGGCCCGGGGCAGTGAATCGTACAGATGTCAGCTGCATCTATTGACAGCAATTGTTGTCTGCATCCTCAAGCTCATTGCGAGCAGCGCGATCACAGGTAGTGCAGGTGCTGCATACATGAACTCAAACGGGCAAGATTGGGGTGTTCGGGTGAAGTCAATACATGTCATGTGCATTCCGCGTGTTGTACGCCTTCTTCCACAATGGAACTCCTTGCTGGAGAGACCTGTTGGCTAAGAAGTGAGGTTTCAAGCTTAGCTGCTCCAAGGAATCTCAGCAGCCGCACGTCTTTTGCGGGCGAAAAAATGGACTTGCCGCCGAGGGCTTGCGTTTCGAAGACCTGCCCCGGACGATTTGTCTCGAATGGGTGCAATCCACTGCGTGAGCATAGCAGGCCTCTCCCACTATCCACCTGGGTTCCTCGTATGGAGTGATGTCACCTTGGAGGCCACAGCATGCTATCTCACAAAAGCATTAAACTTGGAGTGCTCAAGCAGGGGCTTGAAACATCGTCTCCAGCGCTTGCCTTGCATTCTGCAAACACTTCGCAGAAACACATGTCATCGCCAAAACAAGCCAGCCAGTCGGTCACGATGGCTTCTTGCTGCAGGCCGGATGACAGCTCCTGCAGCAGATTCCAACGGCCTGATCCACGAACACAGCTGATTTGTAGTTTCTTCTTCCTGCATGACGGACGAGAGCGGCGATGTACTGCGTGCCTCAAAGCTCAGAAAACTTGAAAAGGGCCTGTGCACAGCTGCACATCAAAGTTCCGATTCCAGGTTTTCCGGCTGTCGCTCTCGGAGACACGACTCCAACAACTTCACCTGGTTGCGAGCTCAGTCCATGGCATCTGGGTCTTGTGCTCCAGAGGTAACTCCTCGGATCCCTGTTCGCTCACGTCGGCCTCAATGCGACTCGAGGCGAGCCTAGGCCGGACTCCAGGAACTCCAGGCCTGAATGCCCACAATGAAGAAGCGCTCCTTCCACCCGGCAACACTCTGAGGTCCAATATACATTTATGGCCATGTGTGTATGTATGTATAATGTGAGTCGGAGCTGTCGACCTGTTGGCACATAAGCATGAAAGTCCGGCCAGAAGAGCTTACAAATTGAACAAGACGTACACTGCAGTCCTCACCATCTTTCGTTCTGCCGACCGACAGGCCACGCCTCATACTGCACAAACAAGCACGAACAAGGCATCACAAAGCGACAGAACTTCCGCGGCAGGTAGGCAGGCAAGACGGAAAGGGGCCCAAAATCTCGAGAAGCATCACTGCATTCAGGTGCTACACGGTCGCTCAGGCAATGGGCATGTCCAGCAGGTTTAGACATGGCGTACCATCTGCCTGGCGCCAGCACTTCAAGTCATGTATTTGGGGTCACGGCACAGCATTCAAGCACCTTGAGATTCTTAAGCACTCCACAAAAGTGCTTGCCAGTCCTCTGCGCAGCTCAAGGAAGTGACATGCTGTACAACCCAGTCAGCACGACTTTGAATGTCACAGAACACACAGACAGATTTAGGAGCGGGCTTCGCAGAAACACGAAGACCTTGCCGGTCGGCGGGCCTGAGATGCTCTGCACTTTGCAAGACTTTGAAGCATCCGGTGCCTCAAAAAAGGTCATAGGCTCAAGGACAGGGCTGGATGTCACAACCGTCGTTCAAAAAACTGCAATTCTGCCTGGCACATGTGCACGACCAAGCTGATCCAAGTGCCAGCGATCTGAAACCACTAGAATAAAACAATGCCGACGTTGTGGCACAAAGTTCAACCTTGCAATGTGGATCACATCATCCATCCTCTAGATTGTGGGATCGTTGTTCGGACAAATCGCCGATCTCTGAAACGATGGCTGCCGGCCAAATCTGGATGCGCCCGCCTCTGACACGGAGATGAGCGGGCTGCGCAGCAAGCAGGATGGGATCAAGCAAACGTACGGCTGGGATACACTGCGACAGCATCAAGACATCCAAGATGACACGGTAAGGCACTATGCTCTTCTTACAATTCAAATGCCTCGATCCTATTGCGAGTCTTGCCTGCGCAGGACCAGCATTACTCACCTGGGTTGCGCAATGAAGCTGAAACATATTACAAAGAAAACCTCTGAGGCGTCTGCGGAAAAGTTGCAGTCCCGGATACTCCGAACCTGTCGTTCAATGCGAGAGTGCAGACTTTCACTGCCCACACTATGCTTGAACAAGAGCTACTGTGCACACAAAGCGGCCACAATGCAAGTCACCTCGCTATCACATGTCCCGTGCTCCGAACGAGCCAGTTAGCCTGAGCAAAGCCAGCTGCCCTCAGTGCTCCTGGCCAACGTCTCATCCAAATGTTGCTGCAAGTCCAGCTGCGTCACTGTCCTGCACATGAAGCACCTGCCGCCAAACTCGCCTTGCCCAAATGCTGCAACTGTTGGGTCCACCCTCCAGCCTGGCTCATCACGGGCAAAAGGTACACGACAAAGCATGTCGGCCACTGACCGAAACCAACAGGATCCAAAGGTGCTGAGTCGTGAGTCGCCCGGCTGTTGATTGTGTCGTTTGGCAAATATCCCGCACTTATCTCGAGACTTCCGCATGCCAAAATGAAACAAGCTCATCACGATTATTGCACACCCCATCCCAAGCATCCACCTGAAGTGCGGCATGGTCATGCAAGCTCTCATCCACACCATCTTGTCCGGATTTGGGGCTTGGCTCGCACGTGGCCCTTGGGACTCGGTGACAAGTCTGGACATGGCAATCTTTGAAAGCTCATGCTTTCAAGGCGAGCCTAAACGATGCAACAACGCACGTGTGAACCAGCTTCTTGTAGCTCCTTGTCCAGGATAGACACTGCCACACTCACTCATTGAGAAACCTGCCTCTTTGCAATCAGCGGCCGAGTACCCTGCACTCTTCAAGTCCCGCACATCGAAGCCAGCTCTGCGGAGTCCGGGCCAGAAATAGCGCGTTCTTCAGGTCAGCAGCCAAAAAGCCTGCTGGCTTCAGCTCGATATCCGGCATGCTTGCAATCCTTGTGTCTGACTTGGGAAGAACTTGAGTGGGCCTTCCACTCCCTCCACTTTTACCGCAGCAGAGGACTTGAGGAAGCTGCTGTTGGGCAGGTTATGGCCGCTCTGGACACGCCGAGGAACGATGTCCGTTGCAGGAACTCGGTGCCCTCAGCTGCTCTCCTCCTCAGTGAACGACCTCCGTTCGGCTACGGCTGTACCTTGACACAGTGCACGGGAGCGGCTGGCTGCTGGGCTGGGGGAATTCGCCACGGATGACACAAGAGGCCAGGACACGCGGCACACCTCTCCATCCGTTGGCAGCGCGCATATGCTTCTACTTACGCAAGAATCGGGTGCCCTCCAGTTAAGGTACTCATCCTACAACGAGGTGAAGGAGTTTCTCAAAAACGCCCATGTCATTGTCATTGACGAAGGGCAACAAGAGGGCCTTCCGGCATCGGCCGCCATCTTGGCCAATGCGGATTGCCAGCTCGTTATCCGTACTGGAGATCCGCGGCAGCTCACCGGTGGGGGTAAAGGCGATGTGCAGCTCAACACCCTAGCGCGCCTCACTGCGAAGCCGGTTGGCATTTGTGGACTTGCTCAGCTTGCTCCTCCACCCTACCCTTCCGGGCGCATGGCTCACGCGCACCTCGCCTGGGGGGCCGCTTCATACTGTTCAATGGTCAAGCCTTGGACATCGCTATGATCACGGGACGGAGCCTCCGCCTGGCACCAGCTTGACGGTCTGCCCGTCTATTTCCGAGTGCCTATTCGGATTGGATACCCCTGCGGAGGTGGGGCTTGTTGAAGATCTTTGTGACATCCGGGGATGGGTGAACTTTCAGGGACAAAACTACTTCGTTCCCTACTCCGGCATCGTACGAGTAGGCGATGTGCCCTGTCCACACCTGAGGATGGGCCCCACCCCCTTTGACAAAGGGGGGCTTAAGCCCCCCTTGAAGCCCCCCCTTTAAAGGGGTCTCCTGTAAGGGGGGGGGGGTGAGCCGATACACCCACAAGGAAATGCTCCTTGTTAGGAGGTGTATGACCAGTTTATTCCCTAAGGATCAAAGGGCAGCGCCCTGCACACGGACAGTAGTTGTTTTGTCTTGCTACGCAAGGAGAGCTTGTCTTGTCTCAATATGGTAAAACCACTGTGAGCCAATGGGCAGCGGAATGTATATGTATGAGCATGCAGCCATTGCTGTAGGTACCTGTTAGAGCTACCCCTTTAGAGGTTTACGCAAACAAACAGACACTAATTTTCTTTTACCGGAAGCATGGCCGCACATTCACACATATACTATTATGCCCACTGTCACAGTTGCGGAGTTTGGACTCATGATAAAAACAGCATATTGTTTATGCTAGGTATAGCACTGAAGTACACTGTTGAAGTCACTCTTGAAATCACTCCTTTTGAACTCTTTCATGCACATTGGTCAGAGAGATCGTCTGTACAGGATCAGGTCTGGTAATGTTCTTCTATCGAATTATGCAGCCCTTCACTGTGCTCTTGTTAGAGCCTTGTGAGTCACTGTTGTGAAACTCTGAGATTTTCCTTATCTCAGATTTGGATCCAGGTTTGGATCATAGGCTCGAGCATAGACGTTCGGATGTGGTTCATCCGGGTCTGAGTGATCTTCTTCGGAACTTGAAAAGATTCCGAGTAATCTGTTCTCAGCCCTGGTGAAGGCGGCGTCTGCAGTGTCATATCCATGGTTGGATGTAGTCGCCTTTGGCTCGGCCTTTGGTGCAGCTTGTGAGCTGATTGGAGTTGCCTCGGCTTTAGCCGGTTGTGGCTGCTTAGCCTTTGCCCGTTCGGCCCTTCTTCTTTCAAGCTGTCCGTCTGAGGACGCCCATGATCTTTCACTTTCATCTCCTGAGGGAGATAAGGCGTGGGCATGAAGGCTGTTCCAGTACTGTGCTGCAGAAGGAGTTAGGACTTCTTCATGGTCAGATTCTGACTGGTCTTCCTCAGAGCTTTGGTCGTCAAAAAGTGTCTCAAGGACATTTTTGAGGTTTTTATGTCTTCGCTCTATCTCTAGTGAGGAATGGACCAATTGATTGAAGACTGTTTTTGAGTCCTTCAGTGCTGTTAGAAGGATTTCCACTCTGGATAGAGTATCTTGGATGGTGTCAAGATGATCCTTTCTTTCCTCCTTGTCTCTCTGGATAGAGTTTCGCAATGATTGTGCGATTCTGAGGAGGTCGAGATATTTCTCAATAGGCATAGTTACCGTATGATTGTCATGTATGACAGTTGTTTCGTCGCTGCTCAAGTTCCTGAATAGGACTTCCACGACTGGTAGAAACTCCGTGCTCCACGGTTCCTCTTCATCATATGTTTCTACGTGCTGTTGCACGCGTTGTGTAAACTGCTCGGCTGCTTCTACCGTTGCATCGATAGAGCTGACGTGTCTTACTGCCATGTTTCGGCACATAGTGTTAATGGCCTGGCCTTGATTGGCTTCGCCAAGTGCAGCGTCTGCATGGTTGCAGAGTCCACTGTTATGGGCTTCTCTAGCTGCTTTTCGTTGAATGCGCCGATTTTGACCTCCTCTTCTGGTAGGACCTTTTGGTCTCGGAGGATCTGAAGGTACTGTTCCTTTCGCCTTTGGCGGAGGAGTCTTAGGTGGAGGTGACATGTTTGCCTTGTTAGGCACTGGTGGCATTGCCTTGGGCACTGACGACGATGAGGCACTTGCGAGTGCAGATGTACCTCTGGCTCTTGCCGAGGATCCCTTAGGGATTGATGTATAGGTAATCTGCATGGCTTCTTCGGCCATTTGTGAATGCAATGCATCACTGAATAATTGCCTCATATGAGGAGTAGTACTTGCATCGTCATAGGTTTGAAACCGTTCAATGTCCCTTTCGGTGCCACGTGATCGTGTATCACCTCTTTGAAAAGGATCGTTCCTGCGAATCTCCGCAACTTGTACTGCCTGGAGGCAGGTTTTACACAGCACCTTCCTTGAAACATCTTTTGCTTGCTTGAGCTGGTAACAGCTGTCTGAAAGATGGTAGACTTCGCTTCGGGAAGTGTGCCACACAGGTCGCAAATCCGTTGTTTCTCCAGAATTGACCCTGTTGGGTCCTAAAGGTTCACGCGTCTGTGGTTCATTCTCGGGTTCGAGAAATGGTGGTGGTCGTTTCGCTGCTGCTTTTGCATTTGATTGTTGGCGGTCCATACATCTGATGGGAGCCCTGGTGAGCTGCTTCCACATCCAGTGTAGGCCCATTAGCAGCAGAAACACATTCCACGCGATGCTGAAGACGGAGAAGTCTTGCTCACTGGTTAGTGAGTTTGGAAGTGAAGGTTCATCAGTCTTGATAGACTCTCCCTTTGCACCGCCTTGATTAGGGTGTCCGAACCAGTTCGACAACCCTGCTGCTGTGGCAGCTGTTCGGAGTGCCTTGCTGCTCGGAGCAGACGGCGGTCGCGATGACTTCCTTCTTCTTCTGCGACTGGAAGATTCTTCCTCCTGTTCGTCTTCATCTCTTTGAGCCGACATCAGGTTTGATGTTTCTCGTTCGTGCTCTTCAATAACACTCTCCTCTCACGGATCAAATGTTCTTCCTCTTGTTGTTCCTCAAGTGTGTCCAGTTCCTCTAAAGACATGTTGAGCTTGTCAACAAGACTGGCTCTCTGAGGTCTGGATCTCGATCTTGGTAGATCTTGTTGTGAAGAGGACGATGATGCCTGGCTCCTTCTTGGAGGAGAGCCTTCAGGCTCGCTGGGACGTTCAGGCTGTGGCCTTTCCCAGAATCTTCCATATCTGTGATAGCTACCTTGTGGTTGCTGTCTGTCGTACCAGCTGTTGCCGGATGAATACACAAATGAGTCTTTGTAATCCCAGTATTCAGCATTACGCTGCTTGTAAGCCTGTCGCTTGTCAGCGATCTTCTGAACCTGGGCATCTGACCGGTTGTGTTTCCCTTTTGTAAGGATTGGTTGTATCGTGAAGCCCAAAGGGCTGTGCCAATCTTTGTCAGAGGGACTCAACCACAGGTCAAGGTTAGAAAAAGTTGAATAGTACTGCTTGACTGAGACAAACAGACGGATATCGATATCCCTGTTTCTGTTCATGTCCTGCCACATATCTGAGACTCGTTCCCAGTATGTTCTTTCGGCGGCAGGTGTAGCATCTCTTGGACTAGGTGACGCCGTGTGCGGCGTTTTACTCCAGTCAAGGATATAACTGTTGATACAGTCGAGGTCAGCAACTTTCTTCGCCGGGTCCGGCGGTAGACGATCTGCACGTGCCAGTCTGTGCTGGTCAGAGTTGTTCAAGCAGAGGTGTCGCACTTGTGAGTGCCTTCCTGCTATTCTGTTGAATGCTGCAAGTTTCTTCTCCAGGTATAGAGAAAACAAACCGTTTCGCGGGTGAACGTCTCCACCTTTTAAGGTGAGCCTCGACGCAATATTATTGAGATCCCCCGCAATTACATCCGGTTTGAAAGGGAGAACCTCGTTGAGGAACGCGTTCACCAGTTCGCGCCTCTGTTCTTCCTTATGAGTCATGTATGAGTTGAAATGGACGATCGCGATGGTGATGACCTTGTAAGGCCCTTTTGTACACCACATCTCGTCAAGATCGTTTGATGCTTCTTGTGAGAAGATCTCTGCGTATGACTCAAAGTCTTCCTCTGGTGGCTCATCACCCTCGACATGGCCGTTCCATTCACAGAGAACCGGCGAAGGGTCGAGGTCCGACAGTGTCAGACACGCCTCTGGTGAGAGGTAAGAGCCATCAGTGGGTCCATCCTTGTCAGGATTTTTACCCTTGAGAGGGTCATATCCGATAATCTTCATGTACTCATCTCTCGTCATCCTCTGGCCGGAATATGGGTGGACCCATTCTTTTGCCTCCTTGATGGTACTGTGGTACCCAAAGGTGAGGCGGCATACCGCACCGTGGCATGCCCACAGTCGCTTCTTGGGACCACCAGCCTTAGGCTTCATTGTTCGGTGACGGTAAAAGTGGTGGACGAGAGAGATGTCTGTTGTTGGGTCACCCTTGACTCCAATATACATTGAGGGTGCCTCAGGCTCCTTGGGAGGAGAATGGATTAGCATCCCTCTGTATTCATGTTGTCGCATGGTTGCGATCGAATACTTTGACGCAAGTGCTCCTGCCTCGAGTACGAGGGTAATATGTGCTGAATTGTTGAAGCACATGTCAATAAGAGGGTGGTAATCGAATCCCTTCTCAGGTTTGAGTTTCTTTTTGGGATTCCCTGCTGGCACCGGCGCTCGATCCATATTTCCCCAGTTGCATACCACTAGGCTTAGTGATACGCTGTCTGGGTTTGAGCCCTCTATGTGTTCTCTCTTTTCGTTAACACCGGCCATCCTATTACGAACTATCTCGTAATGTGCGTCGAGCACCAGTTTGTCTTCGTAGCCAGTAAGAGAGAGAAAAGACGCCGGGTGGCTTGTTCTGGAGTCCTTGATATTGATGTGACCCTTGTTGATGCTCTTGTATTCCTCCAGGGTTGGAGCCTCTGTGGAGCTGGTGTAAGTATTAGGAGGATTATTCCTAATATCATCAAAGCTACATGGATCAACGCCTGGATGGGCTCTCATGAACGAATTCCTTGCGTGGTCGCAATACATGTTGATTTTCTGGACTGCCAAATCTACGTCCTCATGTGTGAGGATGGCCTCGTATAAAACCTGACGCTCTTCTGAGATCATTCCTGCTGACACTTTAGAGGTCTCGAGGCAATCGATTGGCAAGATGCACTCGCACATCTGTTGTTTACCCTGTGGGGTAAGTCGACAGTCTGCACATACAATCGTACCACAGGAATAGCAAAAATAGCCTGTAGGCTGGTTGCAAAGATCGCAGAGAGGATTATCTGGTCGTGTCATCAGCCGTATCCTTTGGTTAAGACTCATGGCTGTCCTGCGTACTCCTACAAATCTCTCCTTGGTAGGAGGTGCAGAGGAGGAAGATGCCGAATCTCTGGGTCTGTCCCACTCCTCTTCGTCAGGAGCCTCAGAATCCTTGATCATGAGTGGACTTCGGATTTTTCGATTCCATCGACTAACCCAGATTCTCTCTTTCATTTCCTGTTGCATAGCCGGGTTAGACGATGACTTCGAGATTCGGTGCTTGCGATTTTCTCGAAGTCGAGCGCTGATGCGCTCATGTTCTCTTACGAGATCTTCCTCATCAGCAGGTTCCTCGTATTCGAGGTTGAGCTTGCTTCTGTTGACTCGATAATAACTTTCTGTTTCAGGATCGAAGAGAACTAGGAATTTCTCCTTCTCCTTTTTAGGAGATTTTGGTTTCTGTGGCTCTTCGTCTGAACTCTGAACATATTCTGCTTCAGGCTTTGGTTGGTCAAGTTTGACCTTCTTAAGTTTCTCTGTGATCTCTTCCGTGGGAGATTCTTTCTTCTCCTCCGACGCTGCAGGTGCAGAGTTCGTCTTGTGAGACGGATTAACATCAACTCGGAGTTCTGAGGATGACGAAGATTTTGAGCTCTTTTCGCTTGATGCCGACTCATCGTCTGATTCTTCGTCACGATCCTGGTTAGGATCCGGTTCCTCAGGTTCCGTCTCTGTTCCAGAAGATTCTTCCTTGGGAGGAACTACGTTGGCGGAAGTATCCTGAACAGGTTCTGGAGGTTTGTGACCTGTCGTTATCTTAAGAACTTCGGTGGCGCTTCTGGTGCCGTCGGAGTTCCAGAGCTGTCCCATAAGACTGTCCGGATCCTTGTCAGCCTCGGCCTGCCGGGCGAGCTTGGATCTCGGATGGATCTCCTTTGCAGTAGTCTCCGTTTTCGGAGGTACCTCACCTGCAGAAGCGGTTTGCTCCAGGTTTGGAGCTGTGTCAGCCTCTGTCTTTGGCAGAGAAAAAGACTTCTTGTGAGAAGATCTAGCCTTGGGAGGCTCTGGTGGCAGATTTCGCCTTGCCACTTTTCGAAGTGCCGATTCGATTTCTCGGCCGTAATTTGCGCACCATTTCTTCGACTCGTAAGTCGCTGACGGCATCTGTTCGGAGCAATGGTCTGCCCACCATGGTCCGATGCTCTTGAGCTCATCGTATTGCGATGATACCCAGAGTGTTTCAGAGGGTGCGAATACGGCGCTAAGAGTACGGGCATGCACTACATCTGGTGTAGCAAACATCCCTACTTGCGACTGCCACAGGTTTGTGACTTCGTTCACTACGTTATTTGCATCGAATACCAGAAGCAGTGCCTTGTTGGCACGCAACATGGTCGGATTGGGATTCGCCAGGTTTAGCGTTGAGAACTGAACAGTGTCCCTGTTGGAACGACTGTTTTCATTCACGAGAGCTTGGAAATCTGGTGCTGTAACCACCTGCGCTAGGAGGTTTGATGGTACCAGACCGTGCCTCAGGATTGAGGATAATGCCTGTAGGTCCGTGGCATGCATGATGTAACAAGGGTTGTTCTGTCGAACAAAATCCTCCATGCCGACGGGCCTCGGCGCGTTAGTGGAGAGACGCTGTGCACGGGACTGCACTGGATTGCTCCCCGTTGCCATGAAGTCTGAGATGGTCATGTGTGACCTTGGTCTCTCTTCTTCAGGATCTGGTTCTTCAGCTCTTGGTAGAGTTCGTCGTGAACCGTGTCCTCCCACTGCCGAAAGGAAAATTTTGCTCATGGTCAACACATTTGCATCCGGTGGGATGTTAACGGCGGCATCTGTGGTTTCGGCCTTGCCATCTTTGTTATAAACCATGGTGACCACAAACCTAGACTTAGTGTTGAGGAGGACACCAAGCGCGATCTCTTGTGGTGTATACTGTGCGAGCTCTGCATCGGCCAACTTGAACATGTCCAGAAGATAATTGTGTTGGCCAGCAAAGAGATCTGGGCGCTGGTTCTGAAGGTGTCTTGTTGAGTGTGCCAACCACCTTCCGACTCTGTTGGTCTTGGAAAGAATGTGGAAGCACATCTCTGGTGAGAGACCTGTTACATCTGCCAGTTTTGGCACTGAGGAGGAATAGTCATATTCTCCGGATCCATCAAGGCTCACACATTGTTCTACCTCCGGTGGGAGGCCTGTCTGAAGGTGATGTGCAAGCATCGTACAGAACTGGCGTGGATCACGAGCGTGATTACCGACGTTGTTATCCCAGTATACAAGGGGACTGTTGTCCCATGGTCCTTGAAGGACTCCTTCGTAGAGCCTGACTCCATGTCTGGAGTTTAGAGTGAGCCTTGCTCCACTCGCATGGCCATATCGTGAGATCAATTGAGCAAGATCTCTTGGATGCGGATTGAACACCTGTTGGTGACCCATGATGATGAATTGAGGCTCGTGATTTTTCTCACGTTTGTGAATTCGGTGTCCACCGTGTTCGGTGTTTCGACGTGATGCTTCCCGACGAGACTCGGGGTACGAGCTATCCATGTGTGGATGTCGCTCATGGTACGCCTGCACTGCCCTGGGTAGGGCGTGTCCATCACGGCTACGGAAGTTTGATCGTGTGCTCATTACGGCACAATGACCAAACAGGATCAGGAACGCTTGGTTAGCCCGAAAGGCTGATTGCTGTGAGGCTCGAGGCTGAAAGCGGCTGCGGATGATACAGAACATATAATTCTCATGAACATGTCCGATCTTAATGAAAACGCAGCTCGCAGACACAAATTTTCTTTTAGACGGAAAACAGTCTAAATAGAAAATCCAGCACATGGTTGTGCTACCAGCAAACGAGACTACCACCATATTCCTTGGCAGTAAAATAATCGGTAAATCTCTGTTGAGATATCAATTCCAAGGAAGGCTACCGCTGTGGCGGCATTCTTGAGATTGTCTATGATCCACCGAACAGTGAAAGCTTTATGTTGAAGAAGTTCACGGAAGGGTGGATGAATGTCTGTTTCTGGTAAATTCCCTGTTTCCAGAGCCTTGATAAGCTCATCAGGTTGCGCCGAGTGCTTTGTTAATGCATCAGCTAGGCAGTACTTCGAGCTTACATGAGCTAGGTCATCTAAAGATCCAGAGTTGGATTCCTTACGAAGCATCTGAATGAGGTGGTGAGTTTCCTTCTGCTCTGGAAGGTGTGTCGTGCCTGCTGTTGTCACAAGATTGTTCGCATCTGTTCTGATATGTATGGGTACGGTCTCTGATGAGAGATCTGCCCAAAGTCCCTTGAGGAACAGGCAAGTACCAAAGCAACGCATCAGTGCGTTAAGCTCTGCCACTGTTGTGGACATTGTGGTTGTCGTAATCTTGTGAGACTCATAATCCACCAGGCTACCTCTCGAGGATGTTTCCTTAATAGAGGATTCAGAGAAATCGTTCTTCTTGGAAGAAGCAGCTGCTGCTGATTGTTTCATTCCCTTTAGCTTTGGATTTCGATCTTCAGCAAGGAAAATAACATGTGCTCTCTGAGATGATTTGTCATCATTGTTCCTGTAGGAAGCATCAGGGTAACCGAGGATTCTGAGATTTCCTTTCAGCGGCCAAAAACGCAGTTCTACTTCAGTAGACTTCAAAATCCTAACAAGCTTGTTCAATTCTCGAATATCACCGATAGTAGGCTTGGCAGCCTTACTCGCACACCGACTGAAGCGATAACAGATGTGAGCTTGAGTCCGGCTTTGTAGCCAGTTGATCTGTCCTAAAACACTTCTGTAAGCAGTGTGCTGCTGTGGTGTGCATTGTTGCTCATTGTTGAGCTTCTTATCAAAAACAATTTCCTCTAGAGCTTCAACAGCTAGGTTCTGATTTACTGAGATATGTGCTGGTACCGATGCTGTAGCATCCTTCCAGACTAATCTCTGTCCTACAAACATAATATCGTTCGTGTCTTCAGAACCGACTGCAAACTCCTTTTTGATCGATTCAATCACGGCCTTACGAAAGGTGTCATCACCGGCCATGCACAGGTCATCTACATGTAAACAGACTACTCCATGTACCTGTCTACCCTTGGCATTGTTGCCTGCTATGGGATCTAGGAGATAGTCAATCGCTGATTCCATGGTCTTTGGCTGAGACTTCTTGAGCTCAGCATCTGCTGTTGCAGACTTCTTACCATACAGAACATATGTACAGCGATCCGCACGGGTTGGCACCAGGCCGTAAGACAGGAGTGCCTTATCAACGATGTTCCACCATCTTCGAGGTGCATCGTTAAGTCCATAAGCGGGTTTCTTCATCCTCGCTGCAATGTAGGGAGGATAACCTGCTTCAGGAGGAATCTGACAGATTATGTCTCTCGACTCATCATAGGCTTCACCCTGCAGAAAAGCAGTCTTTAGGTCGATGTGTGTCAGATTCCACAGCTTGTTAGCTGCTAGTTGAATCGCTAAGCGGAAACCTGGGCGACTCGCAGCAGGACTATCAGTTTGCTGTATGTCCTTTTGTCGATCCTGGAAACCTCTTAGGACCCATCGGGCCTTGCACTTAAGGAAGTTTCCGTCCTTATCTCTTTTTAGAGTCAGGACCCATCGACCAGTGACATAATTTCGGATGTTTCCGAGTTTCCGTGTATCGACGAGCTCAAAGACATCATTGTCTAGCCAGCTCTGATATTCTGCTGCTTTCGCTTCATCAAACTGTTTCTTCATCTCACGCTTTTCCTTGGCGGTTGCCTCCTTCCGTTGTGCCTTCTGGGTCAGATTTGCTGAGTTCCTGGGGGAACTTAGGGATAAGGCCTTGTCCTCTTCCGTGAGAAGATCATACTCTTCACGGATGTCAGATCGGAACCTTTTGGTGGGTTTATACCGTGTTCGGTCTGACCTCACTCTTGATGTTACCTCTCTGATGTCTACGGGTCCGCCATGCATGTACCGAGGCATGGAGAAAGAACCTGTGTTACTGCACAGTTTCTGTTCTTCTGTGAGAAGGATCCAGTCCTTCTCATCTACGACCAGGTCACCTTCCTCATCAGAGTAATACCTTGTGTCTTCTGACTCGGCATCGCTCTCCGGTTCTGGTGAACCAGAGGTGTGAGGAGGAGCGGACGGTTGTCCGGGGTCGTCCGGGACCAGTTCTTCTTCAGAATCTTCTTCATCTTGTTGTAACGGAAGAATGGGTCCCTGTGGATGTGCCTTCGGTTTAGGTTTTGGTGTCGGCACCTGTGAAGGTGATTTCTGTTTGTGCGGCGAAACTTTCCTTTCCGATGAAGACCTTGGCGACACATCACCCCCCAGACGCCGAGGAGACGGAACGCGAGGAGGCGGATGCACGCGAGGCTTAGCCCGAGCAGGAGCCACGGGCTCATCGGAGGAAACGGCCGGTAGTCGCGGTGGAGGTATGGGAGGAGGAGGACGCGACGGCGGCGTGCCGGGAGGCATCGGCTGATCTGGTTCCGGCATAGAGACATCGTCAGATGTGATCCGTGAGCGATTAGTGCTCATGGGTTCTGACGGGTCTGACGGCGAAACCTCTTCGTCCGACATGATAACATCCGGCGGTGTTCGCACGGACGGTGAAGTCTTGCCGCCTGTCATCTGGAAGAGCACCCCCGAGAAGGTTGATGGGTGTACTTTATTCCAGGAAACCTGGTGCGGCAAGCAACACGTCATAGTCGAATTGGGCTTCTTCTTGTTCCAGAAGACAAGAACGCCATCAGTTACACTGGTGAGTGCTTTGACTGTTCCAAATGTACCTCTGTATAGAGTACACTGTTCGAAACCAGACCCTGGTAAGAGTCTTGATCTAAGGCGAGTAATGTCTGACACCAAGGCATCAAGGGACGGTGATGGTTTGGAATGATGCAATGGTAATTCAGTTTTACTCGATAAGGAATTTACTCTAGCAACAAGTGATCTGATTTTCGGATCTTGCAGGAGTTTGGAATCCTTGAGAGGATTTGCTGTCAAAAGTGAATACTCTTGGTCAAGAAGTTCCGAAAGTCCCTGGAGGCATTCATCTCCAGAGTATCCTAGTATGTCTGTGACTAAAGAAAGATGAGATGCATATGTATCTCTCTTCAGGAATCTTGCCAAACACGAGGCAAAGGTCTCACAGAATTCATAAGGATACACTTGTGCGAGTTTCGTTTTAAGACCGTAGCCTTGAATACCCTTTTCGTCTCCTGGTGGAGATGTTGGAGATTTCGTTTTGGCAGAATGCCTCTGGAGAGGAGTTAGAACCTGCGGTGGCAGGTTGTGCATGAAAATCGAGGATTTCGATTCATAGTATCCTTTTGGATCTTTCATGCCATAGGCTTGTAGGTTACAGACCTCATAGCTGATCTTGCGGTTGGAAAACAGGCGTTTTGCTTCTGGTGAAGACCAGAGCCTGCTGTAGTATGGGTTCTCAAGAACAAAGTAACGTCCGAGCTTCATTTGGTGGTCTGCGACCGATTCACAGAATTTTAAAACAGAAAGTCTCTTGGCAGAGCCTTTCTTCCACTGTGAGTACCAGCTAGACCACTGAGAGTGATCGGGTGACATAACAATAATAGTAGGTTCTTGTTCCTTGATGATCCTAAGAAGATTGGAGCGACCTTGCGGTTGCTCAAGATCTAGACCACTACGCAAGTCGACTGGCTGACCTACTCGCAGACCTGACAGGGCAGCCTTGTGACTCATACGGGGAGATCCACCGTAGAGTTCTAGGAAGTCAATCTTCCCAGTGCTGGTGACCTGCCAGTGACACTCTTGATGCGGAACCGTTAGGTCTGTCGACTGCAGGGAAGCATCAAAGGTGACCATGCAACTTGCGTGGTCAGAACCTTCTGACGTCAGAGTTTCCTCATCAGGCGCGAGAGGAATCTCCACATCAGATGTTATGTCATAATTTTTCCTCAGTTTTGAGATATTAACGCGGACGATGCGTGTTCCAAGATCCACACCTACCATGGATCCTCCGAGTTCGGAGATCACCTTTCCTTTTAGCCAAGATCCATGTTTGGACCCAGTTGATCCAATCTTAGACTTATCCTCTGACCAGTAGAAAACCTTATCTCCCAAAGAGAAAGGTCCTTCGGTCATTGACAGTCTGGCCGCAAGATCTCTGCGCAGATCATCAGATTGGCGTGCCTCTTGGTAAGCCCTGTTGGCAAGCTCCTTAATGGCTCTCGCAGTGACTTCCGTATCAGTTGGATTACCTGTCAACTGATTGGGATCAGCGTTCTCTGGTGTTATAACATCTCGAGGACGCCTACCAAAGGCCATTTCTAAAGGAGTAACTCCTCCATAGGTAATCGAAGAGTTTCTTGCCAAACATGCTTGTCGAACGAGGTTGCCATACTTCATGGTGATTCCGTTATACTGCGGGTCACCATCCTTCAGGATCTGAAGTATGATCTTAATCTGATGCTTCAGCAATCTTACAGCAGCTTCGGCCCTGTTGGGCCATGGTGTTCCAGGTCCTGTTGCTACAGGCTTGATATTCTGCCGATTGTAATAAGCCTCCATTTTTGGAGTCATGAATGCTTGATCTCCAACTACAACCTTTGGGTTGATCTGAAATTTCTCAAAGTAGTCATTCATAATCGACATTGTAGTATGCTCTTCTTTATCCTGGACTACTTCGGAAGTCAACAGGTTTGTTGCTCCGTCATAGAGAATAAGAAATATCAAGCGACTATTCTTGCCGGGAATTGGAAGCTCACCGTGATCTACGAAGGTGAGATCACCGAAAGTCTCTGATCTTAAACCGGAAATCTTCGCTCTTGAAGGAGCTCTCACGTGTTCCTGACAGGCTGAACACTTTTTGACCAGTTGGTCATATAGCTCATATATCTCCTTTGGGATCTGTAAGGCTTTCGTGCGTCGCTTGAACTGATCCGTACTCATATGACGGTGCTTAAGGTGAAGCTTATAGAGTTCTACAGGGTCCTTAAGCTTCTCATGAATCCTGCGAAGAGCAATGGGAAGAGATGGCGATGGTTCTGCGACAATCTCTTCACCTGTAGGTGAGTCTGTACCAGGAGCCGGGTATTCTCTTGACTCAAGTGGTCTTACCTCCGTCCCGTCATCAGCTCCTGGGACCATAGACTTCTCCTCAACAGGAGGTTTGACCGCATATTTGCGGGTTTTCTTCAGAAGGTTTTTAAGACCCTTTGGAGTCTTTGTCTTCGCAGGTGGAACCTCAAGTCTTTCTTCTTCTGGAGGTTCGTGCGGTGCAGATGATTCTGCAGGTTTGTCTCTAGAGCCTGATGATGGTTCCGATGGTTCGGAAGGCTCAGGAGCATCACCAGATGGTTCTGGTGGATCAGGTTTCTTGGCAGATGATTCTGCCGGATCAGATGGAAGAGGCTTCTTCTTACCTGGAATGCCCTTCGGTGGTGGATCAGCTGCTCCTTCAGGTGCTTTGTCGCAACCTTTGAGGAACGTATGAGGCTTTTTCTGTCCTGCGCAGGCTGGACAGCGACCTTCCGGGATCTTAGTATAAGATCTTCTTTCTTCCTTTGGCTTCTTAGCTCCTAGAGCAGTCTCCGTCGCACTGAACGACGTACCTGACTTAGGGAGATACTTCCTGGTGGAAGTGAAGCCTAGAAGGTCCAATACCAAATGGTTATTGGTACTAATCGGAAGGGGGGTTTTGTACAAACCGAAAGCTTCACACGTTGCTAGGTCAGCTGTGGGACTACACTCGAGGGTCATTCTTAGATTCCTCATCTGTTCGATGGAGAACAAAATGGGAACTCTCCCCTGATCCAGAACTTCTATGGTTGTATCTCTTCTTGGAGTTGTGTTGAACCATAGAGTTACACGCTCCTTGATAAGAGCTGTTTCACTATCTGCGAAAGAGAACTTCGTGTTCGAAGGTGAGAAAGTGAAATCAATCATGCCTGGGGCACGTTGCTTCACGGCCTTGATAAGCCTGTTCACCGCATAGCGGGAACCCATAGCCCTAGTACAACCTGAGTCAAGTATGACAAAGGTAGGGTTCTTATCAAGATTGATCCGCTCTGTGAGAGCAGATAGGACGGTGTGCTGCAACGGAAACACCGCTGTTGCAGTTTCAACACCTTGCCCCTCGGATGGTTCAAAGACCTGGGGCACGTAACTCACTGATGAGTTGAACACGGGTTCTTGGTGCGCGCTCGGATCTGTGCCTCTACCTGATGATCCTGCTTGATTTCTTCTCTTCTTTCTCCGTGTTTTTCTTCGTGAGGCTTGTGATGCATAGTATGTATAAGACGTTTGATCGTCATAAGCGGCATAATTCCAACTGGAGTCAGTATAATAACTGTCCTCATACCATGAATCCCAGCTCGGTGCGGTGGAACTCTCATAGGCCTGTGGAGATCCAGTTTGGTCTCCTTGTAAGGAGGCAGACTTAGCTGTATCCTTACCTTTGCCTTTTGCCTTTGCGCCTTTGAAGGAGCTTCCTTTATCTCCTTTGTCCTTTCCTTTTCCTTTGCCTTTTCCACCTTTTCCTTTTTCCTTTCCTTTACCTTTACCGAAATAGCTGGAATCAGTTGGATCATGTTCTGCCTGGTTGGCTCTCCCTTTTCCGCGGTATGACCTAAAACGGCCACGTCCTTTTCGCTTGCCACCCTTTGCTCTTCCCGGTGATCCGGGACGCATTCTTGGTCTTCTTCCCTTTTTGAATCTCCTTGCAACGAAGGCCTCATGGTCATCAACTGTCCAGAAGACAGCTTCTTCATCCTCGGCGGCAAGAAAGCCTTCCTCAAGGGTGTCTTCGTCTTGGAGCCAGAATCCATCGACTCCATCGTATTCACCCTGATCGAGGATGAGGAAGTTTCGACCTCCGCGTTTACGGCGTTGGTCTCTCCTTCCATGGCGGTCCTTCTTGTGAGAAGAGTGCCGAATGTTGGGATCCTGCAGACCAGTTCTGGTCGTTGAGAACTGATCGAACATGGTCTGCCGTACCACAGGGTACGTGTAGGTCTCAATTCGGTGACCTTGGTTGGTCAATGCTGTTACCAACCTCTCACGTTGCATCTCATTTAGGTCGGACTGCACTAGGAAGAGGAGAGCTAGGAGATTATCGTTCAGAGGAAACGCTCTTCGATGATTGTCAAGGCGTTCCTTGTTCCATGTTTCGAAATAGCGTGCGGCATATGTGTCTCTCTCGGCTGCATCCTGCATGCGCAAGAAGGTTTGGTCTGCCTGCACAGCTTGCATGAAATCTGGATGGGCATCCTCCAGAGCTATCTCTGGTAAGAGATCCATCCATGAGTTTTTCACGCGCTGTAGCACGATCTCAAACTTGGCAATCCAAGTCACAAAGTCTTGGTTGCCCTTCCATGCCTTGAATAGGCCGAGGAAACGCCACAGGAAAACGTACTGTTCTCCTTTCACGAAAAATGGACGCATCTTCTTCTTGAAGTAATCTACTCCATCTGGGGCTGCAAGCCTTTCTCGGTTCAGTGATTCCTTTTGTACTGCGGCCAATCCGGAGAGCCTCGTCTTGAGAGACGGACCTCTTTTGGTGTCATCCAGCGTTGTTATGTCGCACCAGTCGTCAATCAACTGTTCATACTCAAACCACGAGGTGGTGCCATCATAGGCAGGCGCGATCTTGGGCGTTATGCCTAATGATGCAAGCATGCGGTCAGATGTTGCATATGACTGTGCGACATAAGTGGCTGGACCTTGGGAGGTCTCTTCGTTCTCATATCCCCCGGAGGATTGGGAACTGTCGTCGGCTTCGCTATGCGAGCTCGACATTGTGCTGCCTCTTATCCGCTTGGTTAAGCGTTCGGCGAGGCCGACCGCTGTAGCGGACTTTGGGAGGCGGGCGGCCCTTTCCGGGCTCCGCTACCAGAAAACTGAGCCGATACACCCACAAGGAAATGCTCCTTGTTAGGAGGTGTATGACCAGTTTATTCCCTAAGGATCAAAGGGCAGCGCCCTGCACACGGACAGTAGTTGTTTTGTCTTGCTACGCAAGGAGAGCTTGTCTTGTCTCAATATGGTAAAACCACTGTGAGCCAATGGGCAGCGGAATGTATATGTATGAGCATGCAGCCATTGCTGTAGGTACCTGTTAGAGCTACCCCTTTAGAGGTTTACGCAAACAGGGGGGGCAAAGGGTCGAAGCCTTTAAGCCCCCCTTAAAGCCCCTTTAAAGCCCCCCTTTAAGCCCCCCTTTAAGCCCCCTTCAAGCCCCCCTTTAAGCCCCCTTTAAGCCCCCCTTAAGCCCCCCTTTAAGCCCCCCTTTAAGCCCCCCTTAAGCCCCCCTTTAAGCCCCCCTTTAAGCCCCCCTTAAGCCCCCCTTTAAGCCCCCCTTTAAGCCTTCCGGAAGCCCCCCTTAAGCTCCCCTTAAGCCCCCCACGCAATCACACACACACACACAAAACAAGAAGAAGAAGAAGCCACACGAAATCGTTTTATGGGTGGTTTTCGCGAAGAAAATAAAATGAGAAAAAGCAAACTTAATGAAACATAACACAATTACAAGCCCCCACGCAATCACACACACACACACAAAACAAGAAGAAGAAGCCACACGAAATCGTTTGATGCGGGGTTTTTGCGAAGAAAATAAAATAAGAAAAGCAAACTTTACGAAATCGCTTTTTTGGGCGTTTTGCGAAGAAAATACAATGTAGCACCCATACTTTGAAGGCTTCGAAACCCCTTCTTCATCCCCCCCTTCAAAACCCCCTTCAAGCTCCCTTCAAAGCCCCCTTAAGCCCCCTTTAAAGCCCCCCTTTAAAGCCCCCCTTCAAAGCCCCCCTTCAAAGCCCCTTAAAGCCCCCCTTTAAAGCCCCCTTCAAAGCCCCTTAAAGCCCCCCTTCAAAGCCCCTTCAAAGCCCCTTAAAGCCCCCCTTCAAAGCCCCCCTTAAAGCCCCCTTAAGCCCCCCTTCAAAGCCCCTTTGTCAAAGCCCCCCTTTGCTGACCCCCTTAAAGCCCCTTTAAAGCCCCCCTTAAAGCCTCCCCTTAAGCCCCCCCTTTGTCAAAGGGGGAGGGCCCATAGAGAAGCAGGGCGAGGGTTGCTCAGATCCAGCTCGTATTTCAAGATACAAAAAGCTTGGTGGTCGGCGTCACCACAGTGATCTTTCACCCAGTCTGCACGGCAAAGCGGTGTCTGCACACATTGTAGACTATAACCTGAAGAACACAGAACCACTCGACCACAAGGCTTTTTTTGTGCAAGAAGGATGCGTCCAGACTGCGTTCTGAATCCGCCAAGCTAAAGGGGAAACTCCACAGAACGCACAGAACGCGCGCGTTCCGAGAGCGTTCCGAATCCGCCAAGCTATAAGGGGAAACTCCACAGAACGCGCGCGTCCCAACCAGTCCGGACTGCGTCCTGAATCCGCCAAGCTAAGGGGAAATTTCACAGAACACACAGAACGCGCGCCCTGAATCCGCCAAGCTGAGGGAAAACTCCACAGAACGCACAGCGTTCTGTATCCGCCAACTTAAGGAGAAACTCCACGGAACACACAGAACGCGCGCCTTCCGAGAGCGTTCTGAATCCGCCAAGCTAAGGGAAAACTCTACAGAACGCGCGCGTCCCGAGAAGTCCGGACTGCGTTCTGAATCCACTAAACTAAGAGGAAACTCCACAGAACGCACAGAATGCGCGCGTTCCGAGAGCGTTCTGAATCCGCCAAGCTCAGGGGAAACTCCACAGAACGCGCGGATCCCGATCAATCGGGACTACGCCCTGAATCCGCCAAGCTGAGAGGAAACTCCACAGAACACACAGGTTCCGACGAGTCCGGACTGCGTTCTGAATCCGCCAAGCTCAGAGGAAACTCCACAGAACGCAGCGTTCTGTATCCGCCAAGCTAACGCGCGCGTCCCGAAAGCGTTCTGAATCCGCCAAGCTAAGGGGAATCTCCACAGAACGCGCGTGTTCCGAGAAGTCCGGACTGCGTTCTGAATCCGTCAAGCTAAGAGGAAACTCCACATGCTACCAACTGCGCTCTGAGTCCGTCAAGCTAAGGGGAAACGCTGTGACTCCACAGAACGCCTCCGAAGGGAGCAACCCTTTTCTTCCAGCATGGTCTACTGACGGCAAAGTGCACAATGTTGGCTGGGCCTCCTTCTCGGACACGGCCGGCCGCCGAAGCTGCTCTTCCCTTGCCTCTCCCGGGAGGAGGTGTTGGTGTGCTAGATCCAGAGCCCACGGCTGCCCCGCAGGATCCCTTTCAGGCGGCAGTGCTGCAACAGAGTCAAGGCTCTTTCGAACTTGGTTCAGCACCTGGTGGCGCAACAAGACGGCCTGGGGGACCTTTCTGCCTTAGACTCTTCGTCTTGTGGGTTCCAATGGTGCTGCTCGCCGAGAGTTGCAGGCGGCCTTAGTGGCCAGAAACGTCTTCGACCGTCTTCTCTGGTGCCCGGCTTCTTTGCAAGACTGCTGCGGTTAGGTGTCGATGTACCAATACCATACCTAGAGAGGTTCGGAGGCTACGCGGGCCAAAGGGAGACGGGATATATCCTGTGGTGCTCAGCACACGTGATGGACTGCCTGACGGAGCAGAACACTCTTGGGGCTCAGGAGTCCCAGCATTGACCTTTGTGGCGATCGACCAGGCCTCCTTGGACCACAACGGTGGAACTTCGCCTGGCTTCTGACTCTGCTAGAGAAGCCGCCTACTCAGCTCTTTCATGGGTGCGGAGTGGTGGCGAATCCCCGAACCAGGGCGTTCTCTCCATTGTCCCCGGTGGGCTGGACCACATGTGCTCTTGCAGATCCAAATGCCGAGGATCAAAAGCCAAACGCCCCCCACGCTCTCCTTTGTCTCTTCCCGTGGTGAGCGCTTTTTGCCCGCTTCGGTCTGGAGCGCAGCTCCCGCTTTCGTAGGCGTGTTGCTCACCAGCGCTTGCTGCACTTGGTCTGCATGGCTTTGAACTTCCTGCACTCCAAGCGCTCCAGCGGCCCCTTAATGCAGCACAGCGAAGACTTGTCGCGCATGTGGGTCGTCATTTGGTGCCTCAGTTGGCGAGTTTGTTCTCTCCGACTCCGGATTGCACGCCTCTCTGAGCTAACGACCTTTCTTGCAGCCAGGCTACACTGATCGTTCAGGCACTGCTGTTCCCATGCACAACCGGCCGGGCCTTGCTCCTTTCAAGTCTCTTGGACGTCTCCCGCCTTAAGCTCGCGGGGCGCGGGATTTGGGATCCCACGCCTCATCTTCCCCCGGTTCCTTGAGCCTCGCTGCTTGGCTCACGGCCTGCCTCCTCCTGATGATTTCGTGCCGGTCTGGGTGCGCGAGTCCTCTTCGCTGAAACAACTCGGCTGGCCCGGCTCTGGGATGACCTCGGTCATTCAACGCACTTCTAGAGATAGCGAGGGGCAGTTACCCCCCAGACGGTCATCCTTCTGCATGCGCCATGTCGAAACCTTGACCGCGCGGTAGGAGTAGGATGGTCTGAGACGCTAGCCAAGACATCGGTCCACTTCCCTGTCGATAACGCGCCAGTTAGAATTGAAGCTGCTGCCAAACTTCGCCGCCAATCTTGAGGTGGGGCACCCAATGCGCCGCCTTTCCACTCCTCTCCGTCTTGCCCCTGCCAAACTTCCTGCTTCTGAAAGCTTTCGCTTGGCTCGGGCTTTTAATTGCTACAAGGAGCCAGACAAAGACCGCATGATCATTGACCGACGCGCGCAAAATTGGGTTGAGGCTCGCTTACCAGGCCCCAGCCTCTTCATTCCGGTCGGCCCGATGGGATTCAGAGGTCTTTACCATCAGATTCGGTCCCAGATTGCAAGAGCATCACCAATGCTTTGGGACCGGCGCTTCCAATCCAGGCCGTCCGTGGTACAAAGACTTTCCGTGAGCTCCTGTCAGGTCTTCCTTTGGGCAACTTTGGGGGCCCTCCCCGCCGTTCTGGCGACGTGCCTGGGGAATCTCTCTTGTTCGAGCCCGACCACTATCTCGTGTGTTTCCATCTTGGTGTCGAGCTCGGCTGTGCTGCCCATAGCTCGCTCTTGGAAGCAGCAGGCCTCCTGTCTCCCGACGACAGGCTGTGTTCGAACAAGCCTTTAAAGGCCGTTTTGGGGCACAGGGGTTGGTTATAGATGACTACTTTTCTGTTAGCATTTCGGATGCTGGGGACCCCGGCCCTCCTGACTGTCTCCGGCACCTGGCCATTGCAAAGCAGACGTACCTCGAAGAAGGGCTTTTGGGCTCCGATGATAAGGATGTGCTGGGGGAGCCTCTTGCGCGCATAGCCGGTGCTGAGGTTAATGGCTCGCATGCCGCCCTCTCCAGGGATCTTTGCACCGTTGCCTGCCCAGCGGCCAAACGGGTCGCCCTTGCTGCCATTTCTCTTGAGGCCGCCCGTTTTGGTCATACATCTGATGCCCTCCTTCTTTCGGTCATTGGAAGCTGGACTTCTTGTGCACTGTTTCGGCGGCCTCTGATGTCCGTCTTCTCTGCCGTGTACTCTGTCTGTTCTGCCTCCGCCGTCCGTTCGGGCTCACCCACGGTCTGCTCCTTGCCTCGATCTGCGGCCGAAGAGCTTTGTCATTGTCAGCCTGCTTTCTCCTCTTGCTTCGTGCGACCTCTCTGCCTCCTTTGGCCAGCACCTCTTCGCAACTGATGCGTCTGAGGCGAAGGGCGGCTATGTTGTTGCCGATGCCAGCCAGGACCTGTTGCGCGCGCTCTGGCGGACTGCCTCCAGGAAAGGGGGCTACAGCAGGCTTTTCTCGAAGGAGGAGGCCGTCTTGGCGAGGTTTTCTGATCGGGAGGCCATCGACCTCAGGATGCTCACTTCTTCAGCGCTTGACTCAGGCGGTGCTTGGGCCGGCACTTCTTCGCCTCCTAGCCGCCCTCTTGCCTTCCACTTCGACGTTCTTGAGGTTGGCTGCTCCTCGGGCCAGGTCTCTGAGTGCCTCGCCTCTTTCGGCCGGGTCGTAGGCCCTGTCGTTTGTCCCTTCTCGAGCCCTGCCTTTACCCTCCTGGACTTGCGTGTTGTCGAGTGGATTGTGCACCTTCTCCGCCATCACCGTGTCAAGTGCATCGTGCTCTGCCCCCCCGTGCTTTTCCCTCGCCGTCGGGATGCCCGTGGGGCTGGACTTGCCCGCTTCCCCGACAGGTGGAGGTCCTCCGCACCCCCCTGTGTTGTGAAGCGTCGGCGTGTCGCTCACCGGTGCCTCTTCTTACTTCGTGCAGCCGCTTCGCACGGCACCTTGGCTGTCTTGGTTCACACTGGCCCGAGTGACTTCACTTCCTCGCAATTTTGGCATCGTTCTGTGCGTGCGGGCGTCTCTTCCTATGACGTCCCCTTTTGTGCCTTCGGCGGCCCATGCCGCAAGGATTGCAAGTTCCTTGCTTTTGGCATCGATTTAACCCCTCTTGCTGTGCCTCGGTGTGGCGGTTGTTCTGGCAACAGCGGCCATTGGCATGCCTCCTCGGGGCCTTCTCTCCCTTTTCTCCTAGCCAGAGCCCTTGCCTCTGAGATCGATCTTGCACTGCGTCGTGTTGCTCGTGTTCGCTCCTGCCTGGACCTCTCTACAGAGGGGCTTGAAAATGTCACTGTCAATGACATCGTGTTGTCCTCTCGTTGGCGCCCGGGTGATGATTGGTGTTGGCGGGCCACAGCCCACATCGATATCCTCGAAACGGCCAGCGAACACGCACACAGAAGGCCTGCGTTCAGACAGAACCCCGCAAAGAAGCAGCCCAAACCCAAGGCCGAGAAGCACAGGACCGAGGCAAAGAGGACCAATGTGCGGGATCGCGGCAGCAAGAAACTCAGACCGAAGGAGGCGCCAGCCGGGCCGGGCAACGCAGGAAAGGTGGTACCATAAGGCGCGCGCGGCCGTTGACGTGGGGGCTCTGTCTCCGTGGTGGGCGTGCAGCCAACGAGTAGGCCCCTCACCCGGAAAACCAAGAGTGGAGTCGAAGGCCTTCGAGACTTGGCGCAGAGTGCCCCAGCCAAGGTCAGGACTGAATTGTCACTTGGCGGCTGCCCTGGGCGTCCTGCGCTCCATTGTGGGAAGGAGCACTTTGTCTCTTCGCACATCTGGCTTAGTCGCTCTCGAATATGCCCCGTATGCGTGCCTACGGGCGGCAAAGCTGATTTACATGTTGGCCATTGCGCGACCCAAACTTTACGGGGAGCAGGGCCGGTGATCAAGCTCTGGGCGGGCTACATTGTGGGCTGCTGTCGGTGCCTCTGAGCACACCATTGCGCTACTGGACTACCCATATTTACGGGCAGCTAAGAACGGCGTGGAAGCAACTTGGGCTAAATTCAGGCACACCCATTAATAGGCTCAAGGCTCTCAGCTTGTAACGCAATATGGGCCGGGGCAAGTATTGCCTCGACTGCGAACAGGCGATTGAGGCAGCATAGGAGCGTGTCGTGTGAGACGTGGCCTTGTGAAGAAAATCTACTGCCACGGGGGGTAAGACGGACCGGCTGTGGACAGACGTCGTCGCCCACTTGCGTTATGCCAGAATAAGAAACGAAGTGAGTTCTGCCCTGGTACTCGGCATCTCTCAAAGGTGCAACCGCCACAGGGGCTTCCACACTGAACAGACACTCTGCTATGGGCTGGCATACAGTCAGACTGGTGCCTGATGGGGGTTCCGTTCTCTGATGACCACAGTACCGGTGTTCTAGGACCGGTTTTGCAGTAAGGCGTGCCAGAGTATGCAGCTGTGCATCGCCTTTGCCACCTCCTGTGGGCTGTTGCGGATCGCCGGGACAACTTGCGTTGGCCAAGATGGCTGCCGAAGACGGCTGTCCCTCCTGTTGCCCTTCATCAATGACAATGACGGAGAA
Organism: Symbiodinium sp. CCMP2592; assembly: GCA_905221615.1. Taxonomy (NCBI): domain Eukaryota; class Dinophyceae; order Suessiales; family Symbiodiniaceae; genus Symbiodinium; species Symbiodinium sp. CCMP2592. The sequence continues at coordinate 297,791 of CAJNDT010000052.1, read as the reverse complement.
AGTCCTTCACCTCACTAAAGGACGAGTACCTCAATTGGAGAGCACCCGAGCCCTGTGTGAGCAGGAGCATGCGCGCACTTCTCATGGAAGGGGAGGTGCGTATCGCGCCCGCGGGTGTCCGGTCGGTCCGTAGCAATTTCCCCCAAACCAGCAGCCGCATGCTCGGCGGCCTCCGTGAAGGGCACATGATCGAAGGCCGATAATCATTTCTGCATCGCCAGATACGTGCCTGACCACGACGAGGGAGCGCAACCACTCAGGTCCATCCGCAAGGAGGTTGGTGGCGATGCGAACAACTGCGACTAGAGCAGAATGCTGCTGAGCTGTCCAAAGCACGTTCTGCTCCAACACCGCATCAATGCAGACAAGCGCACACCACAGGGAGAAGGTTTTGGAGGAGCCTGCACAACCAAGGACACTAAGAGAGCTGCGTTTGGTGGCTCGCGCCGCCAGGACTGCAGTGATGTGCCCGATGAGAAGACTCAGGGCTGGCGAGCAACCAATGTGTCGACAAAAGGCTTCTCCCATGAGAGCAGTCCAAATCGTGGAGCTCCTTCAGAATCAAAGCGGAGCTGATCCGCCAGTCGCTGCGGAAGGCATCCCGCGGGTTAGCATGTTCATAGATGGGGCGGCTGGAAATCGCGGAGCCTCCGCCGCAGCCTCGACCTCCTGCAAGAAGCTGAGCACCATGTGCGTTTCAGCCCCAAAGTGGCACGGCGGCCGCGGCGCCGGAGAAGTGTGGGGCCTGATGGGAAGGCCGATGGCAAGCGGCACCCGCGCTGTTGGCATTTTCGCAGGAAGACGTCAAGTGCTCCACCCACTTTGACACAGGTGAGGCTGTGCAGCGACTGATCCCACTGATGAACACCTCCGGCCATGGGCTCCGCTCCCAAAAAGGTAGGCCATCGACTGACAAGCAGAAGGGCAGCCGTGGGATTGACTGTGCGCGCTTCTCTCATGTTAATCACTTCCACAAGCACGTGTCTTTGGAAATTTCTGGTTCTTGGAGAGTCTTTTTCACACTGGATGCCTGCCGTGAGCGGGTCTCCTCGGTGTGTAGCAGTCTGGAATGCAGGGGCTTGGGCTTGGGCCCCAGAATGAAGGAATTCGCGACCCCAAAATGGGGGCCGCCACGCGGCCCCAATTTTGGGTCCTCTATAGTTCCCAGTCAAATATATTAGAGGAGGTTGGCTGCATTTCGCGGCTCCTTTTCTGGGGCCGCGAGACGGCCCCATTTTTGGGGTCGCAAGTTTGATCCCTGCACCCACAGCGGCTGAATCTCGTCGGCTGCGCATGTCATGAGGTAAGTTTGGGGAACGTCTGGTGGAGGACCGTTTGGAAGGTCGGGGCTTGTCCAAAGCAGCTGTGTGCTTGCCCTTGTTGCTGCTGCTGCTGCTGCAGCCAGCGGAATGCAATGTGCGCGCTTCTCTCATGTTAATCACTTCCACAAGCACGTGTCTGTGGAAATTTCTGGTTCTTGGAGAGTCTTTTTCACACTGGATGCCTGCCGTGAGCGGGTCGCCTCGGTGTGTAGCAGTATGGAATGCAGGGGCTTGGGCTTGGGCTTGGGCCCCAGAATGAAGGAATTCGCGACCCCAAAATGGGGGCCGCCACGCGGCCCCAATTTTGGGTCCTCTATAGTTCCAAGTCAAATATATTAGAGGAGGTTGGCTGCATTTCGCGGCTCCTTTTCTGGGGCCGCGAGACGGCCCCATTTTTGGGGTCGCAAGTTTGATCCCTGCACCCACAGCGGCTGAATCTCGTCGGCTGCGCATGTCATGAGGTAAGTTTGGGGAACGTCTGGTGGAGGACCGTTTGGAAGGTCGGGGCTTGTCCAAAGCAGCTGTGTGCTTGCCCTTGTTGCTGCTGCTGCTGCTGCAGCCAGCGGAATGCAATGTGCGCGCTTCTCTCATGTTAATCACTTCCACAAGCACGTGTCTGTGGAAATTTCTGGTTCTTGGAGAGTCTTTTTCACACTGGATGCCTGCCGTGAGCGGGTCGCCTCGGTGTGTAGCAGTCTGGAATGCAGGGGCTTGGGCTTGGGCTTGGGCCCCAGAATGAAGGAATTCGCGACCCCAAAATGGGGGCCGCCACGCGGCCCCAATTTTGGGTCCTCTATAGTTCCCAGTCAAATATATTAGAGGAGGTTGGCTGCATTTCGCGGCTCCTTTTCTGGGGCCGCGAGACGGCCCCATTTTTGGGGTCGCAAGTTTGATCCCTGCACCCACAGCGGCTGAATCTCGTCGGCTGCGCATGTCATGAGGTAAGTTTGGGGAACGTCTGGTGGAGGACCGTTTGGAAGGTCGGGGCTTGTCCAAAGCAGCTGTGTGCTTGCCATTGTTGCTGCTGCTGCTGCTGCAGCCAGCGGAATGCAACTGTGGAGGGCCGACCTGGCGAAGCCAGAATTGCTTGTGTTTTGCGGGCCTGGAAATGGGGTCGCCCGACAGCCCCATAACGTGGGCTTCGTCCTGGCAGTGCAGCGGGCTCGCCAGTTGACCCGCGCGGATTTTTGGTGTTCTTTCTGTGGATGGGAGTCGTAGTTCAAGCTCTGGGAAGTTGACCGACGTGGCTTCAACGTTTCCCTTTTGGTTTTGCAAACTCGTCGGCCAGACTATGCAGCTTTATGGAGGTAACCAAAACAGAGATCGTACAAAGACAGGGAAATTTTTCCAGAGGTGACTCCAGCGTTTCTGAATACAGCAGATCAAGCCATGCAGACTCTCTGTACTGCACAGGAACTGTGATGTGTCTTCGCAAAGTCTGCTGGAGCCTGGTCTAGGTTTCCAAACCATCGCCACAGTAGTCTTCTGGAGTTCTAGCATTGTGTCCTTGCGGATGGGCCATGTTCATCTTCTTTCTGTTCGTGGCTCGACGTTGTTGTGCTTTCGCCCTCCTCTGATCATATGGAGAACTCCTTGGTGGATCGCGTGGAGCGACTCATAAGCAGGAACGAAAAGCTTTGAATGCTGCCAAAAAGGAGGCCACCAGCCATATTCATCTTCTTTCTGTCTTTCAAAACGCCTTTAAAGGCTGCCTGCTTGGGTTTGCTGATGGCCTATGGGTTCCCAGGCCGAAGGAGCCTGGAGTGTCGTTTCTCTATCTGCCTACTGGATGTCCTCTGCGTAGCAGGACCTGTCCGGAACTTTCTGGCCTAATGGATTCTCTCTGGCAGAAAGTGTCCGGAACCTCGTTGTTCCTTATATGGCCTAATCGATTCCCTGTGGCAGAAAAAATCAGGAACCTCGTTTTTCCATATGGCCTAATGGGTTCCCTCCGGCAGAAAGTGTCCCGAACCTTGTTTTTCCATATGGCCTAATGGATTCCCTATGGCAGAAAGTGTCCGGAACTTCGTTTTTCCATATGGCCTAATGGATTCCCTCTGGCAGAAAGTGTCAGGAACCTCGTTTTTCCATATGGCCTAATTGATTCCTGTGGCAGAAAGTGCCCGGAACCTCGTTTTTTTATATGGCCTAATGGATTCCTTATGACCTATCCTATGGCCTAACCTATGGCCTAATACACCTTCCCTATGACCTAATCATTTTCGCGTTTTAGGAATACAATCTTTTCTTTTCCCACACGGAAATGATTAGGTCATAGGGAAGGTGTATTAGGCCATAGGTTAGGCCATAGGATAGGTCATAAGGAATCCATTAGGCCATATGAAAAAACGAGGTTCCGGACACTTTCTGCCACAGGAACCCATTGGGCCATATGGAAAAACGAGGTTCCGGACACTTTCTGCCAGAGGGAATCCATTAGGCCATATGGAAAAACGAGGTTCCGGACACTTTCTGCCAGAGGGAATCCATTAGGCCATATGGAAAAACGAGGTTCCGGACACTTTCTGCCAGAGGAATCTGTTAGGCCATGACGTCGCGATGCTCGCAGCCTCTTCTGCTCCGTGTGAGTGACAAGATGAGTTTCCAACTCCGCATGTTTCCAGTCGGACAGTAGGCTTGCTGGGGATGCGAGAGCTTCCTCCAGACGGTAGGGGTTGGCAGGGTTCACAGACGCGACGTCATAGACTGTTGTGTTGCATGTACGGACCCCCCCCCCCCCTCCATTTCAATGATGTCGTCTGCTCGGAGGTGCGTGTCGTCTGCTTGCGCAGGGCTTTGTGGCCGTGCTGCTCCAAACATTGAGATTTGGGGGAGGGGGATGTGCCGCGGTGGCCTTGTCGGCGTGCCGGTGTCACAGCAGTACAACCGTTTCTGATGGTCAGGTTCTTGTCCGTTCGGAGGTCAGTGGCTTAAAATCTGGTCTTGTTCCAGCTACCCTCCCAATGCGTAGTTTCTGGGGACACATGGTGGTTCCCCCTCTGTATCGAGAAGGTCGGCGGATGCTACGGATTTTGAGAAATGCACTTAACTGCGGGACCCCCCCATTGCAAAACGGGGTTGCATCTTCATCTCCGTCAAATCTGTTGCTCTTTAAGTCAGTTCCATCATGTAATCGGAGTCTGGGATTGCTTCATGGTTGCTTGTCTCTTTTGGAACTTGCAGACTCGAGGTGCATGTTGCTGTCAAAAATCCACCTCTATGGCCTCAGCAGGCCTCAAGCGCCCGCAAGTGAAGCCTCGAAGGCCTTTGTGAAAGTGGTCAGCGCAGGCGGCTCCAAATGTGGGGTCGAATAGTCTGAGCAATTTTGGCTTCGCTTGTGTGGCCCCCCTCTGTGAGGAGGTTGTGGCGCCTTTGTGCCTTCCTTTTCTCAGCCGTGTTTCCACTAACGCGCAGAGGAACCACCGCATCCACGAAGACGGCCGTGAGCGTTTCTTGGCCAAACTCCAACCGCAGCAGACAGCCTTCCGACGGAGGACGGTTGCCGTTCTGTCGATGAGAAAACCAGCCCGTGTTTGGTGGGCCTGCGGAAGCATTAGGACAAGATAAGCCAAGCACGTATGTACCAAAGCTGAGGCGATCCTCAACCCGCAGGGCAACACGGAGTGGTTTCAAGAATTTCCGTTTAGTGTCCTGGTGGGACATGCGCCTATTCTCTTGTCCCGTGTCCTCCAGGGCCGCCCCTTGGCTATAGACATGAAAGTGCAAAAAGTCCACCACACGCTCCAGAGACAGTTCCTCCAGGGCCCGCTAGACCGGGGCGGGCAGCGGGAGGCTGACTGACCGCCCCGCACACTGCGGCAGGGTGCGCACGCAGATTGGGCACCAACTGCGGCGGGAGAGAGCTGTGCGCGCCGAGCTCCGTTAACAGGGGCACCGTGACCCGGTGGGAATAGCGCTTGCATGAACCGTCCCCACGCTGCCACACTTTCGACTCAAAATTGCGTCTGTATGATATCCAAAACTGCGGCAACAAAGGCAGGTAGGCGCACGCCCTAGATCCAGCTGGTTGTCGGCTCCGGTCGCTGCCCACACTATCGGAGGCCTTGTGGGGCTGGAGGAGTGTGCCACCCTGGTGGGCGGTTTCTGGCCTGGGGTTAATGGGAGCTCTGGCTTCTGTGGCCCCGGAGCTTTCCAGGAGCCGGCGTGAAGCAGGTCCTCCCTTTTCGCCAAGTGGCGCCCTGTTGGACGCGCCACATGAGGACGTGGGCGCGTTGGCGCCCGTAATGATGCGTGGCAAATTGTCTCTTCTCAGCAGTGTTACGGCCCTACTGGATGCCTGGCGGAGTCCTTTGCCAAACGGACAGCCACAGCTTCGGCGAGGCTGAGTTCGTCTGGCCGTTACACCAGCATCCTCCTTTCTCCCCTGCCGGTGATTCAGCTTGCGCATGCTATGCTGTGTCTCCAGTATAGCGCACCAGCCCGGAAGCGGCTTTGACCGCTCAACTCCGGCGAGCATGGCGCAGCTCGCACTTGCAGGAGCCACATTCAGCATGTCTGGCTGCCATCTGCATAGCTGAGTGTTTTCCCGACATGTCCAGTTCTTCGCGGGTTTTCGGCTGGCAGCTAGCTGCACGGCAGGTCTAGTGGGCATGCTTCTCCACAAACTGTGGGGGCTAGTGGCTTCGTGAGGCGGCTCCTACAAATGTCCCTGAAATTTCTGGGCCTGCCCAGATGGATATCGGAGCTGTCGGCATGCCGGACTGGCTATTTCGCGCGCTGCTGGCGGTTCCCTGCCGGTTGCGCATTGTCCACACCAGTGAGAGTTTTTTGTGCCCCTGGCAGCTGTCCAAGACTGCCCGTGCGGCCATCTGTTCCGCCCCCTGCGTCCGCGCTGGGGGGCTGCACTGGTTGGCCAATACGCCGGAGGACTTCTTTGGACGTACAGTGTCACAGCTACTCACACTTGCTCTTGCGAGCAGCGTCGCAGCTCCCAACTCGAGTTGACGTCACGACCGTGCGGCCCTACTTGCCCATGCGCAGCCTGGAGCAGGAATTGGAGTGGGCGTTCCACTCCCTCCACTTCTATCGCAGCAGAGGACTGGTGGATAGTACCTCAAAAAGGCACCTGCTGATCTAGCTATGGTAAAGCAAGGTATTGCCTCGAGTTTTCGCAAGTAACATCCCGGGAGGGGATCAGGTCCTGCCTCTTTTTGAGGTCGAGGATCTTGTCAGGGCCAACAGTCTTGCTGATGCACATGCCTCATTTGTCCGTAACCTTTTTGCTGGCACATTTCCGCCTCCGCGTACGCTTCCGCGCCCGCGACGTGCTGCGAGGGCCGCATTCTTGACACATCATAATGAGCATGGCATGCAGGCGGCACATCGTAAGCGGATCTTGCAACAGGACAATCGTGAGAACAAATGACATTGCAAAAGCATCAAGGCGTACTTTCGAACGCTGTGAGCGGCTCAGCACAGTGGGGTTGCGTGTCTATTTCTCACTGCTGAAACTTTGCGAGGGGACGGCGAGGTGGGTGCATGGGAGGTCTTTGTGTCACTACGAGAGTCAGACTACCCAAGCCCTTTGACATCAAACTTGCCCGTTCCCCATAACCCCACTACTGCGCCTTATACTGCAGCTTTGGCTACAGCTTCTCTGATGGAGATGCCACATTCGTGGCTATCTCGACGATTCAGGCCTGGAGAAGTGTTGGAAGGGACTTGGCAAGGCTGCGGTGCATGAATAGTAGACGCCTTCAAATAGTGCCCGAATAGTGCCCGAATGGTGCCCGAAATGTGCCCGAACTAGTGCCCTAATCTCTCTCTTGTATAGCGGGGTCTAGGTTTGCTGTTTTCGCTAAAGAGCCCGGCTATCGTCATACTGACGTGGGCCTATTGTTTCACCGTATGCGGGGCAGACACCTGGACACATTATGAAGACGTAGCGGGTCCTCATCTTTCGCTCCTGCTTGAACGGCGATTTGGCCTGTCACCGCAAGCCTTCGCGGATTGGGCCGCGGAGGTTGTTCCCCTTCTGCTGTCGAAGCTCGCGCATCTTGTGACAAAGCAACGCCTGCGCCCTTATGAGCGCCGCACTGCAGAATTGTTTGCCGGCACCCCTTTCTTCGGCGCACAGGCCCGGCACAGTGGGGACTCACCACGTGGGCCTATCTGGGCGCCGTGCTGCAAGCTCCCTATTGGCACCCTGATGACAACGGGTGTTTTGATGCGAGCATGAAAACGCCAAATCCGGACGACTCCCTGCGGCAGGCTCTGGACCCGCTCTTATGGCCAAAACTCCCCCTTCCAATGATCGATGTGTCGGGCCGGCCTTCGTGCATGGTTATGGGAGTAGCGGCAAGGCCCCGCTTGAGCAGCATATTTGCGATTTGCGACCCAAAAATGGGGCTGTTTCGCGGCCCCGAAACCAGGGCTGCGACATGCGCACGGCCTCATCAAATATAAAGTTAGAGCATGAGTGGAGGCTTGGAACCCCGACTCCACGGGGGAGATCTTCCCTCTATGGGCCCCTCCCCCTTTGACAAAGGGGAAGCTTAAGGGGGGCTTTAAGGGGGGTTTTAAAGGGGCTTTAAGGGGGTGAGCAAAGGGGGGCTTTGACAAAGGGCCAATATCTGTGCATCTGCCCTTGCGAGGCCCACCTTGGTGGGAAGGCTTGTGTTCAAGTGCTTGTGCTTGCCGCTTTGGCATGCACCGGCCTCGGCTGTGTACTGGTTGTGTCTTTCAAACCAAGCGCCTTACGGGTTTGGCATGCGAGCTCTCTTGGGAAGCTCAGCCAAGAGCACCAAACGGACTGGAATTGAATGTCCCGGTGCTTGCACGCAGCCGATGGTACCGCATAGCGTGTACAATGCTGCCTGGCATGCTCCATTGTCATGAAATTGTGCGTCTGCCCTACGAGACCCACCTTGTTGGGAAGCTGGGCCTGAATTAATTTTCTAAAGCTGCCACTGGGGCATGATGCTCTCGCTTCTCTATGGATGCTGCTGTGCTATGGCCACTTTGTCTTGCCATTGCGTGCCCCCTCTTGGGACGGGCCGAGTACACAGTGAGCAGGGGGGCTGTCTTATGCTGCACGCCTCCATCCGATGGGGATCCATGTATGCCATTGCGCAACTCAGTTGACTGGGAAGCGGGGCATCTGAGCGGTGTAGTTGCTAGATTGCGCATGTTTTGCCGAACGACGTCTGCCGGCTAAGTCTGCTAGTCGCGGCCTGTCTCACCTTGTTATTATATTTCTTTGTACAGTTGATCTTGTTCTTGGCTTTCTTGTAGTTCTTGCTGGGACCGAGTGCAGCAACTTGCTGTCGTTGAGGCCCGCCCACGCCAAAAAACCTGATAGGGGCCACGAACCCGAATGCAGACACACGTATAACGCATATATCGCAACCCCTATAGGGCCCCTATCAGGTTTTTTTTTTGATTGCTTAAAAGAAACCCCTAGCCATAGCGAGTTGACTTCTTTTCCTTCTGCAGAGGCGCTTCACAAGCCTACCTGCTTGCGATGAAAATGAAAAAAAAACATTTCGCTTCGCGAACGCATCGCGAACGCTTGCGAACGTGTCGCGGGCGCTTTAACAACGGTCGCTGGTCAGGGCAGCACGAGAGTCGTATCATCACGTCGTGTACGTTAGATAACATCATCGCCAGTCTCTGCTCATCTCCTGACCTTAGCTATAACAGCTACGGCCAAGCATGGAGCTCCACATTCATCAGCAGCTGATTCGCAGAGCTCATGGTGTTGCCCACGGTCAGTGGACAAGACCAACGCCTCCACGTCACGCCGTCCCTTCACGCCGTGATGACACCACTCTTGTCAACGTCGCCACTGATGCGAAAAAGGCGCAAGAAGCTTCTCGCAAAGGTAGGAAACACATTCTCCGAAACAAGGTCGTCCCCGAGGTCGCGAAGCAAGCCCAGAACTCCCCGACTGAAGTCCACTTGCGTCACTGCCACTTCCAAGTCCAGAGGTTGTTCGACTTCTGCTCGTCCGACTTCCCGAGGGGCAAGGTGAGCTGCACCGAGGGGCCCACCGCAGTACACTTCAGCCTCTAGGCAAGACACGCCCTCGCACCTGAGCACAATGTAAAACCGAGGTCGGAGAGAGGAATGGAGCCGGGTAGAAGGCCTAGGCGTAGAAGCAGGGAGAGCAGAGGGGCGAAGCAACGGTTCCTGGCAAGGGATCTTGAAAAGAGAATCCCTGAAGAAAGCCACCCCGCACAGGACCCCGCAAAAGAAGCAGGGGCAAGTAAGCAGAGAAGGACACCCCAAGCCCCACCAGTCAGTAGCGACTCCGCTGTGCAGCACAGAGGCTGCCTGCTCGAGCCACCACATGCTTGAGCGGGCATTGTGCTCCTGTTCGCACCTATGCAGGGAACCCCGTTGCTTCATTGTGGCGTACTGCTGCCGGTGCAACTGATATTCTACCTAGCACGGACTTTGGTGGAAGAACCGACCGCCGCCAGCAGAATGGCCAACGATTCATGGAGATTCGCGTTAAAGTGGAAGTTCTCGCACCCAGGCGTTTGCAAGAGTACCTTTCCGGCTTTTGCTTCCGCTTCCATCCAATCCACTGGCCTTTTGCATGCCGCCGATGCGCTCCGGGCGGCTGCACCACTCCAGGCTGGGATCTCAGTGCTGTCGTGGTGTTTTGGCTGAGGGCCCAGAAAAAGGACTTTTACTTCCCGGTGCGCCTGTGGCGCTACGCCCACCTTGATGCGTGCGACATCAAAGCCAAGGTTCTCATCCATCACCTCGTGGCCCAGGAATCGGGTGAGAACACAATGCCTGATGGGAGCCATGCTTGGTACCGCCTCGGCGAACACTGGGGCCAAGAACGCTGGAAAGCAGAAGCTGACGCCTTCTTGGCGCAGGGTGGACTCGGCCCTGGCATTCAAATACCTTTCATTTCCACGGAACTCATGCCGCATCTCCATGCGCCTGTTCTGGATATGCACAGGTACGGCTTTCACCGGTTGCGTGAGATGTATGATCTACGCAATTACCAAATGTTGTACCTTCTGCACGAGTCCCAATTTCCGCTTGATGGCAACGACATGCAGCGCCTGCTGGATGCTTGGCAGCCGCAGACGACACTGGACCGCACCCAGTAACTCGCGGCGTCTGCCCATGCCTGCGCACTGCGACCGTCGACATACGTCGTTGGGTCAATTGCTGCGCCGCCGGCTTAGGTCTGGATTTTTGGATTTACGTGTGCACGATCGAGACACAACAGGACTCCGGGGCTGACCGTTGTTCGACGGAACTAGAACGGCGGCCGGAGCTTTGACTTTGGGCTCCACCGGTGGTCTTGGACAGCTTTAGGCGACGGCCTTTTGCTGTTGTGTATCGGTCGCTGAGGCCCCGTAGCTCGTGCTGAACGGCCAACACCGGCAAAGCCTGTGCGCCGCAGCTAGCTTTTTGGCCTTACTTCTAGGACCACCTGTTTCACCGCTGTCTTTTGATTTGGTTTGTTTGTTTGTCTTGTTTGTAGGGACCGAGTGCTACAGCCGTAGCCAACGAGGCCCGCTCACGCCAAAAAATTTCATTCAGTCTTTTCTTTGGATTTTCATGTTTCTGCTGCGTTTATTTTCTTCATTTTTAAACCCCTTAAGCGATTTCGTGTGCCTTTGCTTTTGTATTGAAGAAAACGTCTGTTAATTTGGGTTTGGAGTTGAAGGTTTACGGTTTAGACGTCAAAGGCGCAGGAATTTTTATGCAAAAGCGGAAGGGTTGGAGAGGCGCAGCCCCTTCCATTTTCATGTCTTCAATTCTGTTTTCTTCGCGGTTAAGCCCCCCAAAACGATTTCGTGGGTATTTATATCCTTGCTTTTGAACCCTGTTCTTTTTGTTAATTTTTCGCTTTGTACGGTTTGGGTTTGGAGTTGAAGGTTTACGGTTTAGGCGGCTTCAAAGGCGGGAGTTTGCAACTTACAAAAAGCGGGGGGGTTGGGAGGGGCGCAGCCCCCCCCGGTACCGCTGAACGATTTTATGCGGCCTTTGTGTGAATTTTCATGTTTCTGCTTCTCTTTTATTCGTTTTTAACCCCCTTAAGCGATTTCCTCCTTCAGGTCTCTTCCTCAGGCTTCCTTTAAGCCTTTCTTCAAACCAACCCTAGGCCTGCCTTGAAGCCCTCCTGGGTTTAACCTGGGTTTGAACCTGGGTTTTAACCTGGGTTAAACCTGGGTGCTTTAAACTTGGGTTCCAAACCTGGGTTAGACCCTGGGTTTCAAACCTGGGTTCAAACCTGGGTTCAAACCTGGGTTTAAACCTGGGTTTTTAAACGCGGGTTCCAAATCTGGGTTAGAACCTGGGTTTCAAACCTGGGTTGGGTTTTGGAACCTGGGTTTCAAACCTGGGTTCAAACCTGGGTTATAACCTGGGTTTAAACCTGGGTTTTTAAACCCGGGTTCCAAATCTGGGTTAGCACCTGGGTTTCAAGCCTGGGTTTGGAACCTGGGTTTAACCTTGGTTCAAACCTGGTTTTTAACTTGGGTTTAAACCCGGGGTTTTAAACCCGGGTTCCAAACCTGGGTTAGAACCTGGGTTTCAAACCTGGGTTTGGAACCTGGGTTTAACCTGGGTTTTAACCTGGGTTAAACCTGGGTTCAGTAAACCCGGGTTCCAAACCTGGGTTAGAACCTGGGTTTCAAACCTGGGTTCAAACCTGGGTTATAACCTGGGTTTAAACCTGGGTTTAACCCGGGGTTGAACCCAGGTTCGAACCCAGGTTTAACCCAGGTTCAAACCCAGGTTTCAAACCTGGGTTCCCTGGGTTGTTGTTGTTGTTCCCCCCCCCCTCCCGGGGGGAGGGAACCCAGGTTCAAACCCAGGTTCAAACCTGGGTTAAACCCCGGGGGGGGAGGGGACCAGCCTCATTCTGTGCACTGTGCAGTGAGAACCCCCTTCTGATTTTGGATCTCTTTCGGCATGCAGCCTGGACGTGCGGCCGCCAATCTGCCTGTCTATGGTGCGGAACGTGGCGCAGCGGACTCTCGGGAGGCATGCTGCAAGGTTTGTCAACTGTCTTGGCCGCCACGTGTTGTGGATCGTTTTGGGCGAAGGTATTGGGTGGTACGCTCGCCTCTAGTTTGCTCGTTATCACAGGTGTTGGCAATCCTGACTTGCGGATTTTGCGCTGGAGGGACCTTTTCGGAAAGCGGGGCCTTGTGAGGAGTTCTCCACACCATGCAGCCATTGCGCTTCACAGTGGGCTTTGATGCGGCCATTGTGCTTTCCATGTTTGACGGAAAGCAGGGCCATCTGAGCGCAGCTTCGCTCGAAGGCCATTGCGCAATCTGCGGGGCCAGAGCCGGGACCTTTGGATGAACGACTTTTGCCGGCAAAGCCTGTGCGTCGCAGCCATTGTTTCACTTGTAGTAGTGGCTGTAGCGCTTTTGTCGTCTTGTTCAGCTTGGTTAGTTTTTTGCAGGACCGAGTGCGGCAGCTGCCGTCAACGAGGCCTGACCACGCCAAACAAAAAGAATTGGCTCCACAATGCGGCCATTTGCTTTACAGCGGGGCTATGATGCGGCATTGCGCTTCTCTATCTGGATGGGTGGCGGGGTGGTACATCGTATCCAACCGAACCAAGCAGACTCCAACGTGACTTTGGCGTTGAGGTTAGAGTTGAAGTAACTCCAAAGTTGGAGACTCGTTTATTTCATCCTTTCTGCATGGGGATTTAGTTGTAGCTTTTGCCCTCTGCACACTGACGCTCATACCGTTTCTCAGTTTATCCTGCGGAGTGCCCATGCAATGGACTGTTGGACTTCAGTGTGCACAGCGGCGACGGAACGGTTTCAAGAGGGCTGATTGTCCGTGTCCGACGGGACAAGAACGGTTGCCGGCGTCTTGACTTTGGATTCCACCCTTGTGCCGGACGGTCTAGAGCGACGGCTCTTTTCTGCTCCAGACCTGCTGCTGAGACAGACCGTAGTAAGGTAGCGAACTGAACGGTTGTTGTCGACAGGTCTGCTTGCCGCAGTTCTGTTTTGCTTAAGTACGTACCTCTCACGTTTCACCGCTGTCAGCAGTAGCAACAGCACTATTAGTTGTAGCAGAAGTCAGAATAGCCGGTCGGAGTCGCCGCAGCAGTCCAAGCAACTTTGGAAGCGGTAGTAGGTCGCTGATTCGGAGGGTATTCTTAAAGAAAACCGAGCTCGATTGATCGTGTGGCCATCGACATTTTTTGCAAGGAGCAGCACCCATTGATGCTGCTCGCAAAGACCCAAGAGCCAGCTTTTGCTGAGTCCGAACATGGAACAGAGGATGAATTCACGTGCCTGCCGCAGCATCGTTGCGATGAAAACGCTTGATAATTTTTCATATTTTTCTTGCTTCAGTGTCACCTTGTTTTGTGAGCGTTCAGCAGTGTAGCGGAAGCCGACATTCAGCACGGAAGCGAGGTCGTATAGAAACGGGCAACCGCAAAAGGAAATCGAAGCGGTCAGTGGCATGGAATGTCTTGTTCACAGTGCTGGTTGCGAACTTCGTTAAAGGTTCTTCGTGCAAACCAGCGACAGTTGGTCGCACTTCCGTCGCCGTCCAAACAGCTCAGGAAACCACAGCCAGATTAGACTCATGTCGCCATGTTGGCCATGTATGCTCGCTCTAAATGTGGATTCATTAAACAATTCTGCAAGTGTCCATGGGTTTCCCACCTGTTAGATGAGGTGCCCGATGCTGTTCTGGAGATTCTAGAGTTCTAGAATGTTTGCAGAGGAATCTCAAGGTTTCTAGATCTGCTATACTACAAGGATTGGCGCACAAAACGCAAGGAATGCTAAAACATGTCGAAGATGACGAGCCGTGCTTGCGCGACTTGTCTGGTTGCGGCCTCATACAGATCCGAAGAATGCGGCATGTGTGGATCCTTTTGACTAAGGCTATCGGCCGAGGCCGAAAGCCAGAGGAGCCGAGGAGAACCGATTTTGGGAGCACTTTTGCTCTTTCTCTCTCTCTCTCTCTCTGTCTCTCTCCCTCTTCCTCTGTTTCTCCATCCCCCTGCTTCTTCTATCCTTTCCCTCAATGTTCTCGTCCTCGCTCCATTTTTTGGTCTTGTCTCCTTATCTTCCTCCCTGTCTTCCCGAGTCGTTTTTGCGTCTTTATCCCTTGATATATCTTTAGCTCGTCTCGCGCATACACTGTCTCCCTTTGCCTTTTTCCCCAGACGCAAGTGGAGGAGGCTTTCCATGAATCCAGGCTTCCACAGGCTGAGTCAGAGGCCCTGGCCAGATTCCTTCCCTTCGGCCTTCAAGGGTTGTGGTGACCATACGAACGTAGCTCCACTAGTCCGAGATGTTGAACCAGTTTCGAAGTTTTTCAGAAATTCGGGGGCCGCTGTCCTTCCATGGGGCGCATCTGCTTATGTGTTGGCTGCTCTAGAATTGTGATAATTAGGTGGATCAGACATGATGCTATGCAGAGTGCCATCAATGTGACGGCATTGCACCTGGCCGCTTTCAACAGCCACATCAGGGGACATGGTAGGTTCATACCATGTGCACTGCAGAGACACAGACAAGATTCTGCATGTACCTAAAGAGATCCCCTGCAAGCATCAGCAACAGCATCAGATCAAGAGTTTTTACTCGAAACGTCACGGCACAGCCGCAAGCAGATAGCGAGCGTGCGTTTAGCTGTTGACACATCTAGCAAGCCATGACACAGCCTAGTCGCTGCTTCGTGAAACGTGTGGTTCACTCTGATCTTGCGGCACGGAGGGGTGTAAGCCGGGGTTGATCCCTGTCTTCGCCATGGGGCTTCAGGAGGCAACTGTGAAATGGCTTGATTCCGCAACTCTCGCTTACGCTTTGTCCAGCATTGTGAAGCACGGCCGCTGGCTTTTCTCTTGTAGCATATTATTCGGATGCTGCTTCATCAAGAGCACTATTGCGCCCCTGGTCTGGGAAGGTGCGGTGAACCTGTTCCGGCTCGCTTCCTCGAGGTGCCTCTTTCTGTTCCTCTCACCGTATCAGATGGCCGTTCCGAAATTTTGCACCTTGTACGCAGGCGGCATGTCGTCAGCCAGTCACGGGCTCAGATATTTGCGTAGTGGCTATGCCAGGATTGCTAGAAAGGGGAACTAATCCAAGGTCGAGAGCCCAAACCACGGCGTCCCTCTGAAGACCGGAGGCCGCGCGAAAGAGTGGGTGACACTGTGATGCGTCCCTTTGCCAGGGAGCCGAAGGAGCCCAAGGAGTCGCGGGAGCCGCGACCGCCGAAGGAGTCCCCGCCGCGAGAGCGAAGTGGGGGAGGAATTCGGCGGCCACGGCCTGGCTTGGGCACTGCAGCGTGGCTGTAGGGACTGCGGAGAGGGTCTTTTGCACTGCAAAGGAGAAGCGCGAGTCCAGCCGCACTGACGCGCCAGCCTTGGGTCTTCCCACACGCTGCCAGCTTCAGAATATGCTGCAGCACTAGCAAAACCGGGGTAGCAGTCAGCACTTGTCACAAGCTGCATGTCAATTGATGTAGCTGTGCGAAGAGACTGTCGTGACCAGGGCCGTGGTGAGCGGGACCGCCTGGCAGCCCAGTAAGGGGGTGGTTTTGATAGAGTCGGTTCACGCTTTCTGCGTCCACTTTCATCGGCTGCAGCAAGACAATTAGCTAGCTGGAGACGAGTGGACATGCTGGCAAGGCGCACCTTCGTTGTTGATCACTATGCGGTTACTCTTTTGGCTTGCTTTCAGTGGTCCATACTTGTCAGCGCCTTGCACAGGAATCAAAGTATCAAAACAAAAATGTACATCTGTGGTACCCCCCATGGATCTACCTTTTTCGTGTGTTTGGGAGCCCCACCATACGACAATTGTGGATTCTTGAGGGGAGGGGCTAGCCGATGGACCATTACCATTTTATGGTTGGGTGAACTCTACCCTGGCCCGATTGAGTTCAATCGCGGGCGATTGAGCTCAATCGGGGGCCGTTGAAGATTGCAGATTTCCTGGAAACTTTCCTCGCGAATCTTCAATCTTCAATCCGGGCCCCGATTGAGTTCAATCGGGGCCGATTGAGTTAGGCGGCCCTGAGTGCAATCGCGGTTCATCCCAAGTGGGCAAATTATTCTATAATGCGTTCTACGGTGCATTCCACGGGTAGTCTACAAGGTATTGTACAGGGTTTTCTTTACGGCTTTCTATGGGGTACTCAGAGGGTATCAGACGTAGGGGGTATTCTGTAAGGTAGTATCAAGGGTATCGCAATTGGTATTCTATAACCCCTACAAAGGGCATAATAAAGCGTATTCTTCTGGGTATTGTATAGGGAATTCCATAAGGCGTTGTACAAAGGATGGTGCAAGGCATAAGCATAAACGCAAAAGTTGGATGAATCATAGAAAGTATTCTGTAACGTATTGTATAGGGTAAAGGGTATTCAACAAGGTTCATAAAAGGGTATACAGGGGGTTTTCTAAAATCTAGGTTAAAGAAGGAGTGTTTTGTAAGGTATTTTATAGGCTATCGTTTTTGAGTTCCTCCTCGGGCACACAGCAGGTAAAATGCAGAGCATTCTGCTCCTGATTTTCCCTCATGAACTCGTTATCTACAACACAGTCTACAGAGCATTCAATGGTGCATTCTACGGGAACCTTACAGAATATTCCATAGGGTTTTCTTTAGGACTTCCTATGGGGTACTCAGACGGTGCCATAGACAGGTGGTCTTCTGTAAGCTAGTCTGTAGGCTATTGCAGGTGATAGGCCTGTAAAGTGCTCACTATGTAACGCATCTTTTGGGCGCTCTATATGGTACTCCATAACGCATTCTATAAGGGATGGTACAAAGCATCAACATAAACATAAAAGTTGTCTTATAGAACGTATTCAATAACATATTGTATAGGCTACAGGGTACTCGAAGGTATTTTCCAGGCAAAAAGGGGATATTCCAGAGATATTCTATAATGCATTACCTGGGGCCACCTGTACGAAGTTTTTTGAGGTTGGTGGCATTCTCTAGATTATTCTCTTCGATTCCTGAATCGCTCCTAGAAATCCCTTACCCAAAAAGCTGCTTTTTTATGGGGGGTTCTCAGACCTTGGGCTCGTCCTGATTGTCCTCGAAATATCCTTTGTGAGAAAGGTTATCGTTATCTATAGGTATTGTTACTTCCCAAATACCCATGGGGGTAAACAGCTTAAGCTTTCACAATAAGACTACTTTATAAGGGGCCGAGAGTTGAAAAGTTGGGTTTTGAGCCACTAAGAATTATGTGGGCTCAGGTGTATATACTGCATACAATTCTATGCGTTCCATAAGGTGTTTGTAGGGTGGGGTACTCTATGTGGTATTCTGCAAGGGTACTCTAGGTTCTATGGATATACGGGCTATGCCTGAAAGTATACGATAATATATTCTAGAGGTTCTAGGGTATTCAATGACGCATGGGGGTACTCTATATCAGTGTATTCTATATGAAGATTTTAAGATACATAGAGGACGTATTCTAGAGGATTCCGATAAGATATATAGGTTGTGAGAGTGGGATTTTGCAGAGTATTCGAAAATGTATTCTAAAGTTCTAAAGGGTATTATACAGGGCAAATACAAGGTATTGCACCCTGGAAATATCGATAGATTTCGTGTTCACGGACGTTATCTACACTGTCGATGCGTCTTATATATGGCAGGTGTAGAAACAGGGTCCTGTTTTCATATCTACACTTGTCGTGATGCTATGTTACATGTATCTGCTCTCCTGTTGCATGTTACCTTCAGAGCCCATACTGCTGCATGCAAAACCTAGCTTGCATTCTTTTTCAACACGAGAAGAAGTCGTACGCGAATGCATGTCGTGCAGAAAACTCAGGGCTGTATATGAAGGAAATACAGAATCTAGGATCTGCGAAATCCCTGATCAAATCGACGATTATTTAGTGAAAAAATCATAAAGAGAGCGGGATACGTTATAGAATATCCACTATTTCGCACCCGGCTCTCAAACACACGAAAACGGCAGATCCTTGAGGGGGGGTAGCATAAATAGATAAATAAATGTATATATATATATATATATATGTATATACACACACACATTGATTGACACATAGAGCGAATGAAAGACTAGCAAAGCTTGGCAATGGGGGCTGATTCCTTTCCTGGGCAAATCTCCATGAAAACTGACCGAGGGTGAACCTTTGCATGCCACCCAGTGCACTGACTGAGGTGACCGAGAAAGAGACCGCGACAGCCCCTGGAATGAAGAAGGTATTGGATGCCGGCGCTGCGCCACATTGCTGTACCGACACATAATACTGGTGTTGGACTATGTTTGAGAGTGCTTCACAGGTTTTCGCAGCTTGTAACGGGGCTGTGACACATGTGAACTATCTTAGGAGATCGCGAGCGGCGGCATCGCGGCGAGGCCGGAAGAGCCTGTTTGCTGAGTGTTGGCCACAGGGCACTGCGGGGTTCGATTGAATGCTGATTTTTGGCTCGATGCGACTTTCTTGGAAAGCATTGCATCTCTTTTGCTACATGCTCTTGGCTCCAAAAGCGCGTCTCCTTGATATTTGGCTGCAAGTCTTGGCAAGCCAACCCCGAGCCGTGATCGATTTGCAAAGGTGTTAAGTGCAGCCAAGGAAATGCGCGATGCCGCAGCATGGTTTTTGTTGACAGCCTGTCTCGCAAGCTCTGTCATCTTTGCCAGAGGCGCCAAGTTGGGACATGACGTGGCGATAGGCTGCAGAGGGTCAGAGCGTGCATGAATGAGGTCACTCTGGTTGCGAAAGTGTTGCTCGTTGCTAAAGAAGTTTGACCCGTAGGGAAGCAGGAAGGCAGAGGCAACCCAGCATGACCTTCTACGAGCATTAATTGCGTTTTCGATTCGATATACCAGACTCTAACGTGAGCGGCGACCTTCAAATCCCTAAAGCACCGACTCGTCGTATGTGGTCCAGCACCAAACCTGCCTAGAGCACATGTGCTGGATTGAATTCGCCAGCTGGTGTCATGCATAGTGCCAATTCTTGAGGATTGTTGGTCTGAGCAGCTGCTCTGATCGAATAGCACGCAAGAGGAGACAAACGCAGCTCTAAGCTTAAACGATGTTGTTCTTTAGCTCCTTCGTCCTAGTGAAACATTGGTCGTTGCAATCGGGCACCGAGGACTTTAGACAGAGATCCAACGAACTTAAGCTTATGGAAGGAAAGAGCATGAGAGAATAACTGGATCTCTTCCTGTCCTTGTTGCACGAGTGCCCAAGCTTTTCTCTCGGGCAGGAAACGACAACATCTCTGCAAGCTCTGTTCCGTACCCCTGTAATTCAACGATCTGTGATGGGCCGCTTGGCTGTTGAGAAAGAGTTCGAGACTTTGGCATGTTGTCTGCTATGACAAGAGTACCCTGCAAGGTACGTAGCCTATGGAGCTTGCAGTGCTGACCAGAAGTGCCCAGCTGTCCTCGTCATCCAGGCACGGCGTTCTCGGATCCGTGCTCTTGAGCTCTCGGCATGAAGGGAATTGTCTTCAGGACTCGACCGGCATGGACGACTATGAGATGGAGCGTGCACGTATGCTAGCTGACCTGGGCTATGTGGGATTTGCAGCAGACATTTATGGCCGCGGCACCCCTGTTGAAGATCGTGACGACTGGGCCGCAGCAGCTGGAAGGCACCGCGGCGATCCGACCCTTTACATGTCGAAGATCAATGCAGCTTTAAAGCAGGTGAAGTCGTACAGTTTCGTAGACACTTCCAAGATTGCGGTCATCGGATACTGCTTTGGCGGCACAGGGATTGTCAATATGGCTATCCTTGGAGTAGATGTGCTGGGAGTCGTGGGGTATCACTCCGGGATCCAGCCAAACCGCCGAGTCCTGCGAAGCGATAGCACAGTTCCAGTCCGTGCGAAAGTTCTTTTGCATTCTGGGGTCCAGGATGATCTAGCAACTGACATTGCCTTGTTGGAGCGGGAGTTCGAAGATGCAAACGCAACGTTCGAGATCGTGCGCTACGGCTCCGACGTGCTGCACACATTTACGAATTGGTACGCAAATGATCCCGGTGTTGCTGTGTACAACCAGCGAGCTGACGTGAGGTCTTGGGAGAGCACGAAGCTCTTCCTCTCGGAGATATTTGAAGGGCTTTCTAACACTTGTCGTAGGCCTTTTAGCACAGGCCTCGATGTGTCTTTGCCTGAATATGGTTGTAATTCATCGATTTGCCAAAGCTACATGGCACGAAAACCTGCAAAATGCTCTTCTGAACTTCGCTGCCCTGCTGTCATCATTATTCCGGACTGGACCGGCATGGACGACTATGAGATGGAGCGTGCACGTATGCTAGCTGACCTGGGCTATGTGGGATTTGCAGCAGACATTTATGGCCGCGGCACCCCTGTTGAAGATCGTGACGACTGGGCCGCAGCAGCTGGAAGGCACCGCGGCGATCCGACCCTTTACATGTCGAAGATCAATGCAGCTTTAAAGCAGGTGAAGTCGTACAGTTTCGTAGACACTTCCAAGATTGCGGTCATCGGATACTGCTTTGGCGGCACAGGGATTGTCAATATGGCTATCCTTGGAGTAGATGTGCTGGGAGTCGTGGGGTATCACTCCGGGATCCAGCCAAACCGCCGAGTCCTGCGAAGCGATAGCACAGTTCCAGTCCGTGCGAAAGTTCTTTTGCATTCTGGGGTCCAGGATGATCTAGCAACTGACATTGCCTTGTTGGAGCGGGAGTTCGAAGATGCAAACGCAACGTTCGAGATCGTGCGCTACGGCTCCGACGTGCTGCACACATTTACGAATTGGTACGCAAATGATCCCGGTGTTGCTGTGTACAACCAGCGAGCTGACGTGAGGTCTTGGGAGAGCACGAAGCTCTTCCTCTCGGAGATATTTGAAGGACTGTGAAGCGCAAACTGCGCGCACCAAAACGTCTTGCGCTCTGTCGAACATCTGGAAGTGTGTGCAAGCCGTATCAGGACTCTCACCGCCTGTGCGGGCGCCGTCCCGGACAGTGGCCGGTGGTGTGAGCGAGGTGGGTTGGCCAATGGTAAGTCGCGAAGTGTCCTAAATTACTTTACTAGCCAGGGACAAGCAATAGCGCAGATCAACAGCAGACTGGTAGAGTGTTAGAAGACGCATCATCGAAGACATTGAATCGTTCGGACGGGCAGTCATGATGCAGAAACGCTGCTAAGGTCCTTCCATGAAGTGGAGAGAAGTCACCACCAGCGCCTTCAAGCTGAATCTGTGTGACCGGAGCCGGAAATTACACTCTGTCACTCGCGAACTGCAATAGCCGCTTTGCAGATTAAACCTCCACTCAGCGTGCAGGGCGCTGCGTTGAAGGATCATGCGATCCGAGTCAGTTCTCGAGACCGAATTCAATCTTCGTGTTTTCTCGTAGAGGGTCTGGCATTGGCCGCTGAAAAACAAGCGCCACTAGAACCCTGCGATTGAACAGGAGGTTCTCATTCCGGGCGACAAGATGTCTGGAGCATGACTTGTGTCGTGGATGAACGAAAAAATCGGCTCCGCTGGGCCGTCGGGCTGGGGGTGAGCGAAGCTGAGCCACAGCTGTCGGAGGCATCCCTCAAAGAGCCCGGTCGAGAGAAGCCCTCCTCTACGTCGCCTGTATCCCCGGCGCGGCAGGATGAACTGATTCAGAGCATTTAAATTTGGGATTGCATGGGACGTTTCGCACGCTAGTGATCATCTGACAGCACTTGTGTGGCTTTGGCTCGTTTGGACGTCCGTCATGATTTTCAGGATAGGTGCTTCCATGGCACCGGCCCGTGGCCACGTAGTTCTGAAGTTCAAGTGTCCCAGTCCTAGCGGCAGGATCTGAACCTGCAAGGATCAAGAGTCCTACCTGGACAGCCTTATTGCCGATTGCACTGACAAGTGCCAAGCTCAATGCGCGGCCCTGCAGAAGAGTCTGCACAGAAGCATCTTGTGGTTGTAGGCGACCTGATGTCGCGGCACCTGTCAAGTCCTTGGAAGGGACACAGTTCTACGACGACACACTGATCAAGCCAACAGTCACGGAGTGTGGTGTACCGAAGGCTGCACGAGACATGCCGAAGCGCCCGTCATCCCGTTGCACTCTTGGTTTGATGTGTGTCGCAGCCTCTTCTGAACAAGCAAGTGCTCACCTTTTTCAGGTGCTGACTCGCGTCCAAAAGGTAGCGATGGCGAGCGTCGACCCCGCAATGCAGAGGTGACATGTTTTGGGGCCGGAGTCTGTTCGAATCGCAGTGCGACTCCTAGCAGCTCTTTCCGGGTGCTGCGGACGATCAAATGCAGCAGCAATCGTTTTTCGGACAAGAGATCCTGCACAGAGTCAGGTATGCCTGTGTTGCTCAAGCAAACTACCATCTGCTGGCCATTCATCCGAAATCGTGCCTCTGCAGGAGATGCCTCGGGAACGCCCAGAGGCTCGTCGCTGCCAGCTGCCAGCAGCGTGTATTGCTGGGTTGTCTTGAGTCTTAGCTCGCCTTGGAGGCTCCGAGTGGTGGCTCCGGCCTCAGCCGCAGGCGGAGCCGCGAGAGCAGAGCGAGAGGGCGCTGTTTCGGCCTAGGTCCCTCTCCGGAGCGCGAGCGCCGCTCGAGGCCGGGCTGCCTCATGGCTCCTCGAAAGCTCTGCTGTCTGAGCGTGAACCCCTTTTGAGATCTAGCAGTTGAGCTTGTCGGCGGATCGTTTCATGCTTTCATTGAAGCGAAGCGCAAGAGGATGACCACATAACAGGCCGGGTCATCCCTTTGCCAAAGAAAGAAGAGCAGGGGAATGGCAAAGAGGAATTGGAAGGAAGACTGGGGACGTGCCTTCAGCAGCCTTGCTCCGGTCTGCAGGCGAGGCGATGAGGGGGACCGGGACCGCCGCGAGAAGAAGGCGCGGGCTGTTGGCATTCGGACTGATTGGGGCTCTTGGCTCTCGGGGTTCTGCCGGATGTTGCAAAGCCGTTCTCGCGGCGCCGGTCGCAGGAGAAGAAAGAGCGCAGTGTTTGGATCCCAGCTCCATCTGCAAGCAGCGTTTTCGCGAACAACTGCAGCCACTGTGATGAAGTTTGAGTCGTGTACCACAGAGAGCATGCGTCTGCTGCTTGCCCGCGATTCTGCCGTTGGCTCACTTCATAGGCGTTCTGGGTGTCGCCACTTGTGCCATTCCTTGGTGCTGCGAGCTCTCCGACCCTTTGGCTTTGCAGGCCGGCGATTCAGGCTATTCGGTCGAATCATTTGCTGACGCTGCTACTAGTAATGCCCTGCCAAGAGGGCCATGGCGATGCTCCTGTCGAGAGCCCTACGCTCGGGGCACTTGACCTCCTACTCCGCGTGCCTCACTTGGGTTGCCTGCAGTTCGTGACTGTCGCGAGTCTTCCAAAATCGTTGCCCAAGGGTTGGAAACTTCTCGCACTTCTCCTTGCGTCAGCGTTACACGCAGATGCTGAAGGCCCAGACCGCGCAGCCCTCAGTTATCAGATCAATCACGTATCATTATCACGTGTGACAGAAGACGTCGTAAAAGGGGCCTCCATAACTAGACCTGCAGAAGCTCTTCTTCACAGGATCCCACGCTGGCGGACTTCTTCTTTGAGAGCTACCTCCGCGCATTCTTTGCGGATCCGCCCTCCTACAACTACTGGCCGAGGGCCCAGCTTTTGCCGTCAGGCCACGAAGGTTGCTGACACCTCTCTGCAAAGAGAGCTTTGGGCGTTGCCCCCCCATGAGGTTCATCAGCATCGCGGCCTTCGGCGCGTGCATCGGCATCCTGTCTCGCCAGCCTGAGGTCTCAGCAAAAAGTGCAGAGCTAGAGGAACAGCTTGCAACTTCCCTGGCCGCTGAGGATCTTCTTCAACCCGGATGTCCGATCCACAGCTTCAGGAAGAGGCTCCGAGATCTTATTCTCGTTTGTATCGATAGCCGAGGTGATGTTCCGCTATCAGGAGAAGCGAAAGCCTCTGCCTGACCGCCACAGGCACCAGGGCTCTTGCAGTGCACTGAACACGCTGCAAAGCTTTCGCTCAACAGCATGGCAGCAGAAGAACGAAGAATGGGAGCGGGGTAGCAGGTGCTAAAGGGCCATGCAACATAGATTGTGCAGTCCAGGTTTTTGATTCATGCAACGTGTGGCAACCTCACTCACGGCACACAGTGCATGGGTCTCGTGGCTCCTGCTTTGTCGGAACGGCGAAGGCAGTGGACCTATTCCCTGCCTTTCTTCAACCACCGCCTGCGCCACCCGTCTGAGAAGAGACTCATTGAGGCGGACTAGTTTTCCGAAGATGCTTCACTCTTCTTCACCCTTCTTGCCACTGATCGGGGCGACGTATATCTAAGCCAGGACGCCTTGCCAAATCTTGCCGATCTGAGGCAACATGTGCTGCAAGTACAAGCCTGCGGCCAAGCCGAGTCTCAGTGTGACTGCGATTTTCAAGCTCACGATTTCAGGGCCTGCATGATTGACAACGAGCCGGACTGGGCCGACTATCACCCCCTGGGCTACCGCCCAAACCGGAAGCAGTGCCACAGGAACGGCACAGCCTTGCAAGCTCACTTCCCCCTTGAAGCGTGATCCCATGTTCAGTGTTGTTTTGTTCTTTCGAGAAAGCGTTTCGAGATGTCACCTCTTGGCTTGCCCGTCGGACATTCATATCTTCGCCTAAGTCGGTCGAGGGGTTGATGTGTGCAATGCAGTAATGCCGATGTATACCAAGGAGACGCATCAGTGTATCTGGCGACCGGGCTTTAGAGCTCCTGTCGAACCGGACTTTCTCGATGTCGGCATGCACTCGTGGCATATTTTCACCGGACCTTGAGAAGAAAGAATTGTACAGATTTACGGGGGGGATCTGAGTTTGCGCCTCCATCCGAAGGCAATGCAGATTGTGGGTGTGTGGCGAGCAAATCCGAATCCCAAACCTGAAATGGAGCTGTGGTTGAGAGCCCCAAAAACCTGAAAACGAGGTCAAGTGTTCTGTGAGTGGAAAGCTCCGTTGCCATCGAAAGCTTTTCCGAATACCCCCGTCAGAGCGGAGCAGGGGGTGCCTGGGTCACCACAGCAAGAATCGATGCTTGATGTCATAGCCAAGATTGGAACTCCGGGGGAGCACTGAAGTAGATATACAACAAAACTGACGAGGTGGGTTTGGGGTGAACGGTCTGTGAGTTTGACAACCTTGGGGAGAGTGAGAAGACGGAGATGTGGAGCAAATGTAGAGCGCGACCAGACATCCACTGCCCGTTGACAAGCAGAGCCCAATTTTATTGATGAGCTATGGAGGCAGGGAGCAAGAGGAAACCAGCTTCAACACTTTCTTGTCAGCCGAGGCAAAACCTATAGGTGGCTTCGCACCCACTCACATCCCTCCTATGAGGTAAAGAGGGTTGCTTTAACGAGTCAGTTCTTCCTACTACGCTGTGGGAGGGCATGGAGCTAGTGGAGGCAGTGCATGCTCTTCGGAGCTCAGCTTGCGAGTAGCAGTCTCTTCGTTTGTGGGGGTTGTTGGGTGCAGCAGGTGGTCGGGGTTTGAAGAACGTCAAGGAGCAGCGTGATGGTTCGGCGGGGCATGAAGCCGGGGAACTTTCGGCGTGGGCGGATAGGGGGCAAGAGTGGCTGCGTGGTCGAACCTTGCTGAGAAAAAGTGTGTAGCCAACAGCACGCATTTCTGCTGCTTTGGCGAGGGAGGGGAGGGGGTGGTAAGTCACCGATGTTGATGGACCATTAATCATTATTCCGAATGATGTACATGACAAGCATTGAGTGTAGCAGCGTAGCAAGCATTTGTCTCCAAACAGGCGCCCGTGGTTGTGGATCCTGACCATCCCTCGCTACACCATCGAGGACTTGACAGACTAGCGATGAAAAACTGGCACCGATGTTGTGATGCTACTGCCACAGGCAGTATGAAGCTAGGCTAACTTCCGGAACTGACATTGTGGAGCTGACAGAGTATCTGGCACTACATTCAGATAGATGGCGGCAGTGGCACCGGCATACCCCTTTGTGCCAGACTTGCGAGTGTGTTCGTGTGTGCGTGTTTTGTCGCCCCGTCTGGTGCTGTCGGAGGACCCCTTGTACACCTCCGTCACGCATGAGAACATGAACCGAATCTACGAGGAGCGCAGCTCCGACAGTCTACGACTGACACATCCGACGTGACTTGGGCCACAGGAGGTGGGCTACGTGAAGCCAGCCAAGACCGAGGAGGAATGAATGCTATGACTGCTATGAGTCTATGAGGCTATGAATGCTCCGAAGTCCGATAGGCCAGGCCTGCAACTAAGCGAGAGTGCTTCAGCTCTCTTAGTTCAGAGCACCTTGGTGAGGCAGCTCGACTTGATGCCTCGCTGCTCTGAGTTGCCCATGCAAAAAGCTCTTTCGACAGGGTCGTAGTCTAGAGCGTTCTCTTTAGGCATCGTTGTTCTTTCTTGAAACTACAGCCACCGCATTGTCAAACATTGTGAATTCCAAGTCGTGTTACCCGTGCCAGTGCCCTGGCCGTCAACCAGATGTTGCAAGTGTGTCATTCACTCTTAGACAGATGCTATTATTGTTCTGGTTTGGGCCTGGTCTTCCTGCGAGTCATCTGGCGCAGTTTTTGTCGTGTGATTCCGCTTGCAAAAAAGCCGTGGTGGTGCTGTGGTGCACTTCGCTTGGCCCTTTGCTTGGGAGTCCCCCAGCGAGCGATTTCGAGCAATTCGCCCCGCAGCTCGAGGCCCGGGAGCCTCGCGAGTCCCGCGAGCCCCGGCCGCCGGAGGAAGCCCCGGAGGCGGCCGAAGATCTCGAAGACAACTTCCCCCTTGTGTTCTGTACCCTTTTCGGGTTTCCATGCCTCCTTCACCTGCTGGGACTGTGCAGGCTCCTGCACCATCGCCGCCACCTGCGGAGAGGCTCTTTCTGTCGCGACCGACCGCAGCTTTGAATGTCTTTCTTGCTGCGAACGACGAGGGCGGAGAGGAAGCCACGGCGACCTCACAAGGAGGCCCGGCAGGGAGAATTTTATATGTCAAGCTGCGAGTCTGCTAGTCTAGTCAGCTGCAGCACGTTCGTGCACGTTGTCAGCTGCTGAGGCGTCAGAGGCGCTCGAGGCCAGCCCGCCGCAGGCACCGCTCATGGCCGCCGGTGAAGCGGAACGACGCGCTCCCCGCCTTTTGCAGGCACCGCCGGCGCGGCCGACCAATGGCCGCAAAGCCAGAGCCCCGATACCTACAGATTCTCCGACGAGCAATGGGCTCTGACGCAGGTGGAGGCACCCCACGTGGAGGAGGACCGGTTTTTCAGACTTGGGGCTTGTATTGCTTTTCGGGCTCCTGACGGGAGAGGGGGAAGAAGACGAGCGTGGGGTCTGAGAAGGAAGAAAAGATCCGATTCGAACACACTGCTTTAGATTCGAACGCCGATCAATCGTCAGACTGGTTTTGCCATTGCGATGGCGGGGAGACTCGGATTGACCGGACGATTGAATGTGAACTTGGCTGAAGTAGTCGTGGTAGCTGTGCTGGTGTTGAAGAGGTTGTATGTCGGAGATGCATAGGTCACTTCTGACAGTTGGATGGATGGACCCCCACGTCGAAGCCAGTGCCAACGAGTACAGCCTCAAGAAAGCTGCCCGTTTACTTTCATGCCTCTGACTCTGTACTGGCGGCCAGGAAATTGAGGTTCACGCTCCAGCTCCACCTGTGCCAAAGCCTGCGGAGGAAGCAATCGGCTATTTCGGGGTTGGCAGCCGGCCGTTCTTCGTTCCGGGGCTGCTGCAAACACTGAGTTGGATAAAGCTCTGGAGCTTTCGCGTGAAGGATTGCTTGCTTGTATGCTTCAAAGGGTGTGTAGATGTTTCAGCTGAAGTAGCAGACTGTCTGTTGCAGGTTCTAAGCATTCGCATCTTATCTGCATCTGCCAAGCTTGGCTCAAAGGGTTGCCAGGCCAAAGCCGTGCAATAGGCACTGGCTTCGTGAAACTCCTTCCTTTGTTGGGCCCGCATTCTGGAATCGATTCTCAGGACACTTGGAGTGGCACTAGTTGCGTCATAAGTTCTCAGCCCACGTGGCTTCAGCATCAGGAGGATGCCGGTAGTGGGAATTGTTGTCTGCGTAGCCGCACTATCTCAGCCTGCTGCCATCAAGGATGTCGTTCCGGGAACTTCGGAACTTCTGCGAGATCATGAGATCATTAGGGTATCATCGGCTGGTCTCCATGGTAGCTTGGCAAAAATATCGTTCGACGGGCTGAATCGGCTTGAGATGTGAAGTGATTCATGGTGCCTGACCGCGACTCATGCCTCAGGATAACTTCCGTCACTCGGCCTCCACTCAATCACCAGCTTCTTCAGTTTTAGTGGCATCCAGTTCAGTTGTACCACCAGACATCTTCCGCGCAACTCCTCCGCGCCCCAGAAGCGCGACTCTTCTCAGTGTATGGGTATCTGTGAGCAGTCCACGAAGGAACTCCGAATTTCGAGCTTGTGGCCGACGTCTTGGACTGGCTTCTGCATCGATTCGAGCCTGGATGCGCTATTCCGGACGACATCAGTGCTTCCGCTGGAAGACAGGAAATTTATTGCGTTTCTTGTGAGCATGTCGGATTTGACTGTGATGACTCAGGCACCGAAGCGGACAGAGTCCTGTTCATCAAGTCGGTGGTTGAGCATCTTGGTGTGAACTCTTGGGCTCTGGGCTTTCCAGTCTTAAATCTGCATCGCTGACAAGGAAGGTGGTGCTGAAGACCGGCCTCAAACTCAACCCCAAAAAGCTGTACGGTGCCGACGGCTATGCCGTCAAGGCCACGGGCGGAGATCCGGTTTCCGTTATCCATCGATCTCCAGACCCGGATTTCCACAGCTTTGGCCTGGCAGGAACTGCTCCGCCTGGCACAGGTGTTGTACGAGGTCGGATCCTTCTCGGTTGAGATTTTCCGCAATCTTGGAGTCTGACACGAGCCATGCTGCCTTAGTTTTGTCAGGATCTTCCTGTCGACCCCACATGCAGTATCGTTTCATTGTTGATGATTGCAAATTTGATTGGCCTTGAACTTCCGTCCGTGTCAAGATCTTCGGCCAATTTAACTGGGTCTTCCCTTTTGTATGTCGCCAGGCGCAGAGATCTGTTTCGGAAGTGCCCGCAGAAGGTCGCGGCGAAGACTTCACCCTAAACTCGAAGTCGCCTGGCGAATGACAGGGGCTGCCTCTGAATGCACATGTGCGCACATGCTAATGGGACCATGTTGGTGGATCTGCGACTCGGGCTGAGGTTAGCTGATCTGAAGAGCGACTCGCCCAAGCCAGCCTTGTGGCTCCGTGTTCGCAAGGCTCCGTCGTGTCGGCTAAGGCACGCGCTCCCTGTGCTCGCAGATCGTGGAAAGTGGGGCGACTCTGTTTGAACTGCTGCAGAAGGACTTCGACAGATGCTTGGAAATAAGAAGCCAGGGGCCTTCAAAGCGCTCGCAGACTGACCCGGCTTTGTCTGCAGGAGCAGGAGGTACGACAAGACCGAGAAAAAGCTTTGCATTTCTTAGAGGGTATGTCTCGCAATCTAGGCATCTCGGCCTTGCCAGCATATGAGCATTCCTAGCGGCTCTAGCCGCTGCCGCCGCTGCCCTAGTGTAAGCTCCGCCGGGCCTAAGGCAGCAACACTGAGAACGAAATGGTCGAGCGTGCCGCTCCCTGGCCGCAGAAGGCACTCGCTTCGC
The DNA here is from genome assembly GCA_905221615.1 of Symbiodinium sp. CCMP2592. Classification (NCBI taxonomy): domain Eukaryota; class Dinophyceae; order Suessiales; family Symbiodiniaceae; genus Symbiodinium; species Symbiodinium sp. CCMP2592. The sequence goes on along the minus strand of CAJNDT010000052.1, from coordinate 267,862 downwards.
CGCTTCGCTGCCGCTTCGCTGCGGGTTGGCCGCTTAGGTTTCGCAGCTTCTTGGCAGCCATGGACAGAACCTCGAGCAGCTGAAGCAGATGTCGGACGAGCTCCAGCGAGATGAGAAGAGCCGGCATCCCAGCCGCCTTCGGAGCACACAGGCAACGACGGCCCGGCATTTCCAGGTTTGGAGCAGAAAATCAAGAAGAAAAAGCAGGACAGGTAGAATGGAGTATGGAGCATGGAGCATGATGGAGCCAAGAAGAGGCGCTGTGAGATGAACTCTTTCATGTCGTCGCGAAGGAGTTGGAGCGCTGCCGAAAACGGCTAGGCTCCCTGGCTTCGGTGCGCCCTGCCTTCATGGACGAGCCTGGTGGCCGCAAGCAGAAGCGAGAAGCAGAGGACGTAATTAAGCATCGTGAGATATCATGAGTCTCCTGAACTGCTGCTGAATGCAAGTGCAGCGTAGACAAGGTACGAGACGCTGGAACAAGAACTCGAGAGATATTACGAACAGTGCCCCGGCAAAGCTGGACATATGCACTTCACGTGGGTTTAAATGTCTTAAATGTCTTCATACAATGCCTGTGCTGGAAGGTATGTCGGGCGTTTTCGAAATCTCGACTATTTGGAGCATGCTGCTTGGATTGATGTTGTTGGCTGCATCAAAGCTGAGTCGAAGAGGTTCAGCAAATCTGCAGCCTATGGCAGGAAATCGATATGCTGAACAAGGAGGCATGGACATAACAGAAGACTCCGGGGCATTTTGCATGACCACTGCCTTTCATGCATCACCTAGTTTGGCAGATGCCTTTCATGTCGTGTGGGATCGTCAGGAACAGGAGCGAATGGAAGAGAACGACCGCGCACTGAAGCGTGTCTTGGCAGACTTGGCGGGAGGCAAGCCTGAGCTCCGGCCTTTCGGAGCTGCGACCTTGAGAGGCATGCAGAAGCGTCTTCGCGATGAGGAGTGGAGATTGCTCCGTGGAGAGGAGGACATGTGAAGACGGATTTCGGTCGTTGGTGCATGCAGGCTAGCCAGGTTCTGCACAAGCGTACATGACCGGCGCGACATAGTGCAGGACGATAAGGGGAAAGCACGCAAGCCGAAGAAGATCCACGGCCAGAAGAGGCGCGGTAGCTCTTCCAGCACTAGGCATTGGTCGACTTTTAAAGCTGCAGTTGAAAGGTGGATGCCTCCGTCAGCAGTGGATGCTGTGGACGGCTCCATGGAAGCCGGGGATGACGAGGCCCTGTGGGCTGTGAGAATTTGCCAACATGATGCTCTAGCAGCTCTCGTCCAGGAGTCATCTGAAGGCTCCAACAGTGACAGTGACCCGCCAATAAGTGTGGGTGGTGGCTCGGCTGGACTCTGCACGGCGGTTTCGATGCAGCGGATCTGTCGTCCAATTGCAAAGGTTCGGAGGACTCCGGTGGATTGGGCCCAGGGCCGCGTGGTGGTGTCCTCGGACCTGAGCGGGAACGCGCCCTGGCGCAAGACTGGGGCGGACTGATTGTGGAGCTATGTACTCGTAGCTTCTCTGATGGGACCGGGCAGGACGTTACTTGTACTAGGACCTGCTCACAAACAGGTGCTGTGTCGCCTCCTGACGGCTCGGTGCTCATCGGCGGCGGAAACAGCGTGCCGGCGAAGCTGCACAAAGACCTTCTGTTCACCTTCACTACTCAAGATAGAGCTGAACTTGTCATGATGCAGGGCATCTGCCCGTTTTCAGGTACTAGACGCAAGGGATCGTTCGTTCTGAGAGCAGTGCTGGTTCGTCGAAGCAGACAAGACTGACCCTGATCGTTCTTCGAGGTCCGACGATGACATACTGAATGAGTCCGACGAGGAGGAGCTGTCAGACGAGGCTGCTCGACGGAGAAGGGCTCGAGCGAGGCATCCACTTTCGGTACTTCCGTGATCCAAGGACATAGGAGGATCTGGACGGCACCCTCAACCAGGAAGTGACTTTGACTTCTGAATGCTGCGTGGACATATGTGCAGATGTGCAGTAGCAGCTCAAGCACGTCCTTTCTGGCTCGGCCTCTGCAGATCCGCAGAAGGGTTTCGAGCACGCCGCCGTATCTTCTTCAGAGACCCCTTTGTATCGTTTCACCCAGGCCGCAATTCAATTCTGCAGCTCCCCTCCAGTAGCAATTGATTGCGGTACGGTGCGGTACGGCAGATCTCCGTCTCCGTCTAAAGTCAGCCTTGTTTTCTGAAAGTTGTGTGATCTCAGGGAGGCTTGAATGCAGGATTGGAATCCACAGAAAGGTCGCGAGCCGAAGGCCATCGAATCTTTGCAAGCACCAGGAGCTATGTAGTCAGTTTGCTCCGGGCTGCGTGGCCATCCTGGGCCATGTGTGTCCAATGCATGTCTTACATTCATCGTGCCGCGCAAGAACTCAATTCTGTGTGCAGTTTTGGGAATTCCAGTGGTGATGGAATGATCAGTCCCAGCTACTGGGCATCTCCAGGAAGAAGTGGATGATGATATTGAGTACGACGAAGATTTCGAGGAAGCGGATGACGAGGACGGTCCTGTGCAAGTTTTTTCTGAAGCTTTCGCGTCGTAAATTGTTCCCCGCTCTCTGAGGAGGAGTATATCCCCCAGATTAAATCCTCGTCGCCGTCTCCCCCGAGCCAATCGCCGGATGGGCGGCTTGGACAATGCAGCCGTTGCTGTTTGAGAAATGAGTTGAACCGTGTCCCTCCAAGGACACCCAACAAGGCGCTGCAACTCGCGCTGCGCTCGCCTTGAGCCAAGTCTGCCGGTGATCGTCTGTCAGGTCACTTTCCGACCGATGTCCTCGCAGTCTCTTCGTGCGCCCACGCCTCCGCTGGGGAAGGTGCCATCCGCACAGTTATCTGACATCTGCACCTTTCTTCTTGGCACTTGAACTCTTGAACTGGGGTGCAACCTGGGTGGCAGGAGTCGCCAGTCTCTGCGTCAGCCATTAAGAAGGTGGCGTCCAGATCCGCACACGAGGCCCTTGTGAAAACAAGCAGAGAAGCATGCCTCAGGCAACGCAGAGCGAAAATGAGAGGATGGCGAGGACGGGACAGTTCTCTCTCACGTTCTTGAGATAGCTGGATGGCGATTCCTCTTGAGTGAGGAAGTCACCGATGCCGACTTCGCCGGACATGGGCAGGCCGGGGCGCTTCGGCTGCCGTGGAGACTTGAGACTTGTGCCGCTCCGCTCCTTGCTCCAGGAAGCGGGGAGGGGGACTCATGGCCGAGTACGAGTCGACCATGCCCAAGTTCAACCTGGCTGGCAGCGACCTGGCTGCCTCTCCCCCGGACGGCGGACGCCTCTTTTCGGCTCCAAGAGCCAAGGTGCGTCGCCTGCGCAGCGTGCGGCACTTGCAAGGTGCGGAAGCATTCTCCGGTCAGTATAGAAGTCGAAGCAGAGGGTCACCTTCAGGCTTCGTGACCTGCGAGACTTGCAAATTCCGAGCAAGCGTCAGCCCCAGCACAGCGGCGCGAGCTTGAATCAGGAATTGCTTAGTGCAGCATAACTCGTCAACGACCTCGAGGGCCTCAAGTAGCTGTGGCGATCCCTCTGATTGCCTTCCATTTCGTCTCGAAGTCCTGTTCAGTTCACCCAGCGCATGTCCACAAGCCAATACATATGTGTACAAGAACTATTTGGCGGCCTTTGTCCTGGACTCTCTCCCTCTCTAGGACATGGTAGAAACGAGCTCAACAGTTGTGCTGCTGTTCTTGAACGACCCCAACTCCCGTGCCGCACTGGCCACAACTTAGCCCAAGCGGCATCTAAGTACTCGTACTATGGAAGAACTTGTTTGAAGCCCAGGGTGGCAGCCCTTGACTGAAAGGATTTACTCACATGAAGGTGGTGCCAATTTCATGGAAGTCGACCTTGCCTGCGAATCTAAGGCTGGGCATCGAGGTTGGAAACCTTTTCCAGCAGAAGCCACAGCAGGCTGGCTGGTTGTAGAATTGAAGCACTTTCTGTCTATGACGTCTATGTCGCGGGCGAGGGCGCAAGCCAAATGAGTCTGCTGCTTGGCTCCCGTGAGGACATCCAGCTCTTTCTTGCCGGCAAGTCCCTGAAGTATTGCGAGCGCCCAAGGGATTTGGCCACCTGGTGGTGTCAACGCAAGCAGCTGTTTGCCCATGTCACCGAGGCAAGCTCAAGACAACCAGCTGCCAAACAGGCCCGGTCAACAGACTTAGACCTTGTTGAGTTTCACATGCACTTCTCCAGAAAGTACGTTAAATATGATTCGGCATGCATGCATCCGGATCGGGGCAAGGAAGGGGAGCCAGAGGAGTAGGAGCAGGAGAAGGCGGAAGATGAGGATGGGAGGAGAAGGGGAGGGTTTAAACACCCGAGAGGGAAGCTTAGACGTTGCATTCAGGCGATGATGATGTGGAAGTGGGAGTCAACACGGATGAGGTTTGGACGGACGACAAGGAGCTCCGGGGATGTGCATGGCCGCCGTGGTTCAAGGGTTCAAGGCTACAAAGGGGCCTGCACGCTACATGCAGACGCCTCCGGCCGTGCAAGGAGATGCAGTTCCCAACCTTGACAAGCGGCCAAACAGCCAAGCTCATGGCTTAGACTTGAATAGAAAGTAGGTTTGCAAAAGGTGCAGAATCTGGGCCATTGCTGCAACTACTGGTATCGGCTTGGACATGGCAATGGTAAAGTTATATGTCATGCTGACGTAGCTACGCGCCTCTTGGAGGTCAACCGGGGCGGAGGCACAGCTTCTTCCTTTCCTCAGGCGCACGGTTGGAAACTCGACGACGGAATCGACGTTTGCGATCTAATCAACCATCGATGTAGTGTTGGATGGATATGGTTTGCAGAGAAGGCGAGTGCTACCCCTTTTCGAAGCATCCATCGTGGAGGGCAACCGTGGAGCCCCTAGCTACATCCTCTTCCTGTGAGACTTTACATCTGAGCAGCTACAGGCCGTGCTGGTGTTGTTGCGCCACCACCTGCGGATGAGCAGTTGGGCCAGACTCTGGTCCGGGCACCCGGAGATGCCCGGAGAATCCCTGCGGCCTGCGGCCTGCACGTCTGCTCTCAGGTGCGGTGCTCGCTGCCAGAAAGTTTCGTTTCCACGTTCATAGGCCTGTCTGGTGTGCTGTGTGCTCCATAGGCAGTAAGCCGCTGTATGGGGCCAATTCTCCCGGTGCCCAGCGATGCAGGTGCTTGGCCCTCGGTCGTAGACGTGTCCATCGTGGAGAAGTGGTCCACTGGCTCCAGGGAGCAGCTGTCGATGCCACGGCCCGACATGTGGCTATTTCAGGTACGGGGCAGACCACGCCTTGGCACTGTACGGCTGGGAAGAGGCGCCGGCTGGCGGCTGCAGAGAGTAGAGACAGTTGAGAGAGTGACGAGATTTCTTTGGGAAGTGGTAAACGGACACTAAGACACACGGGTCGGGTCGGAGACTCGGAGGTGGTTCGGCCTCCGCCCAGCGAGATCCTCGGCTTGGCCAACTTCATGAGGCCCATCCGGAGCCTGGCCCGGGTCCCGAGCATAGCGGAGCTCACTGCTACGAAGGTTCTTTCAGGTTCTTGAAAAAGATCTCGGGTTCCTTTGCGAGGTGGGTCTTCATCCGATTGTGCTCGGTGGCTCTGGAGGTGTGCCAGGGCCGCCTCAGCCCGATCCGTTGATCCGTTGATTGGTGACCTTCCTGCAGCACAGCGATTTGCAGGTGCTTCTACCCGCCCTGCACGGTGTCTGTATGCTTTCTGTCGCTCCGCGGCACATGCGGCATGCTGTACGTCTCCATCCGATGCATCTGACGATGCATTCTGACATGCATTACCGATGAGAGGTCGCTTGAGCTCCCTGACGGTCGTGAACGGCAGGTCATTGAGCTAAGATGCGACTGCAGTCAAGCTCAGGAGCCTCGATGCACTGAGGTCTCACCTCATAGTGGCAGGCTCGGAGACAGGCTCTCTCCTGGTTTTGACCTCATGCGCATTGATTTTCTGCTGCACTGACAGTGCTGGTCCGGTGTGCTGCCACTCATTTCTCAGGTCTACGATCTGCGGGCGAGAGCGAGAAGTCCTGCAGACCTGCAGGGAGAAAGTGAAGGCAGATTGTGTATGACAGTGTAGGAGACACCTGACCTCCAGTCACCAGCTCAGTCATAGAGTGCGCAGGCCCCCCTCCGAATCCTGATGCTGACATCGCTCACTTCGAGGCAGTGGTGTGCTGTGCTGTGAGGCTGTCAACAAGAGCTCTCACGCCCGCAGGGTCCGGTCTGGCTCCCGTCGGCGTTCTCGACGGACGTCTACGTCAATCTGGCGGACTTGAATCCTTGACTGTGGCACTTGTGGGTTTTCTGTTTACAACGGAACTGCCATGATAGGCATTGGGGCCAACTCAGCGAGAGTGCGGGACTGAAGAAGCCAAGAAGGGAATACTGTTGAACTCGAGGCAGCTAATTAGTGATGACAGCATGGACTCTTCTGTTATGATCATTTGGGAAGGAAGTTGGTGTCACCTGATGTGGCGTTGCGAGGTCTGACATTGGTGAGCAAAATGGCATCCTGCCTGTGCCTTGAGAGAGCCTTTGCAAACCAGGCCAGTGGACCCGGACGGAACTTTCGCACCAAGGTCCGAGCCTTTTGGCTTTGACGGAGCCCCTGCCCTAGAAAATGCCAGACGAGTGTTCGGAAGCTTTGAAGCTTTGCTCTCCTTCTGCCCAAGGATTCGTCCGGAGTGCACGAGGCAGAGGCGGTGCTCGTGAGGATTTCCAGGGTGTCAGGACCATACGGAAATTCGACCTGTCCTGCGCAGATTTGCTGCGTGCGCAGCTCGGACATGGCTGCCGGAGATGCGCTCGTCTTTGCCGGGTGCTTGGTTGTTTGTTGTTCTTGATTCTGCACGGCACGGGCGAGAACCCGCTCTTTCGAGCCGTTTGAGATCCGTCGAGCCGCAACCGCTTCTCCACTTCTGAAGAGGGTGGAGGGCCATCATTGGACGACGTGCTGCCATGGACGTGGGCACGAAGTTGTCACAAATCCCAAGGCAGGGCACGACATGTAATGTCAGCGTAGTAGGTTGCAGACTTCGAAGCACTGGGACAGCCGGACCCTGGAACAAGGAAAAGGGAGCGGCCAAAGAAGCCAGAGCTGTCTTGGCACTTGCTTCACGACAGTGGAAGATTGGAGATCTCAACCGAGCGCTTCGTGCAGCGTGGCATCAGTTTTTTGAAGGTTCTCTTCTGTGAAAGGGTTCTGCAACAAAGCTCGCAGATGTGCAGTGCAGGCATACAAGGTTCGATCAGCCTGGGAGGCTGCCTCTCTGCAACTTGGACGCAGATTACACTGTCGAAGTCGACTCTAAGCAGGCCATCACCGGATGACTGAGTCCGTTGACGCCTAGGCTTCTAGCAACGTCTGGTCAGAAGAGTCTTCAGGCAGATGTTGTCTCGTGCCTGGGATCGACTATTGGCAAAAACTGTGAACGGCCATCAAACCCACCCCAGACTCCATGCGATTGTGCGACGCAGGTACACAATGTTGGCGAGTGCGAGTATGCGCAAAACTTGGGAATGGGCAATCGGCATCTTTGCGGATGTGTTGCTTGGAAAACCTGAGAGGGGAAGGTGTCGTTCCACGTCCGACTTGCCAGCTCTGAATACCTGAGTAATTCCTGCCTTACGGGGCTTTTGGGCTTTGGAGAAGTGAGTGTGAGATGCGCCGAGGGCTCGCAAGGACGTGCTCTTGGACAAGGCAGGGCATGTAGAGGCTTGACGTTCCAGTGTTGCCGGAGACGCAACCAAGGTAGCGGAACTCACACTTTTCACTGGCTTCGCGGCCTTGGGCAAGTGGGTAGCTGCGCTTTCCTCGTTTGCAGACTTGCAGGCTTGTTGAAAGATGGCCGCTTCATGGACATGCATGTAGGCCGTAGGCTTGTCTCCAGCAGGTTCAGCAGACGGAAGTGGACCAACAGATGGCCAGCTCTGCAATGACTTCTTGTGCCGGGCGTGACACCTGGACCTCTGCGATTGTACAACCCCAAGATGAACCGGTCAACAGAACAACTGCTGTCCTTGTTCTCGGACTGCTATGCTGCTCACTGGAAGCACCAGGCTTTGAGTTGCGAGCTTCAGATGCTGTCCGTAGAGATTGACACCGCTTCTCGGTGGCAAGCACTGTGGCTGGTGGGGTTGCAGAGCTGGCAGCTGTATCTGTATGGAACAAAGGAGTTGCGACTCGATGAAAAGCGGGAAGGGTTGCAATTAGCGCTGCCAAGGCTGTCGTCAATTCTGCAATGAGTGCTGTGAGCGGTGCCGGTGGCTGGACGTTGGCGCTGTCAGCGCTGGAGGACAGCCCGCTCACAGAGGTTTCACGTCTTCGTTTCAAGTCTGCTTCGACTGCTAAAAAGGATGTTACTACGCGGCAATCGATTGACGTGATATCGATAAATGCTGCTCTCAGCCCCCCTGGCTTGAGGGACAGAGGAGTGTTCGCAGGTTCTGTGATCTAACGATGTTCAGCTTGTTGATCCCATTGACCTTGCCAGGTGCCTGCGAGCGATCTGGGCAGTGGCAGCCCGCCATGTCCCTCTTGGAAGGATGCTTGCCGTCGGTACCAGACATCGTATCTTACGGTACAGCGGTCAGTGCCTTTGAGAAGGAAGGTCGGTGGGAAGAGGCTGTGTACCTTCTTTCTCGGCTGCCAGAGGTCAGGATTGCCGTTGATTTATCTTTCTACAATGCCGTCATTTCTGCGTCCGAGAAAGGCAGTCGTTGGCAGATGGCTCTTCGACTGTTGCCCATGATCTCAGTCCTTCGGCTGGAAGCTGACGTGGTCAGCTACAGCAGTGCTATTAGTGCTTGCCAGAAATGCGACGAATGGCGAATGGCGCTGTTGTTGCTCTCGGAGATGAAGATGATCCATGTCAAGGTCGACACAATCGCTTGCAATGCCGCAATCTCTGCAAGCAGCTGGCTGAAAGCCCTCGGGCTCCTGAACACCATGCGGTTCTGCGCCATGAGAAGCACAATCATCACCTTCGGTTCAATCATAAGCTCTTTTGAGAGCATTGGAAGATGGCAGCTGGCTCTGCACATGCTGCGTATTAGCAAGATGCAGACCCTGCGCTTGCAAGATGTCACCTGCAATGCAGCTATCGGGGCCTGCGAGAAGGGAGTAAGAAGGGCCAGCCAGCACGAGTCGAAAAAAGGATAATTACTGACCTGTGATCGCCCCGAGCACAGGGAGGGTCTCCGAAAGAGTGTCGCATATGCGGAATCCGAGGCTTTGGACATCACCGGGACAGTCAGCTTTTGGCGGGTGCTAGAACTGGCTTCGGTGGGTCCTGACCCTGGCCTCCCTGGACTTGACGGGATGCTTGCGTACTGCGTGCCCGAGAGCTGAGGTGTCAAGCTTGCCTTGCAAGGCAGCCTCGCCCTCGCTCGAGGCCACTCGACTGACGAGCACTCATGCCGACACTCTGCACAAGACGGAGTTTGCTTTTGCTTCTCACTTGTTGCTTTGCCACCGACTTCTCGTCTTCGGCCAAGTTAGGATTTGCTTTGCGACTGTGTGGCAGGCCCGCACTCTCACGTGCTTGCCGACTTCCTCGGTGCCTCGTATCTTTGCATCCATCCACAGCAACAGGCCTGGCTTTCTTGCAAGCTGCTTCGCCTCACTCATTTCATTCACTCCCAGGGACAGTTCGTAGCGCTATCCACAGCTGGAATCCGGCAAGCCAACAGTCTGGCCAGCATGTTTGTCACGAATTCCATGATTCGCGCGAGCCAGCGTTGTGGCCAGGGCAACGCTCTCTTACCTCGAACGTGGCGGATGGCCCCAGGACCGAGATGTGACGAAGCGGTGTGCTTCTCACGGTCAAGACTTGTCACGAAGGAACCTGGAGCTGTTGAGACACGCCGAGGAGGCCTGGTGGCCAAATGTCGGCTCTTCATGAGTACAGCGTGTGAGTGCCAGGAAGAAGGCCTCCTGCTTCCGAGTGACTCCTTCGCATCCCAGCCTTGTAGTGGACGGCTTACTGCCGTTGTGGCACAGACGCTTTTGTTCAGGCTGCTGCTGCAGTCGCGGCTGCCCAAACAAGTCAAGCAGCATTTAAGGTGGTGCCTTCAATCCCTTTTTTCCTGGGCTGCTATTAGTGGCATTCGCCGAAGGCGCAGCATGCACATTCGGACTTTTTGCACGTGTCACAGGGAGTTTAAGTGTGCATCTGTGTTTGCATGTTCGTTCGTTGTTTGTTTGGTTGTTTCTTTGTACATTCGGGTGCTTTTGTTGTAGTTGTACGATGTTGCACTATTGTTCTGCTTCTTGGCAAGTCATGTTCAGCTCGGTGGAAGCACGATGTGGCAGTGGTGGTTTGAAGACATGGCAAGGCGATCTTGCCCTCTTTGACTGCTCCCTATGTGTGCCCGTGACGCACTGGGCAAGTGCTGTTGGCAAGGCAGGTCACGAAGAAGTCCAGCAATGGCAGTGCTCTTGATCGTGGTGTTTCGTCATCCGCACACACGAGCCCTGATGAGCCCTGAGCAGGCCGCCGGCGCAACAATCTCAGTTGCATGGTCTACCCGGAGGCAGGTCTCGTTGGAGCAGCTGAAGGTCAGCAATGTTTGTCAACCCGCCTCGGAGAAGGCCATGTGTGTTCTTCGTGAAGTGTGGTGACATGCTGGATGTCTGACGCTCGTATCCGGTACTGCGGTACGCTGGGGACACATGCTCCGTGAGCTGCGGTGTAGACTGGTTTCTTCTGTCTTCGTGCACGGTCGTTTTCAACCAACGAGATTGCACTTGCATCAATGCTAGAGGTGTGGGACCTTGCGGAGAGGACCCATGTCCCGGTGCACAGCACCACTCTGGAAGGCATCTAGAGCAGTCTGCGGTTTTCAACCTGCCCTGCAGCCTTGATCGCGTGCCAGCCGCCAGCCTGTCCAGACAGCAAGGTGTGGGAATGCTGCCATATGCTGCAACACTGGCTCAGGACGCATGTCCGATATGTTGAGCTTACATCGTGTGGCCGTTTACCAGTGTTTATGGGGAAGTGTGTCCTTGAAAATTTGGACAGTTGCTCTCATGCGCACACTTGGGATTTAGTTCAATACGCAGTGTCACAGCGTGGTGCCAGTAGCTGACGAACGTCTTAGTCGTCTTAATAATACCTCCAGCATTGATGCTGCATGCAGTGGCACTGTCGGGCAGTGTCTTGGCGTCCTGGGATCATGAAGCACTATGCGAGCTGATTCCAGAAGGTGTCGCGGCTGCATGTTGGTATGATCGCAGGGAGTCAGTCAGACAAGGATGTTTAAATGCTGGAAGGAGAACACCTGGACGAGGCTATCAAAAAACAGTTGCAGCCACTGACTCTTGGCTGTGCTGTCGATGGCCCCCAAAGGACCGGTCGTGTCAGATTGACTTTGGCTTCGGACTGAGGGTTGGCGCGTCGCCTTTCCAGCAGCGCCTCTACCTTCGTGGCGAGGAGGCCGGGTGGGAAAGGGAAAGGCTGCAGTGGTTGGCATTTCGGCACTTCGGATGCAGCTATGGCAGGTTCTTGATGTTGTACGAACCTCGTCGAACCTGCCGCCAGAGGAGGCCTATCGACTGTTGCGAGAAGTCACATGTGATAAGATTGAGCTGCGACAGTCAGTGCATGCCAGGAGCTACAAGTGGTTGTTTTGCCACTGAGATACGATGCCGCTGCGGACCTTCGTCTGCAGTCCGCTGCAGGTTTGGCGTAGTTGGAGAGTCTCCAGCGGCAGTGAGACATCAGAGTCGTTTGTTTGCTTGAAGGTGACCTTGCAAAGATCAAGCAGTTGCTGCGCGAACCCCAAGCTCCGGATCCTCTGGCGCGGCCTGGCTTGCAGAAGACGAAGCCTGCCGTCCCGCAAGTCGTTGCTTTGAGGCCATGTGAATTTACACCGCTGCAGCTCGCCTCGCGGTATGGCCACCTGGAGGTGAAGCATAATTCAGCATGTCAGGGCTGCCATGTGAAGGGCTCTGCGTGCTGGTATAGATCCTGCTGGAGCAGGTGGTTCGAGCACTTCTGGCTGCGGGCGCCGACAAAGATCGACAAGGAATCTCCGGAAGTGCTCTCATCCAAGCAGCACAGCATGGGCCGAAGTCTGGGCAATCGGCAAAGTTGTCTACGTTGCTACTGCTGGCAGATCATGCGTTCCAAGTATGGGAGTCCAGTGTCTCGTCGCAGGTGAAGGGCTGTGTGAGTGCCAGCTTTTGTCTTCCAGGACTGGCCGAAAGCACACCCTTGTTGGAGGCGGTGGACCACCAGCACTTGCACGTTGCTGGCCTCATGCTACACCCTGCCTTGTGGAGAGTCCAAGCTAACAGAAGTCGTTGCAGTAGAGGAGTGATCGGTTCGTGTCGGCCGAGCATGCTGCAGGGAGCGCTGAGACGCTCAGGTTGCTCGTCACCTCCTCCGGCTTCGCGCGGACATCGGCAAGGCCGGCCTTGGAGGGACGACGCCCTTGCTCGTGGCCGTGGAGCGGGGGGATCTCCAGGCGGCAAAGTTGTTAGTGGAGAGTGGCGCCGACACAGAGCAGCCAGATGCAAGCGGCCTGGCACCACTGCATGCCGCCTGTGGACACCTGGATATGGTCAAGTTCTTGCTTGGCATGAGGGCGAATCAGAATGTGCAGGACACGAATGGAAAGACGCCCCTACGTATCGCTGCTGGAATTGGCCATGCAGACGTGGTGGAGTGCCTTGTGCTGTCCGGTGCTGACAGGGACATGGCTGATGCTCTGCTGGTTTCGCCGCTGTGGGCTGCTGCCCGCAATGGGAGAAACGATGTAGTCCAACACCTGCTTGATGCCGGTGCTGACCAGAACCAGGCTGATATCGATGGTGAGACGCCCTTGAGGGCTGCAGCTGAGCACGGTCACCTCGAAGTAGTTCTGCGTCTGCTGAGAGGATATGCGGATGTAAACAAAGAGGACATTGATGGGAGGACTCCTTTGCTGGCCGCTGCTCATGCCGGGAAGTTGGAGGTGGTTGAGATTTTGCTCCAATGGCATGCCGTCGTGGATTGTACTGATTCAGAAGGTCAGACGCCGTTGCTGGCGGCTTCCGAGCATGGCTTCGTGGATGTTTGTCGGAGTCTGCTGGACAAGCATGCCGATGTAAATCATTGCCGGGCGGATGGCACGACGCCTTGCAAGCTGGCTGCACAGCGGGGGGAGTTGGAGGTCCTGCGGCTCCTCCACGTCGCAGGCAAGCAGAATGCACTGACGTGTCTCTGTCGTCTCTGTTGTTTCTGAGCTTCCGCCTGCGGAGGCGCTCTCGTCGACGTTTCGGATCCTTTGGGCGTCACGCCGCTCTGGGCTGCGGCCAGCAGCGGCAAGCTCCATGCACCTGGGCTCACTTCGGTGCACCTGCAAGGGGACCGCGGACCGCGCTGTGTGTGCAGAGCTTCGGGCGCCGGAGGTCGTTCAGTACTTGCTGGAGCAGCGTGCTGATGCAGCCAAAGTGTGCAGAGGTGCCACAGCTGTGTTTGCGAGTTCAGTCGAGTGGACTGCACTTGCACAAAGTGCCGTTATTGTGCTGCGATTCGTCTGTGAAGGCGGGCAGAGCTGCCTGCAAGCCGCCTCCCAGCGCTGCCATTCGCAGGTGGCGGCCAGCGCCAGTACCTTCTTTCGGCTGCAACATCTGTTCTGGTCAGGTGGTTTCGCTTCTGACACCCTTGGACCACCAGAGCAAGCGCCGCAAAGTCGGCGAGTAGCAGAGGAAGCGCTTGGATGTGTTGCACCGAAAGACCTGCGGCAACTTCACTAAGTGATTTCCCTTGTATCACCCAAGCAACGATGTGATGTGTGGAAAAGACAACTCATGAAGCGATTTTCAGCACATCCGTGCTGTTGCGAGGAGGAAGTCTTTTGCAGCAAATGCATGTGCATTGTCAATGCCAGATGGCGGCCCTCCGCGTCCTCCCTCGGCTGTGCCAAGCTGCTGCGAGCTCTTCGTGAGCCTGGGTCTCGTATGACAGCTCAGACTGTGACTGGACATCAGAAGGTGTCGGGGAACTTTGTGTGTCGAGTCAACACGACGTTGCAGAGAGGCGCTGATGGTCGACCCGTGGTTTCGATCGGAAGCCGCGGCCTTTTCAAAATGCCGAACTAGAGATTCAACCTAACAGTGCTGAGAGTGCAGAACTTATGCACTCGTCTGTGCGCTGTGGGCGGCTGCGGCTGTGGCGATGCCTCAAGGGAGAGAGCTCTCTAGTTTCAGAAACTCTGCATCCATTCCATGCGGGAGCATCTCGCAGTCCTGTTGGAAGGCCTAGGTCTAGGACCCGGAAGCCTTGTCACCATGTTCGAGCTCTCTCTTTAGAGCCATGGCCCTTACGCTGTCCATCGGACTTCTCAGTGGCCGAACTACCCAGGAAGGGCCCTCGGAACTGCAACATCCCAGTCATAATGCTATCATCTTTAGATTCATGTCGTGAACGTCTGACATGCGGTAGGTTTCTGTGGACTCCGATGTCTCGGGCGCCGAGCTGCAGCGTCGAGCAGAGGTAGGCATTATTCCAGCTCTTGCGAAGGTCTCGTCGCATAAGCAGTCGTCCCTGCCTACAGACAGGCCGCACTGCGGACGGAGTTGGCCGGCTTGGCGACTTCGTTTGATATAGCGTTGCTTGAGTGTGTGGCGTGCTGATTCTGCTGGCCACAGGTCACCGCTGCAGGAAAGACCTTGCTGCTTGGAGAAGTGTAGGGCGGGAGATGGGCGTGGTTATGTGCAGCTCAAGTCCCCGAGTCTCAGGACCGGGTCTGAGACTCTCAGACAGGCCGGTATCCGTGATGGCGATGCACTCAGTGCAGTCGCAGGACAGATGGTTTTTGCGTCTGAGAGAAGAGATTCTTCACATTCATAGCTTCACGGCCTGTGACAGGAAATGCCCCTGGAAGCGTGCCCAGCGCGAGATTCATGTCGGCCTTTGTTTCGGGACTTAGCCGGAGTTTTCAATGCCCCCTCTACTTGCTGCAGGATTTGCGCTGTGATGGCTCAGGCTCTAATTCGTGGCGATGGAAGCGTGGCTGCCTGGGGCGACAGGGCATGCGGAGGCTTGCTGTTAGTCCCGACACGAGCTCAGCAGAAGCTATCGGCCACTTTGCAGGTGACTGCAGCCCAGTCGCAGACGAACTCTTCGCCGTGACGCAAATCCAGGCAGCGGAATGACTTTGGACTCGACATGCTTCCAGCATCTTCCAGCTGCCACAAGCGCCAGACCTCGTCCTCTGCCTTTGCAGCCTTGCGGCGCGATGGTGGAGTGGTTTCCTGGGGTAATCCGAGGACGCTGTGCACTGTGCTTCCAGGTCTGGGTTCACTTGCACCCTTGTTTTGGATCAATCAATCACATCTTTTGTCGGGGTCACCTGCGCATGTTTGCAGATTTCCCTCAAAAACCTCGCACGGAGTTTGAGGGTTTAGGGTTTTGGGGTGTGGGTCAGGATCTGTGGCTCAGGGGGTTGAAGGTTCAGGGCAGCTTAGGGGTACGAGTTTCGGGGCACGGCGGGATCATAAGCAGAGGGGGTTTACGGCTTGAAGTGGATTGAAGTGTTTAGTCGAGGGCGCTCTGGCGGTTGGGGGGTTTTAAGGTTTAGTGGTTTGGGGTGTTAGATTCATGGTTTAGGATGTAAGGATTTTTCAAGGTTTGATGGGTTCCGTGAGCGTGCAGTAGGCTTCCGACCATCCTCACGCCAAGACCCCTTGCACAAACACTTAAAACTCCAGAGGTTTTGAGGAATTTTAAGTTTCTCGGGGTGCTTCCTCTTCGGCCGAAATTTTTGCAAGACCATGCTACACAGTGCATCTATTGTGGTTTGCGGATCTTTGCGACGTTACTTCTTCCGTAGATTTGGGTTCTGCCTTGGAGATCTGGACGACATCATCGGCCAAGATTGTCCTGCACCAAGTAGGGTGCAAAATCTCATGTTGAGCAAGTGTTTAGGTGTGGGAGCATGGAGACTAAGGGTAGGCAGTAGATGGGAGTAGGTATTTTGGGGGAGTATATATACTCGGTAACGGGAACCGACTGTCCGTAACAACCCGCAACAGGAACGGAGCCCAACACCGTCACAGCAACCGTTCGGTTCCCGTAACAGCCCGCAGGCAGGCCCTCGTAACAGGAACTGGGGGCCGCTTTCCGGTCTGGCAAGGATTCAGACCTGCGATTCCAGCATGCCTTTCCAACATTTTCGGGTCTAGCCGTCAGAACTTCACGCTGGAGGTTGCTCTGCACAAATGAACCTTAGCAGCAAACCTTCAACCCTGCGCCTTTCTTCGACATGTTAAAACCCTCTGTATTGCCACGGCCATCCTGTATCCCAAACCACGATTTTTGTTGAACACTAAACCTTCTATGCCCCGAACAAAAAACATAGGCGTGAACAGATGGCTTTAATGGTCGCAAAGTAGGGGCCGAAAACTGGTCCCCCACGGAAGACTTGCAACTTAGTTTCTGCTGCTTGGCTTTCCAGGGATAGTTTCTGCTACGCTCGGGGCGAGGCTCCTGTTTTTGATTAGCGCCCGTTTCCATTACGATGTGCAGAACTGGTTTCCAGTACTCACTAAAACGGTTCCCGTTACTTCCCGCACCCCAACCCTTTGGGGGTCAAAGATGTCAAACTTTAGGGTTTAGGGGTGGGTTTTCAGGGTTACCAGCTTGTCAGGCCAGTGTGGAACGTTGAATCCTGGCTAGGGTCTGAAGGAGTTGTCATATAAGCATCTGCAAGGAAGGAGTCAAAAAGACACAACGCATATCCCAGTTGTGGGAACGCGGTTAATGTTCTACAAGTAGTCAATATCTGACGAATAATAACGACATCGAGTTGGGGGACATCTCTAACGTCGACCTCAGATTGATTGAGCTGCTACAACGATCAACCGGGGGGGCATGTTGATGTTGTGCTGGTCGGGGTCAGCTGCCCCTGCCAGGATGTAATGTCACACAAACATTCCCCTGGAGCCCATCTTTTTCACGAAGTTCTGCGAGTTATTGATCTATTAAGATCCTGTTTCCTCGTTCCGGTGCATTACTTCGTTGAGAACGTTGCCAGCCTAAGTGAGGAGCAGCTTAAAGGTTTCAACGATGTGCTTAAGGTGAAGCCCTTCCTATAGGATGCAAAATGGTTCACATGGTGTCATCTTCCTCGTCTGTTCTGGTGTTCCTGGACGCCAACCTTACATAAGGATGAGTCGTGGGACCAACTTCATTGTTATCGCGAGTGGAAGTTTCCCGTGTGTAGAGACAGTCGAGAGAGTTGGTTGGAACCATATTGTAAGTGGAATGGGCCTGAAGATGGGTGGCCGCCCATCTTAACCCAGCCGAAAGCCTGAACGAATCCACCTACATATCCACTGGGACTGGATGAGGCTTCGTTGTCAGCGGTGCATCGGTGGCAGGCTGATTGTTTCAGAGTGCCGGTGTTGAACTATGAGAAAAGGTTTATGGTTGTGGATCAAGAAGGCGCACTTATGAAGTTCTCATCTACAGCCGTGGGGGGGGGTCGAAAACAGGGTTCACGTCATTTGCATGGGGGGGTTCACTGAAACAATGGTGTTTTTTGCTCTACACACGTACCCGAAAATATTTGGGCTACCGGACAGGCATTTGGTTTCGAAACGTGATTTTGGCCATTGGACTGGAAACTTTTAGGGTTTGGGTCTAGGGGTGACAAACTTGTGTTGCTTGCGTTGTGTTTTTAAGTCTTGAGGTATGTTGTTTTTTGGGATGTGTGTGTATGTTTTCATCAGACGTCGCATGGCAGCCGTTTGCAAGCACGTAACAGTTTACTCGACTACAACAAATCCCTAAACCCTAGGCCCTATGCCCTAAACCTAAACCCGACAACAAAGCCGTTGTTGTGAGCCGTTTGCAAGCACTTTAAGCAGTGATTAATCGCCGCACCAAAAACATGGAGCCTGATTTGGAACGAATCAGCACACCGGAAGCTACCAAGAAAAGACGGCCGCACAGAAAGGGCGTTCAAGAGTCTCGCGGCGTGAGCAGCCAGTGTTCGTTCCGTTTTGTGCAAGTGACATAGCTGCTGAAGAGGTTGGGGGTGAAACTGTGCAGTGTCTCGGGGTGCACTACTTGGTGGAGTTCGCAGAGTCGCTGCAAAGTGCTCTGGCTGTGTGCTCGGCCAGTGAGTTGGCTTTGGCTTCGCATCGAGATGCATGGATGTCTAGACCTTTGCGACGACGGGACCGGGAAGCCCAGGACTCGAGACTTGGGAAAGGTTCAGCGTCACAAAGCGGCCAGTTTTGTAAGCTGCACGTCGCCAATGTCTTTCACTTCGCGGACCCGGAGAGGCGGTGCACCTTGCGAAAGCAAGATGCATTCCCCGGCAATCAGGTCGTGCACCTCCATCCTGTTAGCGAGGACTGCCGACAGCGTATGAGAACCCACGGGGCTCCGCACGAATTGTTGAGACATCAGCGCTCGGTTCGTTTTTGGAAGGTGCCGCTTGCACTTCTCGACAGTTTGAAAGGAGGTGAACTTGTTCTTGCCGTACCTCAAGGGATTTGTCGGAACATGGGCTTTCGGACGTTTTCCGAAGAGCCCACTGCAGAGTCTGCTCCTTCTTCCGTGCCATCCCTGCCTCTGCAGCCTGCAAACACTGTAGGCCCCGCTGAGGCAGGGGACACTGAAGAGGCTCCTGATGGTGCCGGTGTAGGGGACGATTTAGCGGATTTTCTTTGGGATGTGCAGGTCTCGACAAAAGGCAAGGCCATCCGAAGGCGCCCCATGACCGAGATTCTGATGGGAAAACTCTGCTATTCCTTGAGCTCCA
The DNA here is from genome assembly GCA_905221615.1 of Symbiodinium sp. CCMP2592. Classification (NCBI taxonomy): domain Eukaryota; class Dinophyceae; order Suessiales; family Symbiodiniaceae; genus Symbiodinium; species Symbiodinium sp. CCMP2592. Next base: position 249,079 of record CAJNDT010000052.1, on the reverse strand, counting down.
CAGCGGCCGTGGCTGAGGTGGTGCAAACTGTGCTTCGAATGATGGATGTGCTGGCTGAGAACACGAACCAAGAAGACGTGAATCCCTCCAAGAGCCACGTGCGAACGATTCTCGTGAAGCTGGATTGTTTGCACAGCTTGAGCCGGAGGGTTTTCGCGAAGCCGAACCAGCCAGATCGAAGAACGGTCAGGTTTTTGTCGGCAGACAGCAGTCCGCAAAAAAACTACGACTACTTCCTGGTCACAGAAGAACTGATGACTAGAGACAGTGTCCATCGTGTGCCAGTGGATGCAAGCGGGCAAGTAGATCCGTGGAGAGGGTTCGCCGTGGAACGGAGGACCATGGTAGTGACCACCATCGCTCGAGGTGAGAGCTCGGCAGCTCTGAAGACCATGCGAGTTCTGCACATCATATGCCTGGAGAACACAGCGGTTGCTCTCCCACAGTATAGAGGCGAAGTGAGAGGTTTCTTGTCGGATCAGGGGACGGAGCGGTTGATCTGCAAATACCCCTTAGATACTGCAGCCAACGTCAGGGAGGCAGTGCGGGGATTTGCCAGGGACACAGGAGCTGCCGCCGCCGCCGCACATGAGAGGGTGCGAGCACTACCTTTTTTTCCGGAAGCCTTGGAAATACCTGGTTCTTTGCACGTGGTGTTCAACACCCTGGAGGCTGTAGTGAAGAGTGTACCTGAGTTTGAGGTACTGCACAAGCAGCTGAACACGGTGTGCAGGTTGCTCACACCCCGCAGCTACCAAGAAGTAGTCGAGGTCAAGATGCTCGATGCGGGGGCCCCTGCGGGGGCGGGCACAGCAGCAGACAAGCAGGCATTGCATAGCTTCCGCGACAACCTCCTCGAATGGCGATGGGACAGTTTGCATCGTGTCCTGAGCCAGTGGGCCCCTCTTCGGTTGGTGCTGCTGAGGCACTGGAGGCCAGAGGAATTTGGCTCCGATGTGCAGATTGCAAAGCAGATCACGGAGATTCTTGAAGATGGCATGCATGGTTGGATGGTTGTGTGGGCTGGGAAGTTCGCGGAGGCGGCAACCCGGCTTGCACATTGGATCGAGGGTTGCTTCTGCCACGAGAATATATTGGTTTCCCAGCCAGCCTCCAAACGGCGAAAGACAATGATGGAAGAAACTGGATCTGGCACTTGTTGCTGGAAGGGGAAGAGGCTTCCAGAGCTGGCCTGCAGGAAGATGACGGACCTCATCCAGTACTTTACAAACCAGGCCCGCACAGAGTACATCTCGGAGATGCTCGCTGCACCGGCTGATGTCCGAGCACGTGTTACGGCGATAGATGCACTCGCGACAGAGCAACTTCGCGTGGTCCTCGAGCAGAAGTTTGCATATGCACAGACCATCCCTTGGGTGGTCTGTGCAGCATATGGGGGGTACACTGGCATCCCCTGAGCTCGTTGCAAGGCCGCCATTTCGGAAGGCTTTCGTCAGTATTCCCAGGCGACAACAGGTGGTGCTTTTGTGGATGCAGTGTCCTTTCGAGCCTTTTCCGGTCAGACGTTGGAAAGCCGGCAGCTGAAAGCTTTTGCAGACTCGGAGTTGCCCCTGCACCATTATGCCGAGGCGTGGACCCTGGTGCAAGAGTATTCTTTCTGCAGCCTCGCGGAGCGAGGCACAGAGAGACAGCACTCCGAGATTCGCAATGCTGCGAGGAGAGGCCAGCGATATGCCGGCCCTGCGGTTGTTGCGAGCCGGAAGCGAGAGAAGCAGGTCGTGGCCATGATTGGTGATCCCCAGCAGCTGCAGTTTCTTGTAGCACACTGGCGTGATAGGCAGATCTGGGAACACCTGCTTGAGCTTGCTTGCCGAAGCAAACAGTCAGGCGAATGACAGTTGTGCAGAGATTGGCGAAGGTGTATGCATACCACCCAGACCAGCACTTCATGGACGTGAGCGAGGAGGCAACTGCCCAGGCCGTGTACCAAAAGGCGTTGCTGGATGCCTCGGCTGCTGCCCGCACGGAAGACTCCGTGCCGTTGAAGCTGGACCCAGCCCCTCATCAGATTTTGCACTTCCTGAAGAGCCATCTCCGGAACGGCAGCCTGGTGTCGCTGGGTGAGGAGGCCTTCCAGCTTGCCCTCCGCTACACACCCAGGCAGCCGGAAGAGGAGGTAGATGTGCCATGCAAGGAGATGCTGTCTCAGGACTTGTGGCTGAGCTTGCGAACAGAAATGGTCGTGCCAGCAGTTTCCTTGGATCCGTACTTTTTCACGGTGCTGGATGCTCGACCCGAGCAGCAGAAGGATGTTCGGGCGGATCGGGGCCGCAGCAAAAGCAGCATACTTGTGATGTCGCACACACATGTCCGAGTTCTGTCGGACACAGAAGTGCAGGTACAGTCCAGCGGGAACAGGCAAGAGTTTCTGGAGCTGGCGAGCTTCTGTAACCAAGCACGGATGCAGGTGTTCATGCATTCGTGCCGGGTTTGGACTCCGAGGGCTTCCGACGTCAGCTTGCACGTGTTGACTGCAGGTGCATGCCGGCAACCAGACCTCGTGCCCATCCCAGATTTCATCCAGGATCATGAGCCCGCCGCAAGCTTCAGCAACCAGCTTCGGCGGAGGCAGGCCGACATGCAGGTCGTCGAACACGAGCCGGATCGTGTACGAATTTCTGCTGAAGCCATTGTCCTCTTGAAGGCCGAGGAGGATCTGTTGCATGAGCTTCTTCGTCACGGGGCTTTGGGAGGGCGTCATGTTTCGGTGGATGATTTGTCGGAATTCAATGCTGCTGCTGTTCAGAGACTGCAACAACATGGCATTCTTTCGGGTGAACAGGGGGCCTTCGGCGACTTGACCCTGAGCATCGCCAGCAGCCTGCAGCTGCTGCCCGAATGCACATGGTCCGAACCATTGTCGGTCTGGGAATTGAGCCACTTCTTCTTAACCCGGGGAAAGGTTGCCCTGACATCCAAAATAGAATATTTCAGGTTGCTTTTTAAACAGGGGTGGAAGCCCCGCTGCGACGACGAGAGTGAGTTCTTTGAGTGGCACTGCCGTGATGCCACTGCGGAGTTGCCTGCTCAGGGTCTTGGCATGTCGTTGCCATATCTTCGCTGCTTGCTGACTTCTGTGTTGTTGTGGCAGAAGCCGGGCAACCTCCAGCGAATCTTGGTGAACGGGCCTTCGAAGTACTATGAGTACCTCATGAGCTCGGTCGACCTGTCTGCAGTGGCAAAGTTGACGGCTGAAGAAATTAGGCAGAAGTTTGCGGGCGCCCGCAAAGCACGTGCCACGGATGCTGTGGACATGGCCTTGGACAACGACCCAGAGCAAGAGGACCGGTGTGAGGTACTGGCCGCTGCTGCTGCGGGTGTCGCAGCAGGTAGCGAGGTGCTTCAGTCCGATCCGGAGCTCTTGCAGTTGAACATGCCCAAGGAAAGCAGCAGAGCCATCGTCGTGAATGGCCGGAGCTGCCACGTGTATTTTGACAATTACACCCATGCCTCCGGCCAGTTGCGAGCTTTTGTGCAGTGTGACAGACATACCAACTGCAGGTTGTATGTCTTTGTGCACAAGGTGCGTGGCAAGGGTCGTGCTGTTGCCTACCTGCAGCGTTGGTTGCAGGAGGCCTCAGCCTATCCTGGTCTAAATGGCGACAGGCACAAACAATACAAACCGCCAGACACTGATGTAGATGCCCTCTTGTTAGCCCAGGCCGTTGCTCAGTAGGTAAGCACGGAACAGTGACGAGTCACGAATCACGAGGTCATGCTGCTGGCACAAACATGGTTTCGGCGCCGCCTGTAGTGTTCTGAGATTTGAGATGATGGTGTGTGATGGTGTGGTTTAGGGTTCTGAGGTTTGAGATGATGATGATGATTATGATGATGATGTGTGTGATGGTGCGGTTTAGTATTCTGAGATTTGAGAGTGATGGTGCGGTTTGGTGTTCTGAGATTTGAGATGATAATGTGTGATGGTGTGGTTTAGTGTTCTGAGGTTTGAGATGATGATGTGTGGTGGTGCATTTTCAAGGACCCAATTAATTTCTGCATCAAGTCGTGACACTGTACATTGATGTGTTGCACAAGCTGTCTGCAAAGCCAATCCTATCAGAACTCGCCACAGTTTAATGATGCTTGATGCCACAGATTTTTGGCTTTGAGCCTTGGCCTTGGGCGGTCCATGGCCCATCCCTGGTGGAACAGCTACTGGCCTACGGTGTTCTTTGAGGCCAGGTAGGAGTGCGGCGAGGGTGGCAAAAAGGGTTTGTGTAGGCTTGTGTTTCAGATGCTCCTGCAACCCACGGGACTGGCTCACCCCTACCACTGGGACGCCTTTGGCGACAGTGGGTGGGGCGGCCAGCAACCCCAAGGGACTGGCTGCCTGGCTGGCTCCTACCACTGCGACGCCTTTGGCGACAGTGGGTGGGGCGGCTGGCTCCTAGCACTGCGACGCCTTTGGGCGACAGTGGGTGGGGCGGCCAGGCGGTCAGCAATCCAGGCGATGTTCGGAGTTCAGTCAGGAGTCAGGTTCAGGGTTCATCAGCCGTTGCTGTTGATGTGGACAAGTCCGACAGCTACAGCTCCGAGTCCGAGGAGCGGGAGCCGGAAAAGCGGGAGCCGGAAAAGCGGGAGCGGGAGAATCGGGAGAAGCAGGAGAAGGAGAAGAAGCCACAGCCACCACTCCCACCGCCTGCACACCCTCCGCCCGGCGAATCGAGTGAGGATGATGACCGAAGATCACAACATGGGGCCCGTGAGGGTCGTGGAGGCCGAAGCCGGGACTGCGGCAGAGACCGCGGCAGAGACCGCAGCAGAGGCCGCAGCAGAGACCACGGCGGTGACCACGGCGGCCGAGGCGAGGAGAACCACGACAGAGACCGTGGCAGTGGTGGCCGTGGTGGCGGCGACAAGCACGGTGGCGGCGGCCAGCACGGTGGTGGCGACAAGAAAGATGGCCACAAGCCCGGTGACGGCGACAAGCACCGTGATTCGAGCTTCTCGATTGTGAGAAGCGGATCCGGCGGCAAGAAGGGCGGCAAGAAGGGCGACAGGAAGGGCTCAAAGGGGCCAAAGTGGCCGCAGCCAGCAAAAGTGGGATGCCGACCCCGCCCAGCAGTTCGAGGAGATTGGCGTCGCCAAGTTCAAGCTGTCCTCGCTGCCCCGCAACAGGCGGGGCCGTGTATCGTGCCCGGTCTGCGGGGTGCAAGTGCATCCCGACGGCATGAGCCTACACTTGATGAACAACTCCGGATGCCTTAACCGTCAGAAGGGTGGGCATGCACAGAGAACTTTCGTCTGCAAGGTTTGCGGACGAAAGTTTTGGACGGAGTGGGACCTCCAGCAACACAGTGACCGTTGCAGTTGGGCAGCGGCAGAGACTGAGCCGGAGGAGACGGCCGAGGCCGAGCCACAAAAAAAAGTGCGCCTCAGGAGCCGTTCCCGCCGATCCTCGCCGCCCGCGGCGGCCCGCAGCAAGCCCGCACCGATCCCCGCACCGATGATGAGACGGGCCCGGGCTCCGCAGCCGACTCCTCCGACCGTGACCGACGCATGGGTCTCCAAATATATGGGGATCTTGTGGCGTTGGGGAGGAATTTGCTGCGATAGGCCCTTGACAAAGGCACCACGGCCAGCTTTCGATGAGGCCCGGGACAGAGGCATGGATAGGCCTTGGTCGCGGGCCGCAGTCGGGCCGCAGCGGAAGGGTTGTAGCATCGTTTCACGAGCTAGCTGAGGACTGAGTGTTCAACGATGTTTTTAAGCTTAAAACAGGTTCTCGAAAGTTGTGTTGTGTGAATCAAGAGGCTGTTGTACTCCATCAAAGGACAATATAGGACACAAAGGTTGACACTCGGCCACTCGGCCCGAGATTCCGCGAGAGCCAGTAGCAGGGCCCCTCCCGTGGTTTTCAAAGGCTGTGTGTGAGGCCCTTTCTTGGACTCTAGGAAACATAGGACAACAACGGCTGACACTCGGGCGATAATCGGCGAGATCCGGACACAGCACTGTTTCGAGTGAAAAAATTTCCCGCCAGTGACGAGTTCCCGACGAGTTCCCGACGAGTTGCCTGCCCTCCCGGTTCCCTCCCGGGGCCCTCCCGGGCCCTCCCGGGGCCCTCCCAACTCCCTCCCCGGCTCCCTCCCGGCTACCTCCTGGTTCCATCCCGGTTCCCTCCTTGGGTTCCCGCTTCCCGGTTTTGTTTTGGTTGTTTTGGTGCTGTTTTGGAGCCGTTGTTGCATGTTCTACATCTCAAGCCTTGTTTGCCTGTGCAGCTGGCTTTGCCAGCACAAACAATAGCCTCACGTGATGTCCCGCAGCAGTGCATCACCAAGATCCTTTCTTGAATTTGTAGGATGAAGCGGAAGCGTGTTGCCTCGCCTGAGGCCGCTCGTGCGGCCGGAGCTTCCGCAACGTTGCCAATGGATGTGAGCTTCTTTACTTCCGGAGGCGGTGCAGCGGCTGCGAGAGCAACTGGATCCAACGGGTCCGGCTTGGGCTCCCTCGCAACGGCTGCACCAGCAACTTCGTCCGCCTTGGACTCCTTCTCAACGGCTGCAACGGCAACTTCGTCGGCCGTCGGATCCGCCGCTGGCTCTCTGGGGCAGATTACGGCTTGAAGTGGATTGAAGTGTTTAGTCGAGGGCGCTCTGGCGGTTGGGGGGTTTTAAGGTTTAGTGGTTTGGGGTGTTAGATTCATGGTTTAGGATGCAAGGATTTTTCAAGGTTTGATGGGTTCCGTGAGCGTGCAGTAGGCTTCCGACCATCCTCACGCCAAGACCCCTTGCACAAACACTTAAAACTCCAGAGGTTTTGAGGAATTTTAAGTTTCTCGGGGTGCTTCCTCTTCGGCCGAAATTTTTGCAAGACCATGCTACACAGTGCATCTATTGTGGTTTGCGGATCTTTGCGACGTTACTTCTTCCGTAGATTTGGGTTCTGCCTTGGAGATCTGGACGACATCATCGGCCAAGATTGTCCTGCACCAAGTAGGGTGCAAAATCTCATGTTGAGCAAGTGTTTAGGTGTGGGAGCATGGAGACTAAGGGTAGGCAGTAGATGGGAGTAGGTATTTTGGGGGAGTATATATACTCGGTAACGGGAACCGACTGTCCGTAACAACCCGCAACAGGAACGGAGCCCAACACCGTCACAGCAACCGTTCGGTTCCCGTAACAGCCCGCAGGCAGGCCCTCGTAACAGGAACTGGGGGCCGCTTTCCGGTCTGGCAAGGATTCAGACCTGCGATTCCAGCATGCCTTTCCAACATTTTCGGGTCTAGCCGTCAGAACTTCACGCTGGAGGTTGCTCTGCACAAATGAACCTTAGCAGCAAACCTTCAACCCTGCGCCTTTCTTCGACATGTTAAAACCCTCTGTATTGCCACGGCCATCCTGTATCCCAAACCACGATTTTTGTTGAACACTAAACCTTCTATGCCCCGAACAAAAAACATAGGCGTGAACAGATGGCTTTAATGGTCGCAAAGTAGGGGCCGAAAACTGGTCCCCCACGGAAGACTTGCAACTTAGTTTTTGCTGCTTGGCTTTCCAGGGATAGTTTCTGCTACGCTCGGGGCGAGGCTCCTGTTTTTGATTAGCGCCCGTTTCCATTACGATGTGCAGAACTGGTTTCCAGTACTCACTAAAACGGTTCCCGTTACTTCCCGCACCCCAACCCTTTGGGGGTCAAAGATGTCAAACTTTAGGGTTTAGGGGTGGGTTTTCAGGGTTGCGATTTGAGAAACCGTTTGGGGGGCTCGCAGGTTTCGAGCGTGAAAGTTTAGGAGTTTACGGTTCAGGGACCAGGGTTCAGCGTGGTATGGTTTAGGGATGTTCAGGTTCAGGGTTTAAGTAATTTCGGGTTTAGGTTCTCGGGTGGTTTGGTTTCATAAGGATTTCAATGTTTAAGGTGTGGCGGGTTTGGGCTGCGGAGTTCAAGGTTTCAGAGGGTTCAGGGTTTACGTTGCTTGGGTTTTGGGTTATAAGGTTTAAGCGAGTTTAGTGGTTTAGGCTTCCCGATGCAAGGTCAGGGTCCAGGTGGGGCAAGGGATTGTTAGGATTCAGGTTTCCAAGGGCGTAGTTTTAGGGTTTACGTTGCGGAGGGTTCAGGGCTGACAGAGTTTAGGGTTTTATGGGTGTGAAACCTGGGTTTCGTTGGCGTTCGAACTGTTATACACACCTTACCAGCTTGTCAGGCCAGTGTGGAACGTTGAATCCTGGCTAGGGTCTGAAGGAGTTGTCATATAAGCATCTGCAAGGAAGGAGTCAAAAAGACACAACCCATATCCCAGTTGTGGGAACGCGGTTAATGTTCTACAAGTAGTCAATATCTGACGAATAATAACGACATCGAGTTGGGGGACATCTCTAACGTCGACCTCAGATTGATTGAGCTGCTACAACGATCAACCGGGGGGGCATGTTGATGTTGTGCTGGTCGGGGTCAGCTGCCCCTGCCAGGATGTAATGTCACACAAACATTCCCCTGGAGCCCATCTTTTTCACGAAGTTCTGCGAGTTATTGATCTATTAAGATCCTGTTTCCTCGTTCCGGTGCATTACTTCGTTGAGAACGTTGCCAGCCTAAGTGAGGAGCAGCTTAAAGGTTTCAACGATGTGCTTCAGGTGAAGCCCTTCCTATAGGATGCAAAATGGTTCACATGGTGTCATCTTCCTCGTCTGTTCTGGTGTTCCTGGACGCCAACCTTACATAAGGATGAGTCGTGGGACCAACTTCATTGTTATCGCGAGTGGAAGTTTCCCTTGTGTAGAGACAGTCGAGAGAGTTGGTTGGAACCATATTGTAAGTGGAATGGGCCTGAAGATGGGTGGCCGCCCATCTTAACCCAGCCGAAAGCCTGAACGAATCCACCTACATATCCACTGGGACTGGATGAGGCTTCGTCGTCAGCGGTGCATCGGTGGCAGGCTGATTGTTTCAGAGTGCCGGTGTTGAACTATGAGAAAAGGTTTATGGTTGTGGATCAAGAAGGCGCACTTATGAAGTTCTCATCTACAGCCGTGGGGGGGGTCGAAAACAGGGTTCACGTCATTTGCATGGGGGGGTTCACTGAAACAATGGTGTTTTTTGCTCTACACACGCACCCGAAAATATTTGGGCTACCGGACAGGCATTTGGTTTCGAAACGTGATTTTGGCCATTGGACTGGAAACTTTTAGGGTTTGGGTCTAGGGTTGACAAACTTGTGTTGCTTGCGTTGTGTTTTTAAGTCTTGAGGTATGTTGTTTTGTGGGATGTGTGTGTATGTTTTCATCAGACGTCGCATGGCAGCCGTTTGCAAGCACGTAACAGTTTACTCGACTACAACAAATCCCTAAACCCTAGGCCCTATGCCCTAAATCCTAAACCCGACAACAAAGCCGTTGTTGTGAGCCGTTTGCAAGCACTTTAAGCAGTGATTAATCGCCGCACCAAAAACATGGAGCCTGATTTGGAACGAATCAGCACACCGAAAGCTACCAAGAAAAGACGGCCGCACAGAAAGGGCGTTCAAGAGTCTGCGCGGCGTGAGCAGCCAGTGTTCGTTCCGTTTTGTGCAAGTGACATAGCTGCTGAAGAGGTTGGGGGTGAAACTGTGCAGTGTCTCGGGGTGCACTACTTGGTGGAGTTCGCAGAGTCGCTGCAAAGTGCTCTGGCTGTGTGCTCGGCCAGTGAGTTGGCTTTGGCTTCGCATCGAGATGCATGGATGTCTAGACCTTTGCGACGACGGGACCGGGAAGCCCAGGACTCGAGACTTGGGAAAGATTCAGCGTCACAAAGCGGCCAGTTTTGTAAGCTGCACGTCGCCAATGTCTTTCACTTCGCGGACCCGGAGAGGCGGTGCACCTTGCGAAAGCAAGATGCATTCCCCGGCAATCAGGTCGTGCAACTCCATCCTGTTAGCGAGGACTGCCGACAGCGTATGAGAACCCACGGGGCTCCGCACGAATTGTTGAGACATCAGCGCTCGGTTCGTTCTTGGAAGGTGCCGCTTGCACTTCTCGACAGTTTGAAAGGAGGTGAACTTGTTCTTGCCGTACCTCAAGGGATTTGTCGGAACATGGGCTTGCGGACGTTTTCCGAAGAGCCCACTGCAGAGTCTGCTCCTTCTTCCGTGCCATCCCTGCCTCTGCAGCCTGCAAACACTGTAGGCCCCGCTGAGGCAGGGGACACTGAAGAGGCTCCTGATGGTGCCGGTGTAGGGGACGATTTAGCTGATTTTCTTTGGGATGTGCAGGTCTCGACGAAAGGCAAGGCCATCCGAAGGCGCCCCATGACCGAGATTCTGATGGGAAAACTCTGCTATTCCTTGAGCTCCACAGCGGCCGTGGCTGAGGTGGTGCAAACTGTGCTTCGAATGATGGATGTGCTGGCTGAGAACACGAACCAAGAAGACGTGAATCCCTCCAAGAGCCACGTGCGAACGATTCTCGTGAAGCTGGATTGTTTGCACAGCTTGAGCCGGAGGGTTTTCGCGAAGCCGAACCAGCCAGATCGAAGAACGGTCAGGTTTTTGTCGGCAGACAGCAGCCCGCAAAAAAACTACGACTACTTCCTGGTCACAGAAGAACTGATGACTAGAGACAGTGTCCATCGTGTGCCAGTGGATGCAAGCGGGCAAGTAGATCCGTGGAGAGGGTTCGCCGTGGAACGGAGGACCATGCGGGGGCCCCTGCGGGGGCGGGCACAGCAGCAGACAAGCAGGCATTGCATAGCTTCCGCGACAACCTCCTCGAATGGCGATGGGACAGTTTGCATCGTGTCCTGAGCCAGTGGGCCCCTCTTCGGTTGGTGCTGCTGAGGCACTGGAGGCCAGAGGAATTTGGCTCCGATGTGCAGATTGCAAAGCAGATCACGGAGATTCTTGAAGATGGCATGCATGGTTGGATGGTTGTGTGGGCTGGGAAGTTCGCGGAGGCGGCAACCCGGCTTGCACATTGGATCGAGGGTTGCTTCTGCCACGAGAATATATTGGTTTCCCAGCCAGCCTCCAAACGGCGAAAGACAATGATGGAAGAAACTGGATCTGGCACTTGTTGCTGGAAGGGGAAGAGGCTTCCAGAGCTGGCCTGCAGGAAGATGACGGACCTCATCCAGTACTTTACAAACCAGGCCCGCACAGAGTACATCTCGGAGATGCTCGCTGCACCGGCTGATGTCCGAGCACGTGTTACGGCGATAGATGCACTCGCGACAGAGCAACTTCGCGTGGTCCTCGAGCAGAAGTTTGCATATGCACAGACCATCCCTTGGGTGGTCTGTGCAGCATATGGGGGGTACACTGGCATCCCCTGAGCTCGTTGCAAGGCCGCCATTTCGGAAGGCTTTCGTCAGTATTCCCAGGCGACAACAGGTGGTGCTTTTGTGGATGCAGTGTCCTTTCGAGCCTTTTCCGGTCAGACGTTGGGAAGCCGGCAGCTGAAAGCTTTTGCAGGCTCGGAGTTGCCCCTGCACCATTATGCCGAGGCGTGGACCCTGGTGCAAGAGTATTCTTTCTGCAGCCTCGCGGAGCGAGGCACAGAGAGACAGCACTCCGAGATTCGCAATGCTGCGAGGAGAGGCCAGCGATATGCCGGCCCTGCGGTTGTTGCGAGCCGGAAGCGAGAGAAGCAGGTCGTGGCCATGATTGGTGATCCCCAGCAGCTGCAGTTTCTTGTAGCACACTGGCGTGATAGGCAGATCTGGGAACACCTGCTTGAGCATTGCTTGCCGAAGCAAACAGTCAGGCGAATGACAGTTGTGCAGAGATTGGCGAAGGTGTATGCATACCACCCAGACCAGCACTTCATGGACGTGAGCGAGGAGGCAACTGCCCAGGCCGTGTACCAAAAGGCGTTGCTGGATGCCTCGGCTGCTGCCCGCACGGAAGACTCCGTGCCGTTGAAGCTGGACCCAGCCCCTCATCAGATTGTGCACTTCCTGAAGAGCCATCTCCGGAACGGCAGCCTGGTGTCGCTGGGTGAGGAGGCCTTCCAGCTTGCCCTCCGCTACACACCCAGGCAGCCGGAAGAGGAGGCAGATGTGCCATGCAAGGAGATGCTGTCTCAGGACTTGTGGCTGAGCTTGCGAACAGAAATGGTCGTGCCAGCAGTTTCCTTGGATCCGTACTTTTTCACGGTGCTGGATGCTCGACCCGAGCAGCAGAAGGATGTTCGGGCGGATCGGGGCCGCAGCAAAAGCAGCATACTTGTGATGTCGCACACACATGTCCGAGTTCTGTCGGACACAGAAGTGCAGGTACAGTCCAGCGGGAACAGGCAAGAGTTTCTGGAGCTGGCGAGCTTCTGTAACCAAGCACGGATGCAGGTGTTCATGCATTCGTGCCGGGTTTGGACTCCGAGGGCTTCCGACGTCAGCTTGCACGTGTTGACTGCAGGTGCATGCCGGCAACCAGACCTCGTGCCCATCCCAGATTTCATCCAGGGTCATGAACCCGCCGCAAGCTTCAGCAACCAGCTTCGGCGGAGGCAGGCCGACATGCAGGTCGTCGAACACGAGCCGGATCGTGTACGAATTTCTGCTGAAGCCATTGTCCTCTTGAAGGCCGAGGAGGATCTGTTGCATGAGCTTCTTCGTCACGGGGCTTTGGGAGGGCGTCATGTTTCGGTGGATGATTTGTCGGAATTCAATGCTGCTGCTGTTCAGAGACTGCAACAACATGGCATTCTTTCGGGTGAACAGGGGGCCTTCGGCGACTTGACCCTGAGCATCGCCAGCAGCCTGCAGCTGCTGCCCGAATGCACATGGTCCGAACCATTGTCGGTCTGGGAATTGAGCCACTTCTTCTTAACCCGGGGAAAGGTTGCCCTGACATCCAAAATAGAATATTTCAGGTTGCTTTTTAAACAGGGGTGGAAGCCCCGCTGCGACGACGAGAGTGAGTTCTTTGAGTGGCACTGCCGTGATGCCACTGCGGAGTTGCCTGCTCAGGGTCTTGGCATGTCGTTGCCATATCTTCGCTGCTTGCTGACTTCTGTGTTGTTGTGGCAGAAGCCGGGCAACCTCCAGCGAATCTTGGTGAACGGGCCTTCGAAGTACTATGAGTACCTCATGAGCTCGGTCGACCTGTCTGCAGTGGCAAAGTTGACGGCTGAAGAAATTAGGCAGAAGTTTGCGGGCGCCCGCAAAGCACGTGCCACGGATGCTGTGGACATGGCCTTGGACAACGACCCAGAGCAAGAGGACCGGTATGAGGTACTGGCCGCTGCTGCTGCGGGTGTCGCAGCAGGTAGCGAGGTGCCTCAGTCCGATCCGGAGCTCTTGCAGTTGAACATGCCCAAGGAAAGCAGCAGAGCCATCGTCGTGAATGGCCGGAGCTGCCACGTGTATTTTGACAATTACACCCATGCCTCCGGCCAGTTGCGAGCTTTTGTGCAGTGTGACAGACATACCAACTGCAGGTTGTATGTCTTTGTGCACAAGGTGCGTGGCAAGGGTCGTGCTGTTGCCTACCTGCAGCGTTGGTTGCAGGAGGCCTCAGCCTATCCTGGTCTAAATGGCGACAGGCACAAACAATACAAACCGCCAGACACTGATGTAGATGCCCTCTTGTTAGCCCAGGCCGTTGCTCAGTAGGTAAGCACGGAACAGTGACGAGTCACGAATCACGAGGTCATGCTGCTGGCACAAACATGGTTTCGGCGCCGCCTGTAGTGTTCTGAGATTTGAGATGATGGTGTGTGATGGTGTGGTTTAGGGTTCTGAGGTTTGAGATGATGATGATGATTATGATGATGATGTGTGTGATGGTGCGGTTTAGTATTCTGAGATTTGAGAGTGATGGTGCGGTTTGGTGTTCTGAGATTTGAGATGATAATGTGTGATGGTGTGGTTTAGTGTTCTGAGGTTTGAGATGATGATGTGTGGTGGTGCATTTTCAAGGACCCAATTAATTTCTGCATCAAGTCGTGACACTGTACATTGATGTGTTGCACAAGCTGTCTGCAAAGCCAATCCTATCAGAACTCGCCACAGTTTAATGATGCTTGATGCCACAGATTTTTGGCTTTGAGCCTTGGCCTTGGGCGGTCCATGGCCCATCCCTGGTGGAACAGCTACTGGCCTACGGTGTTCTTTGAGGCCAGGTAGGAGTGCGGCGAGGGTGGCAAAAAGGGTTTGTGTAGGCTTGTGTTTCAGATGCTCCTGCAACCCACGGGACTGGCTCACCCCTACCACTGGGACGCCTTTGGCGACAGTGGGTGGGGCGGCCAGCAACCCCAAGGGACTGGCTGCCTGGCTGGCTCCTACCGCTGCGACGCCTTTGGCGACAGTGGGTGGGGCGGCTGGCTCCTAGCACTGCGGCGCCTTTGGCCGACAGTGGGCGGTCAGGGGGTCAGCAATCCAGGCGATGTTCGGAGTTCAGTCAGGAGTCAGGTTCAGGGTTCATCAGCTTGCTTGTGCTTGTATGCAGACACCTTCTCAAGGCGGGCACACGAGTGCCGGAGCCGCTGCACCCTCCGAGACGGGCGACCGTGCCAGAGCCGGCAGGGCCGCCGCCACGGGACCGGGTTAATCGCCAGAACACCCGGGCAGCCGTTGCTGTTGATGTGGACAAGTCCGACAGCTACAGCCCGAGGAGCCGGAAAAGCGGGAGCCGGAAAAGCGGGAGCCGGAAAAGCGGGAGCGGGAGAATCGGGAGAAGCAGGAGAAGGAGAAGAAGCCACAGCCACCACTCCCACCGCCTGCACACCCTCCGCCCGGCGAATCGAGTGAGGATGATGACCAAAGATCACAACGGGAGCGGGAGCAGCGAGTTAAGGGCAAGCACCACCGCCATGGGGCCCGTGAGGGTCGTGGAGGCCGAAGCCGGGACTGCGGCAGAGACCGCGGCAGAGACCGCAGCAGAGGCCGCAGCAGAGACCACGGCGGTGACCACGGCGGCCGAGGCGAGGAGAACCACGACAGAGACCGTGGCAGTGGTGGCCGTGGTGGCGGCGACAAGCACGGTGGCGGCGGCCAGCACGGTGGTGGCGACAAGAAAGATGGCCACAAGCCCGGTGACGGCGACAAGCACCGTGATTCGAGCTTCTCGATTGTGAGAAGCGGATCCGGCGGCAAGAAGGGCGGCAAGAAGGGCGACAGGAAGGGCTCAAAGGGGCCAAAGTGGCCGCAGCCAGCAAAAGTGGGATGCCGACCCCGCCCAGCAGCCGCAGAACAATGACGAGGAGTTTGGGCCCTTCGACGAGATTGGCGTCGCCAAGTTCAAGCTGTCCTCGCTGCCCCGCAACAGGCGGGGCCGTGTATCGTGCCCGGTCTGCGGGGTGCAAGTGCATCCCGACGGCATGAGCCTACACTTGATGAACAACTCCGGATGCCTTAACCGTCAGAAGGGTGGGCATGCACAGAGAACTTTCGTCTGCAAGGTTTGCGGACGAAAGTTTTGGACGGAGTGGGACCTCCAGCAACACAGTGACCGTTGCAGTTGGGCAGCGGCAGAGACTGAGCCGGAGGAGACGGCCGAGGCCGAGCCACAAAAAAAAGTGCGCCTCAGGAGCCGTTCCCGCCGATCCTCGCCGCCCTCGCCGCGGCCGGCCCGCAGCAAGCCCCGCACCGATCCCCGCACCGATGATGAGACGGGCCCGGGCTCCGCAGCCGACTCCTCCGACCGTGACCGACGCATGGGTCTCCAAATATATGGGGATCTTGTGGCGTTGGGGAGGAATTTGCTGCGATAGGCCCTTGACAAAGGCACCACGGCCAGCTTTCGATGAGGCCCGGGACAGAGGCATGGATAGGCCTTGGTCGCGGGCCGCAGTCGGGCCGCAGCGGAAGGGTTGTAGCATCGTTTCACGAGCTAGCTGAGGACTGAGTGTTCAACGATGTTTTTAAGCTTAAAACAGGTTCTCGAAAGTTGTGTTGTGTGAATCAAGAGGCTGTTGTACTCCATCAAAGGACAATATAGGACACAAAGGTTGACACTCGGCCACTCGGCCCGAGATTCCGCGAGAGCCAGTAGCAGGGCCCTCCCGTGAGTGTCGGCGTAGGCTTCAGAAAGGTTTTCAAAGGCTGTGTGTGAGGCACTGTCTTGGACTCTAGGAAACATAGGACAACAACGGCTGACACTCGGGCGATAATCGGCGAGATCCGGACACAGCACTGTTTCGAGTGAAAAAATAGGAAATCGTAAGGCTTTGCAGCTGATTTGCGCCAGTTCCTGTCCGTTCCCGTCCCGGGTTCCCGCCGAGTTCCCGCCAGTTCCCGCCGAGTTCCCGCCAGGTTCCCACCAGTTCCCGCCAGGTTCCCGCCACGTTCCCGCCAGGTTCCCGCCAAGTTCCCGGCAGTTCTATCAACAACCGTGTAAAGGTGGGGTTTGACAGGCCGCCCTAGCTAAAAAAAAATCGACCTCGCCCTGCCGCCCGGTTCCCGCAGCTGCCACTGGAGCTGCCACCGGAGAGCTCATCCATAGTCCGAGAAGAGCAGCAGCAGCTGCCACTGGAGCTGCCACCGGAGAGCTCATCCATAGTCCCAGATCCACAGCCACAGCTGCCAAGCGAAGGCGTCTCCGGGGAAAGACAGGCATCAATAGCAAAGAAGGCAAGGAGTGTCGCCGGAGAGCTCATCCATAGTCCCATTAATAGTCCAGCCACAGCTGCCGCCGGAGAGCTCATCCATAGTCCCATTAATAGTCCAGCCACAGCTGCCGCCGGAGAGCTCATCTAGTCCCACAAGACGGGCCACAGCTGCCTGCCTGCCGGAGAGCTCATCATATCCAAAGTCCAGCCACAGCTGCCGCCGGAGAGCTCATCCATAGTCGTAGTACCAGTCCGACCAGTCCCAGGGCGAACCGTAGTAGCCATTTTGACAAGTTGGCAGTGCGTCGGTCATGCGGATGCATAGCCATAGATTCCATAGATCTCGATTAGGCAGCCTTGAGCTTTTCATGGCAGAGTGCAGAAGCACAGCTGTCACTGCCGGAGAGCTCATCCATAGTCTGTAGTCAATTCGGTGTCTTAATTTAGTTAATTAGATCAGTGCGTGCAATGCAGGCCTCAGTTTCTTTAATCAGTTTAGCTGATCAGTGCACTTTGTGCAAAAGGTTTTCGATACAGGCGGATGGCATGCTTCATGATGGTGCACTTCCTTCAGTCGCCAGGAAGTGTGTTCTGACAACTAGAGTGTAGGGCTTAGGCTTGACAATGAAATAGCAACTGCTGGTTCAAGCAGTAGCACCTGACCGAGACCCCTCTGGCCTGGTGCCCTGGCCCCCTCTGTGCAAGTCAGCGAGACCAGCCATGGATGGGACCGGCGAACTCCTTTGCCGCAAATGCAACGAGCCCACCACTGTTTCGACTTCCCATGCAACGGGACGAAACGAGTTGCTCCGGATTTGCCAGGAGTGCGGCGGCACGGAGCGGATCTTGAACAAGCAGACTCAGGATCGCTCAGGTAGGTAGTATTATTAGGGAGACCCCCTTAACGGGTACCCCAAGGGTCCCCCTAATCCCCTAATCCTAGCTCCCATCAGGCGAAGAGTTTGGCTCAGAAGAAAGCCAAAGAGGGTGAGCTCAATGCTCACGACGAGGATCTGCTGAACAAGTGCCAGACTGCTGCGGACTTGAAGAAGCAGCTGGGGAAGATGACGAAGGAGGAGCAGTACGAGTGGTACAGGAGTGAAAAGAAGTCCCACCGCCAGGACGGTGGTGGTGGCGGTGTGTCTAAGAAGAGAACATTTGCCACCGCCGTCGGGGTTGTCGAAGACACTCGGCGGGCTTCCATGAGAAACAGCGAGCAGGATAGGTGGTGGCTTGAGAAAGACTGGGTCGCCAGAGAGATGACCTTGGGCCTCGTGAAGAACTACGAGGATGGGCGGGCGAAGTTCTTGAAAAGGTGTCAGGATGATGACACCGAGAGCAAACAGTTGAGAGGCGTCTGGATGCTGAAGGAGTTTGGTGGCTTGCTGGGCGAGCTCGCACAGGAGCACAGCGTAGCAGGAACTCTTCGCCAGCGAATGGACGTCACAGACCAGGGCGAGCTGGCTGTCTGCCAAGAGCAGACAGCACAGTGGCACAGAGGCTCAAAAAGGCCGGTGAAAGGCTGGCAGCCGAAAAGGCCATGCTCGACCAAGGCATGGAAAACGCCTCGGTGCCGGGATTGCATGTCGCCCGAGACCTCGATCAGCTCAAGCAGGAAGAGGCTCTGCGAGATCAAAGGTGGATGGAAACGGTGCTGGAGAAGCAACAAGCCGACAAGGAAAGGCTTGAGAATAAGGACAAGAAGAAACCCGTTAGGGCAGTGCTCTTCCTGCAGATCAAGAATGCCCATGCCCGGGAGGAGACCATGCTTGCCTCCGCACACGGCAAGCAGCAGGAAGCCTTCACCGGCCTGAGAGAAGAGACTCAGGCAATGATGGCAGAGGAAGACGAAGGAACAAAGAAAGAGTTCCAGTCAACAATGGATGCACTCGAAGAGGACTTGAGCAAACTTCTTCAAATCCATCCCTGAGCTCGCAGCAAAGCGGAAAATCAAGGAGGAGGAGATGGCAACGACGGAGGACGATGACGAGCTGCTCAACTACCTGAAGGAGGCCACGGAGGCGTGCAAGAAGGGTCCTGGGGAGTGGCCACAGCTGAAGGCGGTGCCTGCGATTGATTTGGAGGTTTAAGGTTTAAGGGGTTTGGGGTTTAGGATTTCAGGTAACGTATGTGGTTTGTAGTGTGTTGGTCGCAGTCGTAGTTGTATCCGAACCGTTTTGTTGTTCCATTTGTTTTTTGCTCACCCACCAACCCAGGTGAAGGACAGGATGAGGGCCTTCCGAACTTTGGTCAACGATGCCAACAAGGCTTTGGCCAAAAAGGACTCGCTGGCCAAGAAGAAGGCAAAGAACAAGGCCCTCACCGCTGCCACATCTGCGAACGGCACCTCGTCGCAAGCCGCAGCTGACATCGCAATCAGCCCGGAGATGCTGGACTGTGTCTGCTGGATGCGAAAGGAGCTGTTGAAGGAAAGATGGCCGAAGTTTCAGCGAGGCAGCAACGGGGTGTGGTTCAATCTGCAGGAGGATATGCTGGATCAGATGCCGGGCAAGGGCCCAGTGCTGATCCCTGCCGAGCAAATCACAGGCCTGCTCAAGAGTGTTCACGATCTGGTTTACTACCAGTCCCAGAAGCAGTGGTTAGGAGAGAAGATGAAGACAGATGGCAGAGGTGTAACCACTGCGGTGATCCGACGAGAGGCAGTTGCGAAGCAAGTTCTCGGTTTCATCGGCAAGAGCCTGCCGGTGGCAGTCGCTGACCGCCTTTCGCTTCCGGGGGATGAAGATCTGCTGGAATTGTGGAGGCCCATGTTCTGCCACTGCATGGGCGGCCGTGTGGACACCAGCACAGCCTTCAGCCTGCCAGAGCTGACGGTGCATCTCGAGGGGACAAGCGTTTTCTTCGCCGGCTTCCGTGCCACCCAGGAAACACAGCTCGGGGACTTCAAAGCCCTCACGTCGCAAGAGTTCCTTGACCGCTGCGAGTGGTTTGCAAACTTGTCCGCCGGCCAGGGCATCGTCCTGCCGCCAGGGATGGTGTACATCATGATCAACACGGAGTACGACGTCGAGAAGGATGGCAGCCCCGAAAGCATTCCAGCCCACATGCTGAAGTTGTTCGTACTGACGGCGAGCTCCTGCAAATGGGCATCGACAAGCCTTGGAAAGGTGGTCGCCCGCACCCCCGAGCTGGGTGCCAAAAGAACAGGTAAACTTCTGAACCACTTCCTCAGCGTGCTGGACTAATGGACAAGAGGTCCATTGTTTTCTCCCAGGGCGTTCGTTGAAGAGGCAACGAACGGAAAAGCTCGGCATGTACACAATCTGTTGGATTGTGTTGCAGGCCAGCGCAACATGGTTTCACTAGCAGGCTTGCGGAGAGCCATGATCCTTTCAAGCCGGGTGCTTCTTTCTTCAACTGTTGGGGACCCACTGCCGTGGCATCAGATGAATCAGAAGGAAAAGTTCGGTTCCATAGGGGGGTCCATTGAAAAGCTAAGCGATTGTTCATTCAAGCACGATGAGGTTTTGGCCCACCATGTTTCGGCTCAAAGTCCTGCTTTCTCTAATTTGAAGACTAGATGATAAGTGTCTGCTGAGTCTGAGGCCACAACCACACAAGGATATGCTGAGAGCACCCTTGTTACAAACGACTGCGTAGTTTGCCGGTGCCAGTCTGGGAGGGTGAAACCCTCACAGCCGAGGCCACCTCCTACCCACGGATGGCACCTCTTTCCTGACGGTGGCTACAACTCCACGACACTGTCTTGGAGTAGTAGCCTCCGTCAAGGCAGAGGTGCTGGCCCGCTGGCTGTAGTAAGTTCCAGCCACATTGTGGCGGTTACTATGCAAAGTCAATGATTTCGCATAGTACCCGCCACCATGGCAGCTTCTTTGCTCGTCTGGCAAATGGACTGAAACCCGGCTTCGATCAGCCATGATCGCATGCCGGCTGTCCAGACTGCGTGCTGCCTTATGTGTTCGATTGCGAGGATGCCCAGACAGCCAACATGGTAGGCTTAGCATATGCAACTGTTCTTCGGCAGTGACATCAGATGAACTCGATGGCCTGAAAGTACCTCGTGACGAGGAACGAGTTACGACTATGTGTGCTAGCTTACCTATTACTACTCGAAGCTATCGAAGGTAGCTTCGCTAGAAACGAAGTTTCGTTCGCTATCGTCGCTCGCAGGAGAGTTGCCTCTGACATGCGAAGACAGGATAGCAGTGACTTGGAATGGCTACGACGGTGTGTGACCGTAGCCATTTTGGCTCAAGTCCCCCATCAGGGGGGGTAATTTTGAAGTAGAGGGGGATAGAAGGGGAACTTGGCTATCTAGCCAAGCGAGAATGGCCTCCCCGCGCTCCCCTTCTGCTTCGCGGACGGCTAGCCCACAGTCTCCGGCTACTACGGTGATTCCGGCTAGTCCTGGGGGCGAGGAGCCAGGGAGCCCAACCGTCTTGCCCACGGCTGAGCCGGAAGAGCAGGACGTCGGGCCGGCTACTCCCTCCGGAGGGATAGGGACCCCCATCGGTCTTCCGTCCTTGTTGGATAGCGCTCTTGTGCAGAAGCGTGCGGTGCTGGATAGATGCCATGAGCATCTGGCGTCGCGGGGCTTCGGTGTGCTTGAGCTGGCTACCCTCGGTCTAGAGGACGCGGAAGATATTGGGCACCAGGTGGCTGAGGAGCTGGGCGTTGGCTACGACGAGTACATCGGCGACTCGATCTACCTGTGGATACAAGAGGCCCAGGAAGCTAGAGACCTGGTGGAGAGATCGTCGGGATACAGAGCAACTTCGCTAGCTTGGGCTAACCTCAGCAAGCGGCCGGCGATCGAAGGCATCGACCTTCAGGAAGATAGCGAGCCGGAGCCCCCGAAAGGGGATAGGCAGAAGCGCTTGGTCAACGAGGGCTCCCTGGCGCAGGCTAGGGAGGAAAGGCTACAAGCAACCTGGGCTATCAAGCTCAAGGAAGAGCTAGAATTGTGCGAGGCGCCGGTGCTGAAGAAGCTACAGGGGTGCCTGGACCCGGATAGAGCGGTGTTGGCGCTAGCGGGGAAAACCCGGGCTAGCACTCTCAAGCGCTACGTCTCGATGCACGTGAGATGGCGGCTATGGCTACGGGAGGCTAAGAGTGGACGCCCCCCTGGGCTACCGGCCGACCTGGCCGACTACATCATGGCTAGGGGCGACGAGCCCTGCGGGCGAACAGTTCCCGAGGCGATCCTCAAGGCCATCAGCTGGATAGAGAGGGTCGCGGAATGGGCGACCGAGTCGAGAGCTACCTCAGGCAGGATAGCGTGGGCGATCAAGGATACGGTCGTCGAGAGGCTATCCTGGAAGGCTCCCTGGACGCGGCGAGCCCCCCGATACCCTGCGGCTATCCTGGCTAGGTGGGAGCGCCTGGTCCTGGATACAACTGTGGCCGTCGGCTGGAGAGCTTGGGCCTGGGCTAAGCTCCTAAAGGTTTGGGGCAGCTTGCGATGGTCGGACCTCCAGGCTATGGTCCCAAACGAACTGGCTATGGTGGAAGGTCGGCTATCCACCATCCTGCGGCGGACCAAAACCACCGGGGCTAACAGGCGCATACGAGAGCTACCCGTATGCATCTCGGAGAGAGCCTACTTCGAGGACCCTGGCTGGCTACAGGCGGGTTTCGACCTGCTAAAGAACCATGCGGGCTACCAGCGAGACTATCTCATGCCAAGGCTAGGCGAGAGAGGCGCCCTGGAGAAGAAGATGGCTACCTACGCAGCTGCGCTGGTGGCTACAGCGGGGCTGCTGGCTATGGTGGGGATCCCGACGGTTGCCCGAGGCTACTGGTCGGAGCACAGTGAGAGAGCAGTGCTACCCACCGGGCTGAGCCTAAAGCCGATTCCGCCGGCAGATAGAGATATGCTAGGACGCTGGAAGCCCGAGGGCTCGGATACCTACATCCGCTCCTATGGCGGAAGGGTCGCCCGACTCCAGGCTATCTATGCGGAGGCGGCTAGGGCTCGGGACCGAGAACAGCAGCTAGACGAGAGGGAGATAGCCGGCGATCTTGGTGGCTGGCTGTTCCGGACTGGCAAGGCTAGCGAGCAGGAAGCTGAGAAGCTATCGGGAGAGCTGCGACGAGAGTGGGCTAGCGAGCGCATCGTGGAGATGGTGGCTGGTCAGGGGATACCTGAAGAAGTCGTGGCGAGCGATCTTCCCGAAGATAGACCCGACTCCTCGGCTAGTGAGCCGGAGCTGGGACCGGAACCCAACCGGAACCGGCCGAGGCAGCTCCTTAAGAAGGCTAGGTGCACGAGCTATATCATAGTTGAGCTTCCAGGGAAGAAGTACAGGCTACACAAGGGGGGCCAGGCCGGGTGCTGGATGGGCCGCCGTAGGATATTTAAGAACTCCCAAGAGTTTTCGGCGAGGCCCGAACCCAACCAGTACACGCATGTCTGTAGGCTATGCTGGCCGAAAGGCCGAGGCGAAGAGCCCCCGTCTGGTGATAGCGACACCTCTCAGGCTAGCACCGGCGACCAGAAGCCGGAGCCGGGAGAGGAAGAAGATTTCGGAGAGGTCCCAGCAGCAGAGCTGCAGGGAGCACCGCCGGGGATAGCACCCCAGTTGCCGATAGCACCGTTACCGGCTATTCCGTTCGGCTGGGGACCGCCTTTTGCCTGAAGGGATAGAAACGCCGGGAAAGCAGCGGGGCTGGACAACGGGGGGGATACGTCCGGGGGGCCTCTCGGGATATACTCTTTCCTTCCCATCTCTCCGGGGGCGGTGGGCCCAGGGGGGAGAAAGAAGGGGAGAGAGGAGAGAGAGAGGAGAGAATCACGTTGTTCACTTGCTGTCTTGTCTGCTGGCTAGGACGTAGGCTGCGAGGTTCTGAGGCAGGCTAAGCTGCATGCGCACATGTCCGGCTGAGTGTGCACTTGTGGGCTAGGGCACGGCACAAATGCACTTGCCGCGGCTACTGTGGCAGGGTGGAGTAACGGACCACCAGCTTTTCTGGAGAGCCCACGCTAGGTGGGCGAGCCTGCGGGGTCCAGGCGCAACGGATAGAAGTGCTACGCCTCTTAGAGGACTGGCTAGAGACTGACCCGGCTAGCTTGGCCGAACAGATATACGATCGGCTAAGTCTGGATAAGCAGCACGAGCTTCTCCAGCTAGTGCGAAAGGCTAGGGACATGAGGCTAGCCGAGTGCCAGGAGGGAGCTAGCATACAGCCTGGCGGCCGGCTATCTGCCAGGCTACTCAAGTTCCAAGGGGCTAGGTCTTGGGACGATATCTCTGCGGAGCCTGTCCACCACCGAGGCTAGATACCTTGAGCAGAGGATAGAGAAGAACCGGCAGCTGGCCGGGCTACGACCGCACCGACCAGGAGAGACCCTGGAGGAGGATAGCGTCACGGATAACGAGCTGGAGGCTACACCGGAGGCTACCTGGTCTAGCGCCGGGCCGCCACCCGAACGGCTAGACATGCTACACGAGATGATGGCTAAGCTCAAGGAGCTAGAGGCGGAGGTCCGCGGCACGGCTACCCCTGTTGCTAGGCAAGAGGAGCCCCATCCTGGGGCAGAGGAGGCCAGCACAGAGGATAGCACAGCGGCGAGGCCCAAGAAGCCGGCTAGGGACCCGCCGACGGTCCAAGAGTCCAAGGCTAAGAACAAGCTGCGGCAGGGGAGTGCAGCGGATAAAGAAGAAACGGCTACCACCCTGCCGTTCTCGGCTGGGCTAGACCCGGCCCAGGTCGTCAACCCGCCTCCGGGGCTACAGCAGGCTATCTCAGCTGCGGCAGAGACCACGGCTACACCGCTAAGGGCGAGTACAGAGTACCCTGCCCAAAACGAGAGCCTGAAGCAGTTTTTGGCTAGATGCATGCAGGGCGACCGTGGCCCGCCTGCGGACGTCCCGGCCTATGTGGCTAGGATGGAGGAGGTCTTCCGGATAGGCACCTTTCAGGACGGTCCGGATAGCAACCAGGATACACAGCAGCAGCGGCGGCCACGCAAGGGCGAGCCGGGATATGATCCCTTGAGGCCGCAGGCTAAGAGCACCACCAAAGGACGCGGTGGGGAGAGCGACCGTGGCTACATCCACCCGGATAGCAGCCACCCGCTGGACAGAAGGCTAGGAGCGGGCCGATACAACGAGGCCCAGTGGGAGGCTATGGCCGGTGACGGCCGGATAGCTCCGGAGAGGCCCGCGCTCCAGCAGGGAGCGGCGGTGAACATCAACCTGGATAGGCCCACCGAACGGCTACTTCGCGAAGAACCCGAGGTGGTGCACCGGATAATGGCGCCCCCGCCAGTGGCTAGTCAAGCCAAGGGGCGACCACTCGGCCCGGATAGCGGCATGATCGATCAGACCTGGCTATATGTGGCTAGGGCCCAGTGGCCCCTGGGGAGCTACGAGAAGGGCGGTCGCCAGGATAGAAGGCTATCGCAGTTGTCGGATAGAGGCCGCGATGTCAGCGGCAAAGGGGCGATACACGACCCCAACTGGATATACAAGCTAGAGGATGAGGACTTCATCGCGGTTAGCACCCGGTCCGGCACGCAAAAGAGCCAGCAGAAGCGATCCCGGAACAGGGATGGATATTGTGCAGGCCCCAAGGGGCTACCCCTGGGGTAGGCCGATGGGAGCCTGCCGGGGCTATCTTCAGATGTATAGTGGTCTGTGATCACTGTCGGCTAGAGCAGTGCAACAAAAGGATGTGGTACTGCCTGGATACGCATGGGGATAGAGGCCATACGTGCAATAGCTGTCGGCCCCCGTCTGGCTATGGTGGCCCGGCTAAGGGAGCTGGCAGGGGCCGAAAGGGTCCGGGCTAAAGCACGGTCGTATGGCTAGATCTCCCAGACTTGCGGCTAGTGACGAAAATAGCGGATAGTGTGTGGACCTCACTTCATGTCGGCTAGTGCTTCCGTTTGCCAGAAAGAAGAGAGTGCCAGGCTAGGTTTTCCCAGGGTACGTGAAACCTCGGACGGGGGGGGGGGGTCGGCCTCTCGGGTCTCGGGGGGGGCACTCCCTCTTTCCCAAGGGGGGGGGCCCGGGGTCTCGGGTTGATACTCCTTCCTTCCCATCTCTCCGGCTAGGGGGGGGAAAGCCCTGCTGAACGGACCACATGGCTAGAGCTTTTGATTTCAAGAACGACAGTAGCCGAAAGGTAGCTAGCCCGTTGGCGGGCTAAATCCAGAATGGCTTCCTTGCCCGACCCAGCGGAGCTAGCGAAGGGCTCCACGGATTTTCGCTACCTTTTGACCCAGAATCGGGTCCCGGATACCTCCCAGGCTACCTTGTTCAAAGCCGGGATAGACACGATAGCGAAGTTTTCGGCGAGTTTCAAGGACGAAGCCGACCTCAAGTCGGTGCTAGCCAAGGACTTCTCGATAGAGCCAGAAAGCTCACTAACAAACAGGGCGCTAGCGGCCGCCTTCGTGGTTGCATGGAGAGCCGCGCAGGCCAGAACCCGCGAGCAGGCGGATAGAGAAGCGGCTAGCGAGGTCCGGGAATGGGCTAAGCCCATCCCCCAAACGGAATACATGGCTATGCGCCAGTCCTTCTCACAGAAGTTTGGCGAGCCCGAGGATAAGCATATTCCGGCTAAGGAATATATTGAGCGAAAGCTGCACGAGCTAGAGACGGGCGAGTTCAGGGCGGAGCCCCTGAACGAGGTGCTGTCCAGAGACGAGATAGACCCGGATGTGCTAGTTCCCCAGTGGGATAGCAAGGGCACCGCCCTCGTGCTCAAGAAGGCTACCTCGAAAGGGGCGATGCCGTCCGGACCGGAGCAACTCCGGCTACGGCTAACAGTCATGCAAAATGCACTTCTCATGATAGGCCTCCAGCATCCAGGGCGAGCAGAACTCAAGGATATCGACTTCCAGCTCTTTGAGAAATACAAAGACTATCTGCTCGGCGACTTTTGCTATGGGCTACGGTCCAACGAGGCTAGCGGAAGTCTTGCTCCCCCGTGGACCCTGGTGCTATCCTACGAGAACGCTATCCGGAAACAGGCCTACAAGCAGATGGTCCTCAAGGGGATAGCCTTCGCGGACGCGCTAGTCCAGTCCTGGAAGGACGCGGCTACCAAGGAGCGGCACTTCACGACTCCGTTGTCCCTCTGTGCTAAAAGGCCGCAGCCCTGGAACTGGGATAGCACCAACACCCCGCCGGCTAAGCCCAACAAGAAGGGCAAGGGCAGAGGCAAGGGCAAGGACGGCAAGGATAGCAACAAGAAGGCTAAGACCGCTACCTTCCACCGCACCGAGGATGATAAGCCGATTTGTTTTCGGTTTAATTTGAAAGGTGGCTGCAAGAAAGGGGATAAGTGCCACTTCGTGCATGTCTGCACGAAGTGTCGGGGACCGCATTCGGCTATCAACTGCCCCGGCACGGCTACGCCGTCGACGTCGACAGCGGCCAACTGACTACCGGTGCCTGAGCCGGCTACATCGGCTACACCTGAGGCGACACCTGCACACCGGCGGCTACAGGCTCTCTACCTCTTCTCGGGAAGAGAAAGGCTAGGCAGCTTCCAAAGCCACCTCCGCCGGCTAGTTTCTTCCTTCGGGCTCGACATCGATATCTCTTGTGTGGATCTGGCGAGAAGTCCGCCCATTGACCTGGCTACTTCCAAGGAGAGGGCGAAGTACCTTCACAAAGTTCAATCGGGCCACTACGACATCGTGGCTATGTCTCCCCCTGTGGCGACGTTCTCTAGGGCGAGCTCGGCTAACCGTAAAGGTCCCCGGCCAGTCCGAAGCTTCGACGAGCCCAGAGGATTGGCTACACTCACGGCCAAGGAAAGAGACCGGGCTATTCTTGGCAACATTTTTGCTGATTTTTCTTTTGAAATAGCTAGTGCTGCGGTTTCCTCGGCTACCTTCTTCGTCCTGGAGCAGCCAGAAGACCTGGGGGCTATGCCGGCTGGCCCCCACAAAGGCCGGCGACCGGCTAGCATGTGGCAATGGGAGGCTCATGCACAGCTAGTTGGCCTCGGGCTACGTTCGGTGGCCCTGCACCTGGATAACTTCGGGGCACCCTCGGCGAAACCGACACGACTGCTACTGAAGACACCTCTGGAAATGCCGGCTACCGTGCACGAAGGCCTCCCCACTTTCGACAACAATGGCTACTATCTGGGCCCCTTGCCGAAAGCGGCTACTTCATCGACGCCGCAGAGCCCCATGCTGGCTAAGGAGACGCTTGGCGAGTGGCCCTCGAACTTCTGCCGATGGCTAGCACAGTTGGCCCTGGCAACCTGCACGGCTACTGCTCCGACTGCCTCCGGAGAGGGGGTACCGACTGTGCAGGATAAGGCGAGTTTTGGCGACCTCGACTATGTTACAAACCAACCAGAGGGCCCACGGTTACATGGTGGCACGGGACCCCCCCGCCGATGCCATCAAAACGACGGGATAAAGGAATTCCACGACGGTGGCGGGCTATGCTCTCCTGGGCGCTGGCCCCGACACTCTCGTGGACATGCCGCGGGCGAGTCCTGGGACTGGCTGAGGGCTAAGATCCGGGAGATGGTAACCAGGCGAGTGGGATCCGAGAACGAGCTAGAAAAGGAGGCCTTCCGAATGGCTATGGGAGGCGAGTCGGCCTGCAAGCTCGTCCGGGATAGCCAACTACACGAAGAGCTACTGCAACTCCTGCAAGTGTGGATAGAAGGTCAGGACCTCAGCGAACCTGGCCTACTGGATATTCCTCCTGGGCAGCCCCTTCGTCTACGGCTACTTCGCGCGATCCTCGAGGCGGCTGGCGACCCGGATAGGGATTTCCTCCGCCGGGCCGAGGAGGGACTCCCACTTGGGATATTGGAGGGGCTACCCAGAACACCGCACGTGTTCGAGGAGCAATCCTCTTGGAGGCTAGACAACGCCCCTTGGGAGCCGGCGCTAGCATGGGTTCCGAATTATTCCTCGGTTAGCGACCACAGGGACTTTGTGCGGGCTAAGTTCGACGAGGACGTCGAAGAAGGCCTCATGGAGAGGATGACCCTCGGCGAGTTCAAGGCGAGGTTCGGCGAGGACCGGGCTATCGCCTCCCTGGCCGTGATAGTCGAGGATGAGGAGAAGGACAAGAAGCGGATAATCCACGACGCGACCCACGGCGTCCGGGTTAACCACCGGATACGCTGTCGGGATAAGATCCGGGCGCCGGGGGCTAGAGAAAAGAAGCAAATCCTCCGAGAGCTGATACGCTGTGGCGAGATTGCCTTTTCGGTCGTTGGGGATATCTCGAAGGCCCACCGGAGATACAAACACCAGGCTAGCGAGCACGGCTTCATGGGCTGCCAGATAGACACCGAGGAGACGATCCCCGGGGACCCGGATAGCCAGATCGTCTACGTCAACAAAGTGGGCACGTTCGGACTCTCGCCGGCTAGCTACTGGTGGACGATAGCCGCATGTGGGCTACGGGCAACCCATCATCTGTTGGGCCCCGGCCATCCCATCGACCTCCTGCTATATGCCGATGACCTCGAGGCCCTGGGGATAGGAACGGAGGGGAGGAAGGGTATCCCGTTGAGCTACCTTTTCCTCTCTGTTCTGGGATATCCTTTCAAGTGGGCGAAGACACGTGGTGGCTATAGGGTGGAGTGGCTGGGAATGGAGACAGAGTACTCCTCCTACAGGCTAGGGATGTCCAAGAAGCGGGCGTCCTGGCTATCGGCGTGGCTAAACGACAAGGTGACCTTAGGTCGGCTAGGCTTTGCTGCGATAGCCTTGGACTGGCAGAGGCCCTTCTTAGGGCCGCTCCACGCGTGGAGCGCAGCCATTCAAGGGAAGTCCGGCTACCTCATCATCCCGACGATGCTCCGGGTGCTGATGCGGTGGCTAGCCGACAAGCTTGACCAAGGAGAGAGGCTACAGCGTCCAGTGACTCTCTACGCCGGGCTACCTCCACTGAGCTTTTTCACGGATGCTAAAGCTGAGTCCGATAGGGCCTGGATAGGGGGCTTCCTGGAGATTTCCGGAGGGAAGCCAGGTCCCTGGTTTTCCCTAGAAGTGGATAGGGCCTGGGCTCCGTGGGCCTTTGCCAAAGGCGACCCCAAGAAAGTGATAGCTGCGCTAGAACTGCTAGCGACCCTCGTGGGGATACGTCTCTGGGTCCCCGAGGGCGAGGATAGGAAGACCTCGCGAGTGGCCATCCGCGGCTATACGGATAACAAGTCCAATGAGGCACTTGTGAAGAAGGCTATGACGACCAAGTATCCCTCCATGCTAGTTTTAATGGAGATAGCAGAAGAGCTATCCCAGAAAAACTGTGAGCTACAGCTCCAGTGGATACGGAGAGACATCAACCAGCTAGCGGATGACCTTACAAACGAGGAGTTCAAGGAATTCGATCCCTCTCAGAGGATAGATCTGAAAGGAGAGGAATTCCAGTGGCGTGTTCTTGGCCGGCTACTCGCGCATGCAGATAGCTTCTACCAGGAGCTAGGCACGCGAAAGCGAGGGACCCCGGATAGGGTGTCCAAGTTTAGCCGTAAGGCCAGAAAGCTAGATCCCTGGTAGCCTGAGTGGCGATGCGTGGGGATAGATAGCCGAAGGCTATCAGTTATCTCCAGGCAACCTGGGATAGTTGCCACTCCAGACAAAAGAACGTCCGTGCTAGCTGTGTTGCTTGTCCGTCTGGTCGTCGCTCGGCTAGCTCGCTAGCTATCTACTTTCGCACTACTATCGTCCTGGTGGAGTTCCGGGGATGGTGGTGGGATATAGGAGCTAGTGCACGTACCTCGTGACGAGGAACGAGTTACGACTATGTGTGCTAGCTTACCTATTACTACTCGAAGCTATCGAAGGTAGCTTCGCTAGAAACGAAGTTTCGTTCGCTATCGTCGCTCGCAGGAGAGTTGCCTCTGACATGCGAAGACAGGATAGCAGTGACTTGGAATGGCTACGACGGTGTGTGACCGTGGCCATTCTGGATAAAGTCCCCCATCAGGGGGGGTAATTTTGAAGTACCCACCCTGCCCACCCTGGGGATAGATAGCCGAAGGCTATCAGTTATCTCCAGGCAACCTGGGATAGTTGCCACTCCAGACAAAAGAACGTCCGTGCTAGCTGCGTTGCTTGCCCGTCTGGTCGTCGCTCGGCTAGCTCGCTAGCTATCTACTTTCGCACTACTATCGTCCTGGTGGAGTTCCGGGGATGGTGGTGGGATATAGGAGCTAGTGCACAGTTAGTTTCCATGGAGATGCTAAGCTTTTGCTTGTGTTATCTTTTTGACACACGAGGTTTCGGCTCAAACTCCTCTTTCACAGCTTCTGCCTAAGATGAAGAGAAGCTTCGTAGTTGATGATGAAACTTGGGACTCTGTCACCAGAGATCTCGAGAGCCGTGAAGCTGCGACCTTTTCGACTCCTGGGACACTGGAGCAACAGCTCAAGGTGGAACTGGAGATTACGAATTATCGGCTGCAGCTGCAAAAAGATCTGACCACTGCACTGCGTGCAAATGTTGATCAGCTCCTCGCCGAGCGAAAGGCACGAGAAGATCACATCAGGGCCCTAGAGGAGCACATCAGGGCCCTGAAACAAGGGCTGAACGAAGACTTGTGTGAACTGCTCGGCGTCTTGGAAAACGCAGAGTGCGAGGAAAGTTGTATCATGGATGTAGCGGAGCCTGCTGTAGAGGTGCCTGCGTCAGATCCAGAAGAGTTCCCCGAGACCCAGGTCATCCCTTTCCAAGGGATGGCCCCTCCGGTGTTGCCTCCTGCGTTCGATTGCAGTCTAGATTCGCAGCCGACTGACACTCTGGATTCCATGATGATGGCTCGCTGGAGTAATTATGCATAAGGCATAAGTTTTCTGCACAAAGCTCGTGGGGTGCGAGAGAAAAAGGTGCATCACGTGTTTGCGTGTGTGTGTGTGTGTGTCGTGTTTCGTTTAGGCGTGTAGGGGTTCGGGCTTTGGGTGTGTGTGTGTGTGTCGTGTTTTGTTTAGGCGTCTAGGCGTTTGGGCTTTGGGGTTGTGCTCTGTGTGTGTGGATTTCAGTGGGAATGCTTACACGTGGGTTTTGGCAGGCAGCGATTTTGCACTTGCGTGTCTGCTGGGGTCGTAGCAACCTAGCTGAGCTGACGGGTTTCCCCGGTGCAAGTACTTGGTATCGGAAGTGGCCAGACCACTTCTTCCGAATTTGAATTTTTTATGGCTCCGAAAACGAACCCCCCAGTCGTTTTGATGACAAACTTGAAAATCGTCTCGTTTTTTCCAAACCCCCTACTGGTTTAGCTCGAACCCTCAGGGGGGTTACCCCCCCCACGGCTGTAGATGAGAACTTCATAGGCGCACCTAGACTACCAACCTTGTCTGAGAGTGAAGTCCTCATGGGTTTTGACAAAGGTTATGTAGAAGGCACACTCCCACACAAGATGAGTCCAGCTTGCAAGCTTGAGTTGGGAAGTCGCATGCTCGGTAACGCCCAGTGTGTGCATGCTTTGGTTATGTTGTGCCATTCACTCTTGGTTACCCGTATCCCCGCTTCGTTGGAGGTGCGTGTAACACTGTGGAAACGCAACAGCCGGTTAAGCACTTTTGCCGACAAGCTGAGAAAGGTGGCACGGATGTTCGTTTGGATGTGGGAGTGCCGTTTAGAGCACGTGCCTGGCCACGAGCCGGCATCAACTCGTCCATGTTCCATTGGTCGGTGGTGCATGGGTATGTTTGGAAACATCGGGATCACATCAACGTGCTCGAATTGCAAACGGTGCTAAATGGGCTCCAGTGGCGACTTCGTAAAGCTGGCAATGGCCGGTGCCGCGTCCTCCACCTGCTTGACAATCAAGTTGTATGTGCAATATTGCAACGGGTAGAAGCAGCAGTGCTCGTCTGAAGCGGGGCCTGAAAAAGCTAAACTCGCTGGCGTTGGCTAGTGGTGTGGTGCTTGCCGTCGGTTACGTATCGACTGACTCCAATCCCTCGAATATCCCTTCGCGATGGGGCGCTCGCTCACGCTTGGTCAAAAGGAGGAGAGGAAAAGGAGTCGCAAAGGACAAAGCTTGAAATCGCAAATGGTCTCGTCTCAGATTCAGAACCGTTATGCGAAAGCAGTTTGGCCCATATTGCTCTTTTTACAAGAATTGAAGCAAGGCAGTTTGTCATGGGACAACTTTGATGAGTCAGTTTCAGCTTGGATGGAGTTTGCCTACGTGGAGGGTGAACACAAGTCGTTCGTAAACTTTGCTTTGGTAAGTTTGCAGTTTTTTCTTCCCTGCTTGTGTTGGCAAGCTAAAACAGGCTTGGCAACTAGTGAAAGTTTGGCATCGTTTGGAACCACCCCTACGTGTGTTGCCTATCTCTCCATTGCTCATCGGTGCGTTTGCCGGTGCAGCGATACAAATGGGTCTGGTGGCGGAAGGTGCTGCCTTCCTTGTGGGGTTTGACTGCATTTTACATCCGGGTGAGCTTTGTCACTTGCGTCGCAAAGACATTAGGTTCCTGCGTGACGAGGCTGTCTTCTGCCTAGGAAAAAGCAAGTCGGGGAAACGTTCAGGTGCAAAGGCGACGGTGGTGGTAGAATCTGACGTAGCCGTCCGATGGCTCAGAAAAGCTTGTATGCAAATCCGTTTGGATGATTACTTGCTATACAGGGGCGAACGGTTCTTCCGTAAGCTGTTTTATGAATTGGTGGCTGTTTTCCAAGTGGAGGGCTTTCTTACTGTTTACAGCCTGCGAAGGGGTGGTGCGACCTGGAACTTCCTTTTTCATGGTAGCATGGAGAAAACCCTTTTGCGTGGAAGATGGTCTAGTACATCAACAGCTCGTATTTATTCACAGGACTCTGCGGCGACGGTGAGTCACTTACAACTGAACAAGGAACAACAAACGGATGGCGAGAACTGCAGCTAGTGTACTACAAAACGACTTTTACAGCGCCTAAAGATCGTCCTTCTGTTTCTCAGCTTTGCAAAGCTTGGCGGCTAAAGCCAGGTTGGGCAGGTGAGGAGGCGAGCCTTTCAGTGCTTTTCGTGGGTGTTTCGGATCGATCCCTTTCTTACGCTGCTCTTAATGAGGGCACCCCGACCTTGGGGCTTATCCAGGAGACCCGACGAGCTCAGGACGTAGAAGCAGAGCACAGCTACAACCGCATTGTGTCGGCGTGACAACAAAGAAGTACGCCAACCCTGATGGCACCGAGAACTTGTAATACCATCCCATGAGCTTTCGGTGTTCAACCTTCTAAACAACGCCTGCGACCGTATTCGCCCAATGCGACTCAACATTCCTGCTAGGAGAAATAACAGGTTCTGCACCGATCCGCAAGTCAAGAGAAAGCTCCGCTGGAAATGCTGGAGATGACGACAATATGAATTAGGAACGGCGAGCGTGCGAGATGTTGATGAGGAAATGTGACGGGCTGGCGACAAAGAAATAGTCCTCCCCTGGACATCAGGAGACATAATATTGGGGACGCAGGAGTTAGGAGTAGCACCGTGCGTAGAGGAGAAGAAGACATGCCTATATAGGTCAACAATAGGACAATGGGATCCGAGACCCAAGCGACAATGCCTGACGATGAAGATGAGCAACTTACGTTGGCAATACGCGAAGACAACGCGTGCATGAGCGTAATTAAGTTGCAGGGACTACTCAAGGGTCGACCACGGGTGGAGCCCGATCCCGCTACGGCGAGCCGGTCGCCTGACGAGCCTCCACACGTGGATGTTGTGGGCTTATGGGTCACCAAGGTGATGGCTCAAGGGTGACACGAGATCGTGTGAAAGCTAGTTAGGCATCGCGACCCGTGCTAGCCCAACCTTGACGTAAAGAGGAGTCAACAATCCTCCGCGGGATTACTTGCTCTTGATCCCCGGGGTTAACAATGGCAGCCCGACCTGCGTCGAGCTCAGGGCGTAGAAACCGAGCATAACCGCCTAGTGTGAGTGTGATAAGAACTACACCAACCCTGATGGCAACAAACTGAATGTTTAATACCAACCCTGCATACACTGAGTTTCTGTGTTCCGGACAATGTGCGGACGACTCAATATTCCTGGCAAGAGAAAGAATCCAAGAATAGGTTGTACACCGATCTACATTGGGATAGTGCACGCTGCAGGGTTCTCTTCTGCAGGACTTTCTATGTCAGCCCTCTGCTGATAGATTCGGGGTGCTGGACTGGAATGGTCCGCCAGGAAAGGAAGAGTGATTCGCACAGATTTCGAATTTTACTTCGGGGAGCTAAGGCTTACGGTTTTCAGGGCTTCCAGAAGAAGGGAAGCAAGCCACAAGGGACACCAAAAAGACACAAGCGATACTAAAAGTAGCAACTCTAAACGCTTCCGGTGGGGATAGGTTGAACGGCTGCGGACTGGGGCATGTTCTGTCGCGCTCCACATGGGAAGGTCGGGTAAAGGCTGAGGCTGTCAGAACGCTCTCGCAGGACCGGTGGAAACAGCAGTGCCGTGCACAAGCAGCTGGTGAAGGTGAAAGAGCCCCTCCACTGACAGCACATGTAGTTCGACTTGCAGCTGTGCTCACGCGGAGTTTCTGCGAAGCCAAGGCTGCATGCGTCAGCTTGTGCATTCGCAGCATTGCGAAAGGACGCTCAATAGTTGAAGTAGATGAAGAAATGTCGGCTCAATGCCAATGTCCTCCAGGATGGAAGTGTCGTCACCTGGGGCATTGACCAGCGCTTTGGCAAGCTCGAAACGTGTGCCTGTGAACCGGAAGACGTGCCCAGAGCTACGTGCTTCCCCAAGGTCCGGAGGGAACAGTGCAATGGTGCAATCCCAGCTCGTGAATGTGAAGGAGTGAACAATCAGACAGCAGCGTCGCCTTCAGTGCTTTTGCACATTGTTGAGTGGGAGACTGAGGAGATTTGCTCGTCGACCTTCGCTTTTGCAGCCTTGCGGGATGATGGCAGCCTGGCAGCAAAGGACGGTGCAAACGAACGCGACGGTTGGCTTCGATTGCAAGCCGAGGTAGGGTGGTGACCTGGGGCTCTGCAAGTGTTGGTGGAGACAGCAGCTCTGCCCTCCGCCTTCAAGCCTTGAATCACTCCTGAGCAGCTTGCAGGGTTGCGGTCTGCTTGCGCTCATAGGTGCGAGAGCAGCTCACCGACGTCCGGCAGCTTCTTGGGTTCGCCAACGGCTTCGCTGCGATTCGGAGCCTTGCCATGCGGCCGACTAGTCGGCTAGTGTGCTGTTTGTGCAGCATGAGAGCCCTAAGTCCCAAGTAGTTTAGATGTTCAGGCTCGGCCAGTCGGGGGCGGCCTAGCTGGGCGAGCAACCACAGCTGTAATCCAATGCTCTTCAAGGATCCACTGCTTCAGAAGTTGAAACTGCTTGGGCATTGCTATGCCTTGATCTGCATGCATCCACCACTGTAACACGTAGGATGAGGCACAACGGAGGAAGAAAGGTCAAAGTTTGGCACCATGCGATGCAAGATGCTGTTTCTCCTGGGAAGGCTTGTGTGACAATTGTGTCTGCCTGGTACGTGCGTCGCAAGAATCTCGCAGACGTCAGGATGGATGGTCAGCCCGTTGTATGGGGTGATGTGCCATCTGGCCGAGACGGCATCTCGGTTGAATTGCTGTCCAGTCGTCTCCACCGATTGTAAACAAAACACCGTAGGCAGATTATCATGCATCTATTCTGCACGATCACATGCCAGGAACAAAACTACAGCAAGAGCTCCGTGAAGTGCGCCGTGTGTACGCAACGGACTCCTGGAGTCGGTAAGTCTGTTGGGGAAATGGGGGTTGAGAGTGCTGTCGAATCTGTCGAGTTCGCGGTTTGCACAGTTGCAGCTTCAGCAGGATTCGGCTTGTGCTGTCCTGCGAGCAGATGGTCGTGCTGCTTCTCCGCATCCTTTCATCGGAGGAACAACACATAAATCACATAAACCTGCACCAACTGCAGCATGTTGTCGCTATGGATTGTGTCCAGCGGCACATGTTCTTCTCGGCGTGAACATGCGCACATCACACACCCACAAAGAAAGGCAACGTTGGTAAAGGACGCGCGCATGCTGTGCCCCACTTCGAGGTTATCACCTGGGGCGCCCTGGGTCAAAGTCTTCCACCTCACAGGTGGACTAGCTGGTTGAAGTACAAGCATGGAAGCATATTCGGCGCATGGCAGTTCGCTGTGTCTGTGCAAGGCATCTGCTTCGCATCCGGCAAATTTGCACCACTCGCTCAGCATTTGCAGCTGTCCGACTCGCAACGGCATTCTTCGTACTGTCACCTCACCCTAGCAGCTCCCTGGCAACGAGCCCCCACAAAGGAGACGATGGCAGTGTTATCGCTTGGGGCCGTTCTGACGGAGGCCAGCTCCTTCCTGCTTCCGTGTACGCCCCGGCCGTTCAGTCGCAGGCGGAGACTGCAGTTCTGTCCAGCATCTCCTCTTCGAAGTGAAGCAGGCTGCCATCAGAGCCCTGCACAGAACATGGTGGGAAGATGCTGGGAACATGTCGTTCAACCGCAAGATGACAACACCGGGATGTGCCGTTAAGTCACATGAGACGCACAAGGGTTTGAATGTCAGTGGAATCTTCCAAGCTGTCTCCAGTGCCCGCCCTTCTTCGTTTCGCCAGCTGGCAGCGACAGACTCGGCTTTCGCGGCGCTGCGGGCAGACGGCCACGTGATTGCTTGGGGAGATTCTAAAGGCCAGGCTTGGCGCTTCGCAGAGTCTTTCTTGGCTTTTGGACACGGCATCCTGTGAGGCGGTGGTAACTGCATTCCCGTGAAGCATCAGCTCCACGGTGCGTGTGAGGGGGAATTCCCCGAATGTCCTTTGCCAAGTATGCCTGTGAGGCATTCGCCACGTCTATGCCACATCTGCAGCATTCTG
Organism: Symbiodinium sp. CCMP2592; assembly: GCA_905221615.1. Classification (NCBI taxonomy): domain Eukaryota; class Dinophyceae; order Suessiales; family Symbiodiniaceae; genus Symbiodinium; species Symbiodinium sp. CCMP2592. The sequence continues at coordinate 211,835 of CAJNDT010000052.1, read as the reverse complement.
CGCCCTCACGGTTGACGGTGCCCTCGTAGCTTGGGGTGACTCTTGGCCATATAGTGGCTGCTGGAAGCGTGTGCTTGGCGGTCATTTCCAAGTACTATTTCATGAACGTGAAGGGTACTGTGCTCGAGGATGCAGCACGCGGTGGAGACCCAGCCACAGAGCTGCGTCTCAACAGCAGGAAGCCTTGGAGTCTCCGTAGCACAAGCTCGGCAGTAGCTATGCTTCGGCTTTGCCAGCCGACAGTGACCGCTCTTAGCATTGCCCATCGGCGCTGCAGACACAATGTGGAGCAGATTTTCGCTGCGTCGTCCGCCTTTGCGGCCCTACTGAGAGATGGCGCGCTGCTGCGATTTGCCCGGACTCAAAGTTCTGAAGCTTGCCTTGGAGTCATCGCCTTCTGCCTCACGGCAGGCTCTGTGGTGGCCTGGGGCGAAGCAAAGAACGGTGGCGACTGCAGTTCCTTGGCTTCGCAATGTTGAAGCTGTTCATACGAGATTTTGCGGCCGCCTGATTGTCGGGCACAGCTTTTGGCGCAGGCCTGCAGCTGAACGACTTGATCCCCCTGCATCTTAGCGGCGAGGCTTCTGCTGATGCAAACGACTCCGACGTGTGTGGCTTCGGTGCAGTAGCTGACCCTGTCAGGTCTTCGCTCGGGTTTCACCGCTGGCACCACAAGATTGAAAAAGGCGTTGCAGATCTGAGCGGTTGTGTCATTGTAAGTGCGACAATGCCAACAACAAGATGCTTAAAGCGCCACAGTAGCTATATGTGTTGGCTTTGGGGCTGCGCATTGAGCGTCGATGATGGGAAACTTGTCCAACTCTGCTGTTGTATTCCACTCTCTGTGGTAGACTCACTGCTCGAACAATCTCTACTCTATGTCATTGCATGAATTGCATGTCCACCGTGCTTGTAGCTAGACTAGGTTCTGCCGACCACTGATGTCCTAGGGTCCTAGACGGCTGAACTTGAATGGCTGAGCGTCGGACCCGAAGACGAAATACGCCCGGCGCAGTTGCTTCCTGCGGCAGCTTTCAATTTGGACGAGAGTCGTGGTGATGCCGCGTGTTGTGTATGGCACAGCAGCGTAGTTGTGGATTTTGAGGCTCCGTTCTTCTCCTTGGCCTCCCGGGAAAGCTCACGGCGCCTTTGCAACAGCTGCCTCGACAGTGGCGGTCCGAGCCAGGGCTGCGCGAATCTTCCTTCTTCGCCCTTCGCTGCGCTCAAAGGCACGTCGCGGACCGGCCCATCGAAGAGATGCTTCTGCCGGGCTACGAGAAGGACCAGGCATGGGCCGTGGGGCCCTGGGGCCCGGGGCGCCCTTCCGCTCAAATGGCCCTGGTCAGAGAATCTCCTGCGAGGTCTTTCCCACGCTTGCCCGCCATGCAAGAAGCGTCACTGGCTGAGAGCCAAATTTGGATCTTGACTGAGGCGGTTCATACATCTGAGTCATGGGCCACACCTGAAGCACGTACGGAAGCATTTCGACGCGAGACTATGTGACATCAGCGAGGTCGATGTGCCTCCTCTCTGCAGTCTGGAGCGGGATGTGCTCAGGCATTTCCGGTGCCGGCAAGCTAGAAGATGTCGTGCGCATTCGTATGTAGGTTGGGGCTGCCTGGTGCAAGTGACCTACCGCTTGCCTGTCGCAGGCATATCGTTGCGGGCATCAACCCCATGCAGGCAGATCTGTGGTAGCGCGGTGCAGTGCTGCAGTGCGATAATTGGCCTTATCTTTGGAGTGGTCAGGCCTGGGTTTAACCGCGAGGCCGGGGCCAGGAAGGGGCGAGGGGTCCTAGGTCCACAACCTGCGAAGTGGCACGGCAGTGGCCTGCGTGGCAAGGCTGTGGCGCAGAAGTCCGAAGAACTGCACCTGCAGTGCCCTTCCCTGAAGCGCATTGCAGTCCTTAGCAGGGTAGATAGTGGGAGCGAAACAATCTCGCCGGGAATTCAAAAAAGGTCGTCTCACCACGTAGAGCATGCGGGTTCCTCGCCTGTTCTTGCGGACAGGCTAGCTTTGTTCTGCAAGGGTGATCGCCAGTCTAGGGCACTTCCTTCAGACTCAATAGCCTGGGAGCAGCACCGTCCGGTGATTGTGATTATGATGCCCAGTATGCTTGATTATGACGAATGTCACGCGAAGCGGAACCCTGCTGAACCCATCTCGAATTCGTTCTGTAAGCCTCCGTCAATCTGCTGGGGAGCCCAAAGCGACCAACAGATCGGCTCCGGATACGGCACAGGTCAGCAAGTCATTCCCGTCACAATAAGGGTGGTGCGCACACTTGTGAGGAAGTCGCCGTGTGAGCACATGCACCCCGCAAACTACCTGGAGTTTCAGTGCTCTCGTTTTTCACCGGCATTTATCAAAAGTGATGCGTACTGCAGAACCGTTTCTGTCGATGCAAAAGGTGCAGGTATCCAGAGCTGGCCCGCACAAGGCTGTCCTAGCAGCATCTCTTAGCCTGTGCTCGCAACCTATATGCAGACTGTCTTCATTGAGCTTCAGAAGTGTTTTTACTTCATGGACTGCACCGCTAAGTCGAATGCAGCACTAGCACTTTGCGTGATATTGCGTGCATGAGTCGAGCAGCTTGGAAAAAGGACTGCCTTGTCAGCCCATGTGGCCCATGGCTCTCTTATGAAGATTCCCGAGACCACCAGCAGAGACCGGTACCTTCACGTCATGACGCAAGCAACGGCATGTCCTCTAGGTCTAGATCGGCAGAAACTGTTCGGTATCGGTGATACCATAGTCCAGTAGTCGAAGAGGCAAGGTCAGGTTGAATGCGGTGCCTGAACACCTTTGCTCGAATTGGCGATTCGATTCAGCTGGGAATTGGTCGCAGGCCTGCGATGCCAATGAGCCTGTTGAAAGCTGGGCACTAAGGGGAACGAGTCTCGAGTGTGGTAGTGAGTGCAGACCACACCGCAAACGGCAGACATTACAAATGCAAAAGGTTGGGGCGAGGAGCACCCGCCCATCCGACTGCCGGTATCCGCACTGAGCTTGGCTGTTCTCAGAATTGAGCAGCTTACGGGTGCGACGCAAGTCCAGGCTTGGCGGATACCAGTGCCAGAGTCTTCTGAAGCAGACGAGCCAAGGCACAACCGATCATAGTCTGGAGCAAACGCTTTCTTGGCAAAAAGCCAGGATGCCACAGCTGCCCTTCGCCACCCGCCTTGTGGAGACGTCCGCAACAGGCGCGTCTACTGCCTGCTTGGCAGGTGTGCAGTTGCCTATCATGTCCGATCGCTAACCATCTGAGATCTGCGACGTGGTTGCCGAACTGCAGAAGCTACATGCTGCAACGCAGAGTGTCGTAGCGTGACCGTCACGACCCGTTCGACATTGCCTTTTCTTGACACCGTTTGGCAAAGACATGCCCGCCTGACTTTGCAGAGCGTCTGGCGCTCTTCTCCTCACCTCTGCTGTCGATGCAGCCAGCCTGGGCCGCAGTTAGAGTGTGTACAGGAGCCTCAGGGTAAAGATCGGCGCAGGATCTAACTCTGGGGGTGGCCTCAAAACACTCCCTGCAAGATGTGCTCAGTGGCAAAGGCAGACTTGCTCTAAGGGTGGAAACACCTTGGCAGACAAGGACGCCGTCCAAAGACTGAAGGCCACCTGCGAGCAAGACTAGATAAGCTCGCTGGCAGACTCTGCGTTCGGCGTGATGAGGTGCGCTGCATGCATAGGTAGAGGCATCAGTTTCACGTCGCTCGCGCGTGGCTCAAGGGCAGGCTGCTCCGTAGCTCTGCCACCAAGTCCTAGGGGGGAGAGGGAGGTTAAGGCCGGTTAATGGCTCCGAAGTCCAAGCTCGTTGGGCTTTTTGAATCCTTCAAAAACATCACCCAACAACATTTACCATGCCTTATCATAGCAACTTTAGCCAGCCTATACAACACACGGAGCTCAACTGAGGCTTTCAGACCTGTACATTTCTCGGACCGCTTTAGACATCAAGTCGCGCAGCGCCAGTTGACCAGTTGGGCAATCGACGCTTTGGCGCGAGTGCGTCACTGACTTGTTCTTTCCTGCTATCAAATAAGAGCAGTCGCGTGAAGGTTCCAGGGTTCATCAGCTGCGCATTGCTCAGGCTGCAGGGTATGTCTTCGGCTGCGGCCTCGGAGAACTGCCAGAACTCTGCACAGACTTGTCGTCTTAGGCTGTCGTATGTGTGCTCCGCAGGCGTAGCCGAGTGCACAGAGCGTTGGGCTCCAGCTGAGCGTTCTCTTCATGTGTGGAGTGCTAGTCGCAAAGCTACGCCGGGGCCATGAAAGGAAAGCAGACAGGAACGAGTTTGCAGAAGAAGACGATCGAAAGCGACAACGAGGAGCAAGAGAGCGATGCAGGATCCTTTTTTGGTTCCGAAGCAGAGGTGCTTCAAGACGGTGAGGACATCGGGGAAGTCTTGTCTCCGTTTGGACCAGAGACTTTTGCCAGCGCAGAGCTCTGCTGGGCCCATGCGGAGTCTGCGCACGGCTTCTCGCTACAAGCGCTGAGGCGGCGGGTGGGAAGGAACGAGTGGTCCGACTATCATCGAATCCGGCTTGTGAACTACTTGCGGAAGCTGGGGCCCGAAGCTGCGTGCCGCGAGGTACCAGCAATGGCAATGCTAACGGCCGAGTCACCGATCTGGGAGCGCGAGGATTTGCTGATGCCCGTCTTGGCAGATGATCTGCTCTTGTTCGATGCCGTCGAGGAGAGTGAGAGCGAAAGTGGAGAATCGAAAGCACACGAGAAGGGAAAGGGGGGCAAGAATCCTATGCCTGTGAGCACCTCAGAAGCTGAGGTTCATCGAATGCGTGCAGAGCTTGAGAGTCTTAAGCGACTTATGTCTTCTAGTGACGACGGAGCCTCACGCGTGGTGACATCTTCAGAAATGTCCTGGCAGACCTCTCGTGCCTTACGCACAGCTGCAGAGGCTCTGCATGAGTGGCTTTCGTCCCGGCGTGAGCTAGTGGCGGGAAGACAAATCCTGAATCTCGGATGTGGTGCCAACGTCCTGGGCTTGGTGTGCGCCTTGCTGGGTGCTCAAACTGTGGCGGTCGATGCCTGTGTAAAGAATCTGGCACTGGCACAATCCTTGGCGGAAGCCAACGTGCCGGCACAGGGCACTCAAATCCAACTGATGCGGGGTGACCTTCAGAACCAAGCGAGCCATGCGAGCTTGAGTGAGGGACTTGCCTGCGACGGACTGCTTTGTGAGCGTCTTCTTGTGCGTCCGTCGCTGGCAGATTTACTCCAGGTGCTGGCTGCAAGGCAAAGATACTTGCACCACGACGGCTGGATGTTTCCAGGATCTGCTTCCATACACTTGTCGGGGTGTGACTTTTCCAGGGAGCTGGATGAGGAAAAGGCTCTCCATGATGTGCTGGGTCTGAATCTGGCGTACTTGGCGCCGCGTGCAGCACGAGCAGGTTCCGTGGCAGTGCTATGCGGGCGTCTGGAAGAAGATCGAATTGCTTCTGAGGAGCCTTATTTGCTTCTACGAGCCGATCTTTGCACAGCGCAGACAGAAGACATCTTCGCAAGAAGGCCGTTCCGGATTGAAATTCGGCCTGCTGGAAGTCTAACATCCTTAATGCTGGAACTTCGGCTGGATGAGGCGGGTAAAGATGCACCACACATACACACCGTGCTTCATCTGACGGAGAGCGACCAAAGTCTGCTTTGCCTGCGCGGGCGGGACTTCTCCACGGTCGAGGGCTATGTCTCTGGAGCTCTGGATGGCGAGAAACTGCAGCTGGCAGTGGCGCTGACAGCAATTCCCAGGTCTGGTGATTCCAGCATGTGCAAGTGCTTGTCGGCGGATTTCGAACTTCCCAGCGTAGAGTGAGGGTGTGCTTGATCGGGTGCTCGGCCTGCGAAACACATGACATCACATGATCCGTGGCCCGTGTCTGCTGCTTCTGCGAAGTTATCTGATGCATGATCATGTGGGCTTGGGTGATGTTCGAGTGCGGGACAGTGCTGGCTGTGTGTGTGTGGGTGTTCGAGGAATCTGGGGCTTCAATCTGGTTCCGTACCAGCGATTTCGATACAATCTGGTTGCAAGGTCTGAAGAGGTTTGCTACAGTGAAGCTGCTCTTGTTGCCCCTCAGACTTAAGACAGACGAGGTGCCCAAGCCTTCGTTTGGATGTCATCTAGTTTCTGCATCTCGGATTCTGCACCGGCGCTGCGCGACGGGAAACAGAGGAAGCGATGTGCTGTCAAGGGTCTTCTCTTGTGACCTGGAACCGGACCATACTCGGAAGCAGTATCGCGTTAGTCTTACACCGACCCTGCTGCGCCAAGGCCTCTGGCAAAGCCAAAGTGCCTCCGTCCTTGAACAATGGCCAGTGCAGGGCTTATCTTGGCCGTCTTGGCCGATGTTGTTGCGGATGTGAGTGGAGGGACGGGAATCTGCCTGCGCGGAATGACAGCCTCGAGCATGCGAACTGCAAGACAACTTTGCATATCAGGATTCAGATCCAGAAGAAACTGGGTGCAGGCTGCTTTGGTGAGGCATCGGGCATGCACGTGGGCACTACGTTGTCTTGGTAGCACCGCCTCCTGCCTGTCAAGGTATACAGGGGTTTCCACACCGGCACCAAGGAAGATGTAGCCATCAAGTTCGAGGTTCACGTGCATGTTCCACTGCTTCGATGGTCAAACAGGTAGGAGAATCCTTGGCTCTCAACTCGCAGGCATTGCAGAACCAGTCGCTCCAGTTGCGGCATGAGGCTGGATCAACTGGACACGGCTAGGTTTGCCGTCTCGTCATGGAATACACTGCCAGGGTGAGATGCTGAACTTGCTGCGGCTCCCTACGCAACCTCAGGGCTTTGCCAAGTTCTTCTTCTTTGGCCAGGAGGCTGGGGTCCTACGCTTCTCGATTCTTGAGGCAGACACTCCAGTGTGCTGGGAGGGCTTGGCGGCTCTGCACTTGTCTGTTGCACAGTGAACAATGTCCACTTCTGAGGGCAATTTCAATTGCCTGGCCATGGAGTTTTTGGGCAAAAGCCTGGAAGATCACGTGCAGTTGCTGCTCGGCCTTCTTCCAGATAAGCGAGCTTGTCAAGCGGGGATCTGAGCTTCAGCCCCAAGCCCCAAGCAACCTCAGGTGCGGCGGAAAGTTTTCATCCAAGACGTCATGTCTGGTCGCGCAGCAGGTGGGGTAGGTTGACCACAAAGAGGGATGGAGTAGCCGCATAGTCCGAGAGCGAAAGAGCTGCTTGGGCTCAGCACTAGAGCAACGACTGCGCTGGGCTGCATCACGAGGTGCTCATGCGAATCGAGTACCTCCACTCCAGAGGTCCCAGGGGACATTTTTTTGTGAGTGCAATGGGGCAACCGAGCGGCTAGTGCGGTTGTTCCGGAGCCCTGACACGCATTGTGTGCGGCACAGGAGTGGTGCACAGAGTACCTTGGCTGATTTAGCTGAGGTTAGCATCGGTGCGGTGGCAATTCAAAATCGTTGCTGTGCCAGCTCTCTTATGCCCATTACGGCCCAAGAGCTTGTCCAGATGCTCTGAATTGCTTTGGGTACTTCTTCTTCAACTTGGAAGGATCTCCCGCTCAGGATATCAAGCCGGAGAACTTCATGTTTGGTGTTGGCAACAAAGTGCACCTCGGATAAAGCTCGCAGTGTGCTTCGCGACCGTTAGCCCCCGTCCGAAGTGCTATTCCCAAAATGCGGATCTGTCGTCTTCTTTACCGCATCTCGTCTGAGGCACCACCTCTACCTGATCGATTTCGGCTTAAGCAAGAGGCCTGTATGCTCCAGGTGCCACTTCTTTCCAACGGCACTTGTACGTGCGGGATGTGCCAGATACTGGGACAAGAAGCATGTGCCGTCCACCCAGAAGCTGAGCCTCACCGGCACAGCCAGGCGGGACATCGGCTCGCTCGATTTGCGGAGTTGTGTCGGGCGCAGCAGGTACGCATCCTTAAACGCCCATCGTGGCTTCGAGCAGAGTCGTCGCGATGACCTGGAGGCCTCAGTCCGAAGACAGGCTTGTACCCTGAAGCTTCCGGCGATGTCAGGCTATCGGGCACATGCTGCTCTACTTCCTCCGCTCCTCACTCCCTTGGTCGGGCCTGGAAGCGCGAACCAAGAAGGCTCCATAGTTTTCGCCATGTTATCGCAGTGTCCCCGGCTTTTGCGGTCGTTCCTGACTGCTGCACGTTTCTGGTCAGGAGAAATACCAAAAGATCAAAGAGAAGAAGGATCCGATCGACATCACATCAATGCCTGTGACGAGACTGTTGCAAGTTGTTGCAGGTCACATGCGATATGTCAGTGTGAGAGACTCATTCGACAGGAGAGTACAGAGCTTTCAGATCTGCCTGGCTCCCAGCTTCCGAACGTCTGTTCCTGTGTGGTGTTGCAATGATTGTTGAAGCTTTGCGGGAGTGTGTGGAGCATTGATGAAGAGATAACGGAGCACCGGCGGCCTCACAAACACGCAACTGCTACTGAGGTGTCAGGGACAAAGAGAGGCATTCCAGGCTTATTTGGAGTATGCCAGAAATCTTGGCTTCAAGGACCGCCGGAGGAAGATGCAAAGTGACAGTGGGTTCAAGCACTATGAGGGACTAGGAGCCAAGGCGACCCATCCTTAAGGCTTTGGCGGTGGTCTTCAGGTTCTTAAGAGTGATGAATTCGAGGACCGTCCCGACTACATGATGCTGCGGAAGCAGTTCGCCAATCTGAGGGTTCTGTTCTCAGTACCCGGCCTGCAAAGTGGTGCTGTGCCACTCGCGAGAGACTCGTCTGTGGCAAGGCGCTGCTGGAGCGAGAAGAAGGGAACCCAATCCAGGCTGGGTAGCATGCTTCGTGACACACGAAATTGCAGAATACCTTCTGTGCCAGATATGCAATTCATGCGGTCTCGCTGGTTCTGATTCCGAACAGTACATCTCCCATGTTCGCTCGATAATTTCTTTAGTCAGGATTGGGACTTCGAGTGGCTTCAGGGCAAAGAGCTCGGCGAGCGAGATGCTTAGATGAACCAAGATGTGCTTCGTTGCGCTTCTCTTCCTTGACTGGCATCGCCTCCCTCCTGAGGCTTGAGCCGCTGCTGCCATATGACACCCTTGAGCAACCAGATGACGAGCAGGTGTGAGGGAATCAGAGAGAGGAAGATGCATTGGCCTGGAATTTCAGGTCTTGCCTCATATCTCGTGTGTTGGTCGCCTCGCCGCGCAGGCTCCGTCAGAACGGCCGCGTGGTCTCTGCTGCTTCCGCTGTGGAGGATTCCAGGTGCGTGTTGTGTCGGTGGTTCATGTGGTGCGGGAACCAGTCAAGCTGATCCCTCAGGGACATGACATCCGCTGTTTCGTAACAGGAAGAAGCGAGGTTTGACTGGAGCACAGCTCATCACATCAAGTCCTCTCGTGCGGAGGTGCGCAACTGAGCGCCCCTTCTCACGGCGGCCGAACCGAGGCGGCTGCAAGCATTGCTTGAGTGCTCTGAGTGCATCAAGAGCGACACAGCACGTAGTTACTGACAGTTATTGCTGTTATTGTGCCCGCAGTGTAAGTCCCTTGGAACAGTTGAGTTGACACTGCAAGGTAGACTCTGTCGCATGAGCGGCACCCTGTTTTCTACACACCGAGTCGAGGCACCAGCTGAACTCACATGGAATCACAGTAACGAGCTGACTGAAGCATGTAGCGTTGATACTTTGAACTGTCAGCCTTGCATGCAGGCCCTCGCGAAGTGCCGGTCTTGATTCAGTGTTTGTCTTTTGCCATGGAGATTTCGCTATCGACCGTGGACGGCTTTGCTTGAAAAGATTATGTTATTCCAGGCATTGAAATTCGGGAGTTAGACGGACCCATCAGACTCGAGCTAGCGCCCGATACTGAGCCATCTAAGGTAGAGACCTGCCAGCTTTTATTGTAGCTTCTAGTGTAAGACTCAACCGGTTCAGGAAACTTCAGCAGAGCTGTCCATGGCCGTCCAAACGAAGGTTTGGATGGTCTTGCTTTCTGACCTTCTGGATCAGATGCGAGACCAGCTCCACAACTGGGAACCGATTCTTATGACAATGGGGATTATCGTAAGCGACAAGTGCTTATCTACTATTTTATCAGAGCCTCACCGCTCTGCTATGACTGTGAGTGATATCTCGCTCATCACTTGACCAGGAGGTCTGTGTGGGAATGTAAGAACATTTTATCCTAACATGCTTCCATTGAGGCAGGGCAGCTCGAAGTGTTGAGCAGCCCGACTTCCTGCCACATCTGCTCCGTTCGTGTAGCTCATCTAGGCTGTTGCCGTGCTCATGTCGCCGTGTTCCATTCTGTCACCTATTCTGCTGATATGCTGATGTAGACAATCTAGTGTGTCCAGATGTCCAGCGAACTCAGCAACTCTGAGCTGCCCCAGAGCTCCCGCTGCCCTAAGTGCAGCCATGAAGCATCCGAATTTCGCGTGAACCAAGTGGTCGAGTTTCCATTGGGAACGACACTGGCGGTTTCACTTAGCAGCCCGGATCCCGAAGGGCACTCCGAGGCTGAGGATTGCCGCTCTCGCCAAAGCCTTATAGCGCCATTGTGTTAAAAGACCTCGGGCTACGCTGCCTCCAGCATTCGAGGGGCAACGGACTGGGCCTGAGAGTGGCCAACCCGAGACGTTCGAAACCTTGCTGCCTTCGTATGAAAAGGCTCGGAAGAAGGCACGGAAGCTTAGACCCGGTTTGCACTGCAAGGTCTCGTTCATCGCACATGGGAGGCATTTTGGAAAGCTCCAGCCGTCAGTTGGCATCCCACTTGTAGGGCCCATCAGAGAAAGAGAGTCGTTTTTTTACCGAAGCTTCACACGCGCGGACGGCCTCCGGCTGGGGCCTGTGCGGGGCTTGTGCTGCCCTGGACAAGTGTTCTCCGATTTCGGGAGCCCAGCGAAGGCTTTCCCACTACCCAAAGATAAGTAGTCGAGCTGTAACTGTCGCTGGCTCCAACAGTTTCTTCGCTGGTTCACGTGCAGCGCCCCCGGATTAAAATGACTGGCTGGCTGGCTGGCTGGCATGTTGCATCCATGATCCATGCACAGAGATTTCGGATAGCTGCTAACGCACGAATCGCAGTGACTTCCGGTCTTCTTCTTTGCACTTGCAGGCATCCTTGGCACTTGCAGATGTAGCTGCTAGCCGTACTCGCGAGAGAGTCTGCCAAGCTCAGGTAGTGCTCAAGAGTGAAGAGTGCCCAACCGAAACTGGAGGCATGTCCTACCAACATCTTTGAGCAGATTGCCTTTGACATCGAGGATGCGTCTCAGAATGTCACATACTGTAGTTGGCCTGCTAATCTAACCGTAAACATTCTCACCGTGTTCAAGCCAATTCTTGCACAAGCACCTGTTACGAAGATTCGCTAGGGGTCGTCAACACCAATTCGCTGTTGCTAGTGCCACATCCAAGCGGTCAACTGTTCAGTCCGTCAGTTCTCGTTCAGGCAGACATGCAGCGAAATGCATTCGGTTTGAGATAGCAGCGTCTAAACTAGAAGCTACCTACAGCAGATTGTAGTCCTACATGCCTACTGGAATTGAGATGTGTAGACCTGAACACCTATGTACAGCACAAACGCACCTGCGTTTCTACAGTTCTTCATACCTGCGTGTGCTGGACGATTAAGACCGTTTCGTGGCTGCAGAGGACACGGTGACAAAGGCCATGCTTGCCCAGACTGGTAAAGAAGAGGAGGACTCTGACGTTCCAGAGGACCGCTTGAATGCTTTCGCTTGACTTGTACCTGTGCAACCATGCCCGAGCTTCAGGAAAGCAAAACTCCGATCTTTCCAGTGCTGGACTCACCGAAGCGATCGGTTTGCGGAGGCTTGGGTACGACTCGCTTCGCCTAGCAATAGTGGCATGCGAGTGTTACGCAAGTACGTAGCAACCTGTATGTTGGGCGCGCTTGCTGGCTAGAAAGGGGAAGATAGACCAAAGATGAAGCTTTGAATGCCTTGCTTGTCAGGCTGTTTGGTCACTCCTGTAAGCAACATCGGCGCTCAGCTGAGAAGCACAAGTTGTTCAAGTTGTTTGCCTTTTGGCGCTTGCAGTAGCATTGTCTGCTTGCGGCACGTTCGCTGTCTCGAGGCGTCTCCGACATGTTAAACTTGGACGTGGCGTATGAGTCGACGACGTTGCTCGGGCCTACTGCGGGGCGGCCAAGCTCCGTACCCAATGCATCCCCATGCCAATACCTTTCAGTAAGGCTAATGGTAGCTTGCGACGGACACCGAGGAAGCAGAGTGGCTGAAACAGAAACGGGAGGAGGACGAAGAGGCTCGGGCTTTGCACGGGCTGAAGCGATGTTGATTGGTGCATTTCATGTTTTTTGCTTATGATGGTTGCTTCTCTAGGATAGCATAGCCTGTGCTGCCAGATGACGCTGTTGGCATAATAGACCTTGATGTATAGTTGTTGTGTGATGATCGCTTTTGTAAGATGACGCCTGAGCTGAGCGGACACCTGTTCAGCACGGCCAACGTGTGACAATGTGATATCAGAAGGCGAATCTGAGACGAGAGGATCTTGCGTGAAGGAGACCTGCATGGTTGTCGCCAGTCTTGCGTGATGATCGCTTTTGTAAGATGACACCTGGGCTGAGCGGACACCTGTTCAGCACCGCCAACGTGTGACAACGTGATATCAGAAGGCGAATCTGAGACGAGAGGATCTTGCGTGAAGGAGACCTGCATTGTTCGACAGATGTCGACAGTTGTCGCGTGATGATCGCTTTTGTAAGATGACACCTGGGCTGAGCGGACACCTGTTCAGCACCGCCAACGTGTGACAACCTGATATCAGAAGGCGAATCTGAGACGAGAGATTCTTGTATGAAGGAGACCTGCATTGTTGGATGGTTGTCGCCAGTCTTGCGTGATGATCGCTTTTGTAAGATGACACCTGGGCTGAGCGGACACCTGTTCAGCACTGCCAACGTGTGACAACGTGATATCAGAAGGCGAATCTGAGACGAGAGATTCTTGTATGAAGGAGACCTGCATTGTTGGATGGTTGTCGCCAGCCTTCGCGTGATGATCGCTTTTGTAAGATGACACCTGGGCTGAGCGGACACTTGTTCAGCACGGCCAACGTGTGACAACGTGATATCAGAAGGCGAATCTGAGACGAGAGGATCTTGCGTGAAGGAGACCTGCATTGTTGGATGGTTGTCGCCAGTCTTGCGTGATGATCGCTTTTGTAAGATGACATCTGGGCTGAGCGGACACCTGTTCAGCACGGCCAACGTGTGACAACCTGATATCAGAAGGCGAATCTGAGACGAGAGAATCTTGTATGAAGGAGACCTGCATTGTTGGATGGTTGTCGCCAGCCTTCGCGTGATGATTGCTTTTGTAAGATGACACCTGGGCTGAGCGGACACCTGTTCAGCATCGCCAACGTGTGACAATGTGATATCAGAAGGCGAATCTGAGACGAGAGGATCTTGCGTGAAGGAGACCTGCATTGTTCGACAGATGTCGACAGTTGTCGCGTGATGATCGCTTTTGTAAGATGACACCTGGGCTGAGCGGACACCTGTTCAGCACTGCCAACGTGTGACAACGTGATATCAGAAGGCGAATCTGAGACGAGAGGATCTTGCGTGAAGGAGACCTGCATTGTTGGATGGTTGTCGCCAGTCTTGCGTGATGATCGCTTTTGTAAGATGACATCTGGGCTGAGCGGACACCTGTTCAGCACCGCCAACGTGTGACAATGTGATATCAGGTGGCGAATCTGAAACGAGGGAATCTTTGTGAACGGAAGCCCTCATTGTTCAAGTTGCATCTGGCGCTGGTGGATAGCAGTGGTTTGGTGACTTCGTCATGTGTGAAGGCAAGTATGCCGGAGAATATAAGAGCAGCGCAGGGCTTCAGCATGTAGGAGCGGATAGATTGGTGATCAAACAGCGTAAATAGCGCAGAACAGGTCCGTGGCATGGAGCTTCGTGGCATGGGATGAGTGCATTGTGAAACTAAAACCGCGATGCCATCGACAAGCCTAAACATTTTCTAAAGTCTGAGCTGTTGTGCCTGCAGTGTAGCTTATCATGCTCAGCTTTGCTTGCCAGTATCTGCTCTACTTGAAGAGCCAGTCTCCAGACGGCCTCCCTCTTGTGAGACTCTAAGCAGGCCGGGAGTGCAAAGGCAACGTCTTGTCACTTCTTAGAGGCTTGCATACTTTGGTGATTGCCCGGAGGCAGTTCTTCCAAGCAGCCTCAAACTGAGACGACGGTTCACCATCGCTCATCGACCCTTTCGAAGGTACTCGTACGAATAAATCATCGGAGTCGAAACGGATGAGTTGCGGGTCGGACCATGTCTCCACAGTTTGAGGGAGCGCAGGATGCATCCTCATTCGGTTGCGAGTTTCACACGCTTCTTCATGTTTCATGATCCAATTGAGATTTCCCACGCTTGCATTGGAACGGCCGACTCCATGCCCGGATTCTGTGGAAAGTGATCAGGCCGTGCTAGGCCTTGCAATGCTGATGGAGCTAAAAACGAAACCCGCTTCTGAATCCGCAGTCCGAGCTTTTTTAAAGTGCAGCTACTGCCAAAGCGCATGGCAAGCGGTGCGAGGTCTCAAGACCGAAGGGTTCGAGGGCCTGTTGACTTTCGTTGTGTCGAGAGTGGGTTTGCCCAAACAGCGCCCCGCGTTGTGGGGCCCTGAACGTCGCAGCGCTGATGCGCCTAACGTCCCTTCGGCTGGTGGTCCCAGGCCCAGGGAAGGGTTCTGTACCTGCCGCAAGGCACGCAAGAGCAAGGACCCCCAGAAAGGTTCTGCGATGACCTCTTGATGCGTCGGCGTGCCATGTCACCGGAAGTTTCCTGACGAGATCCAGGCAAGTGTTGGCATCACAGCAGCGCGCCTCTGGTTGTCAGACCGTCGAGGGAAATGCAGAGCAGCGAGACTGCCATGCCACCAAGACAGCACACGAGCAGCTTGGCATGAGTACGGAAGTCTAGTGAGTCTGGTAGTCTAGCAAGCGTCAGGCACCGAAACAAGCACGTCTAGTCCTGGATTCATCGATCGAAGCATCTTTTCTCGCCATGGTTGCCGAAGAGGTGCATCTGACATCTCTGGAACAGCAGAAGTGTTTATTGTCTACCTTTGACAGGAAGCAACACCTGGAGAGGCCGAGGCTCAAATTTTGATGAAGTTTGATTGCGTCCTTTCATGAAGGCAGTTCCTGCAGGCACCGGAGTGCCCAAGCTTTACAGCGCGAGATCTTGTGTATGACATGCTCGTCCTCATACCTTTGTACACTTGATGAGTAGACTTGTATGTCCGAACTTGAGCACGTTTGCTCACAACATGTAAAGGCAGTTTGTTAGATCACGATCGGCAGAAGCCAGCAACTTTCTGATCTTTCTGCGTGAGTAAAATAAAGCCGAAATTCGATTGCCATGGTTGCCTGAGCTCTGTTCCATACTGACGACAACCAAGTGGTGCATGTACCACATCAACCCGGAACACGAAGCTCCACAGGTTATGAGCGCCCAATCCACGCAAGGTGGTGCAGGGCAAGGCCTCCTGGCACAAGCTGTGCAAACCTACGGTGGAATGGATGCGGGTGGAGCCCGCCCTGTGACACTGGATGGTGGAGCGGCGATGAATCGAGCTATGGCCGAAGGCCAGGTTCTGTTGAATGGTGTGGTGACTGGTGGCCCCTTTGAAGGTAGCCAGTTACCACATCACCCGGAAGGCAGACCTGGTACGACGGGCTCGCGAAATGAAGAAGTGGTTGGTGCAGATGAGCCTTCATCGTCTACGCGGCCTGTGGCTGAGCTGAATGCTGGAACTGCTGCCAGGAGAGCAGTAGGGATAGATGCAGCGACAATCACGGGTGGCGGATCGCAGCTGAACACCGGAACGGGCGCGAACTCGGAAACCGGATCTGGCGCGAACGGACGAAGGTTTCAGGGAGAAGCTTTGGGTTTGAGCAGGCCAGGTCAGCAACGACAGCCCAGCCCTCAGCACTACAGCATCGGAACACCACCCAACCAACCAGCAGCAGCACCACCGCAGCAGTCTGTAACGCAGCAGCAGCCTCAGGCAGATCAACCGACGACCACTACTAAAAACTTTGCCTGTAGCTGCAGATGTTCGTGAGCCCAGTGTGCCGATGCATGGAAGCGAAGATGTTCGACAGGACTTCCTGCAGCAACGAGCCCATGCACAACTGGCGGAACAGCGTCATGCTTTGGTGACTGCTTTGCATTCCCGAGCCTCCAGGTTGATCGCCGAGGATGATGCGGAGATCCTGGAGACTACGACCAGGGTTGAGGCCAGCGAGGTGACGGAGCGCACGGGGGAGCAGATGTTGTGGCTTACGAGGATCAAGGGTATGGTTCAGAGAGGTTTGGAACCCGTTCTTGGACGTATGAGACCCCTCCTTCTGCCTCACCTACCTCCTGGTATTCCCAGTCTCCTACCTGGTCGTTGGCAACACCTTCCTTCAACAACCCCGAGTTCCCGTGCATGACTGAATTGCAGCCGAGGACCACGACCTTTACACAGCCTGAACGTGCGGGAGACCAATCCTCGAATGGGTCCCTGCAGCCGGAGGTGGTTCAGGAAGAAGTCAAGAAGGCGGTCCAAGTGGCACTCCAAAGTCGGGACGGGAGGATGAATGAGCTTCAGGCGGAGAATGCGGAACTGAAGCAGCTGTTGATGGCGATGATCGAAGCGGGTTCGGAGAGAGCCGGAGTCGACCAAGGACCTACCGCAGGTGGAAGAGCAGGCGCCTACAAGCGTGGGGGTAGAGCCAGCTCGAGCGGCAGGAGACCAGTCGACTGGGCGAGGGGATCTTCGAGCTGAAGGAGTGTATGCAGGCCGTGACCTACGGGCTCCTCCTGGACTACCTGTTCCAATTCGGGGACGGGGAGGTGATCCAGGAAGTGGAATGAGGACTGAGGCGACTACGGCGAGGTCTCCGAGCCCAGCGGCGGCACGAACATCAGGTGGCGGCTACGAGAATGTCGCAGGAAAGCTTGATGGAGTGCCCAGCGCGGGCCAAGGAGGCAGTCGTGGTGGCAGGAATGATGAGCGAGGTTCCGTGGCGCCGATGGACCTTTTGGCCCAAGGGATCCAACAGCTACAGCAACTGCACTTGAAGAAGGAAGGGCATGACCCCGAGTTGCTGAAGGGTTCCTTGGATTTACCGAAGCTACCCGAGCCCTACCAGGACAACAGTGCGGTGGCGTTCCTGGAGTGGGTGTACGAGGTGGGCCAGCTCATCGGCTCGATCACGGACAAGGCAGCGGTGTGGTGGGCGGCCAATCTCGAGCTAGCCATGACAGCCTACCACAAGTTCCAGGCGGAAACACCTTTGAAGAGGTTGACGGTCCAAGTTGGTGAAGATCCGGACGTAGATGGAGAAAAGTGGTCTCGGCTTGAGAAGCGGGTGATGGCGCTTCTCCTGGCTTCGATGACGTCGACTATCAAGGCCGAGATCACAATGCTGAGGATCAACCGTGTTAAGGACTGCCTCTTCAAGCTTTACACAACGTTTTCTCCAGGGGGCGCGAGAGAGAGGGCGAGCCTGATCAAACAGCTCGAGTACATCCAGCCCCAGACCAATGTGGTCGACATGATCTCTGCCCTGAGACGATGGAAGAAGCATGTGGGCCGAGCTTCCGAGATGGGAGTTTCCTTGCCCGACGGCTCCGTGCTGTTGGTTGCTTTGGAGGGAGCTACGAGACACATCACTGAGAACAACAAGGACGTAGCCTTCAAGCTGAACATGGCCAAGCAGGAGCTCAGACTTCCATACCAGCCGACCTTGAGTGCTGTGATGACGTTTGCAGACCATGTGGTTGCCGAGCTCCAGCAAGTGATCCCTATCAACTCCAAGGACTCCCAAGCCAAGCTCAAGGGTGCCAATGTGGATCCAGGATCCCCGGCGTCTTCCTCGACCTCGCCTTCTGGGAAGGGACAAGGGCAGAAGCAGCCTTGTAAGTTTTGGTTGACACCGGACGGTTGCAGAAGGGGATCGGCTTGCAAGTACGGCCATGTGTTTGCGACTAAGGAGGAGAAGAAGGCACGCTGCTGGACATGCGGGGCGACAACCCACAGACAAGCTGACTGCCCTACAAAGTCTGGCTCCGCTACCAAAGGGAAGGGTGGTCCCAAGGGATCAACTGAGAAGAGGTCGCAAGGGGAACCGACTACGCCCACTGTGGCCCAGGCGAACGTGATGAACAACCCTGAACCCTCTACGGCTACCATGAACACAGCCTCGACCTCTGCAGCGTCCACGTTGGAGCATCCGCTTACCACAGGTACTACAACCTCTTCCAGCGAACCTTCATCGGCGGCCTCAACGATCCTCTTTGCGGATGCGCAGCAGGCTCAGAATGCGGGTGAAATCAGAGAGCTGGCAGAGCAGTTCCTGGCTAAGATCAAGCGCTTGGCACCGATGCAGGCGAAGACGGATGATGCAGTGATGGACCTGGAGCTGCTACTGAGGTCGCAGGGCCTGAATGAAAGCCACGGAATGGCGCTACTGGATAGCGGCGCTTCACATGCCTACCGGGCTCCCCGTTCCAGGGAGGAGGCGTCAACGGCTCGCCGGGTCAGGGTGCAGCTGGCCGATGGGAAGACAGTCTACCTCCGCCAGAACAAAGGGGGCACTCTCCTCTCGGAAGAGGAACAGGGAGGAGGAATTATCCTGCCACTCGGGAGCCTCGTCAGCTCTCTTGGCTGCGAGCTTAAGTGGAGCAGAAAAAGGGGGCTCCAGGTGCGACACCCGGTCCACGGGATCTTGCCCACGAAGCTCGTGGGGGATACGCCGGTGCTACGTGAAGCTGAAGCACTTCAACTTATTGCGGATTTGGAACAAGTGGAACTGGGAAGGCTTGAGAAGCAAACGGAAGAGGGAGTGCTGAAGATGATCGCGTCGGAAGAGGAGACGGTCACCACGTGGATGGATCACGCTGAAGCATTTGTAGAGACCGGTGAACGGGCAACCTTGAGGCGGATGTTGTTGGACCCCGAAGCTCCTCTACAAGCTCCCTTGGAAGAAGACATTGCAGCTCTTCTGGGCGTGGACGACAAGCTTTTCCTCTCTGATGAGGCAGGTGCTCACTACTTGAAGGCACTCCCCTGGAACCGGACCATGAGAAAGAGGCTTCTCAGGACGAGGTGGATCGTTCACTTGTACAATGGAGATGAGCAGGGCGCCGAGTTTTCCCACGCAGAGTCTGATGATGTCACTGTGGTTCGAATGGACATCCGGAACAACAAGGCCTTTGACCTCCGCACCTACACGCCGGCCGTGCGAGCTCTTATGTGGGCAGCGGCAAGGGGACAGATCGAAGGGATACTTGGAGGCCCACCTCGAGGATCGGAGTCTGGCTCCATGCTGTATCGGCGGATGCTGCTCCTTTGGCTGGTTGCACACACCGGAGCAACGACTGCAGGCTTATGTTCGCCTTTCTTCATGATGGAGGCCCCAACTTGGCATCCTATCTGGACGAGCTTCACCTGGTCGCGCTTCAAGGATGAGTTTCGGTACCTGAAGTATCATGCGGTTGCGGCCAGGGATGGTGTGTACTTTATGGCGGGCACGCTCCAGTTGTCTGATGGAGTGTCGGTGAGCGAAGGGCAGATCCCGGACCTGAACTACAAGACCCCTGCATCAGCGTGGCCCGTTGAGCTCAAGGCAGGGTTGGCGCATTCAATGGTGCAATGGAGGCAACACGACCGGCGCAGGGAAGAAGTGACGATGTGCAAGCTCGGTGGCCCCAGGGAGATGAACGCGAAAGATTTGGCCTACTGGGAGAAGCATGTACGAAGCGGGCACGTTCCTTATGATCGCAGATGCCAAGGAAGTTAGGTCGCGGATTCAGCAGATCTACCTTCAGCTTCGGCAGCAAGGGCTTCCTCTGGTGCGGATCCACAGCGACCGGGGCAGGGAGCTCATGGCCAAGGAGACCAGGGCATGGATGGCTGACCGGGACATCCTGGCCACGACTGGAGAGAGTCAGCAGCCTCAGCAAAACGGTCGGGCGGAGGCACTGGTCCGGGTCATCAAGGGCAGGGTTAAAACGCTCCTCCGAGCAGCTTCCTTGCCTATGTCATGCTGGCCACTCGCTGCACAGTTCTCTGCCAGGAGACAGCGAGACTTGGCACTCGGAGACCGAACCGATGAAGCAGTGCCATTTGGGGCACCAGTGCACGTGAAACACAAGAGGTTCGGAGAGGGTGGAAGTTGTGATCTTGCTGAACGCTGGCGGGCAGGCAAGTTCGTTGGGTATTCTTCGGACGTCCGTGGAGGCAGAGTGGTCCGTCATGATGATGGAAGCTACACGACGTCGGTGCATATCAAGCCGTATCTTGTGGACTCCGATGACTTGGTCGAGCACGGGCCCTTTGAAATGGAGGTTGAAGATCCGGTGAGGAGGATTCGAGGGAAGTCCCGACTGGCCCAGCTGGACACCGACCCGAAGGAGGAAGTAGATCGCAAGGCGAAGGAGCTTATGGATTCCGAGCGCTATGACTTGGAGAGCGTGGTTGCGATGTGGGAGCTCTTGAAACCCTACGCGAGATCTACTACAAGAACGACTCAGGGTGAAGGGCTCCAATGGTTGATTGGCCAGTATACGCATGGAGGTCAATGCGGTGCTACCTTGGACACTGACCGGTTCCCTTGGGCCACCTTATACCTGGTGAAGGCGTTCTCCCACCTCACTGGAGAAAGTGACTTCTCATCAATCTTGATGACTGAGGACGTTGGGATGAAGATACACCGGGATGTCCACAACCATGCCGACCGCAACAACGTGCTACTTCCTCTACTACCTTGCGAGCGTGGAGGTGGAGTTTGGGTTGAGTCCGAACCAGAGGACTACGATGTGGACGACGAGTGGCGGCAACTACCAAAGGGAGATTGGCGTCGTGGGAAGGTGATGGACCTACATCCTGGAGTTCCCATCAAGATCAACCCCCGGAGGTTCCACCAGACCGAGGACTGGGAAGGAAAACGGTTAGTTATGACGTCTTTCACTCCAAGATCTACTAGATTGAAACCTCACGCCTACGTGAAACTCCTGGACTACGGTTTCAACCCACCTCCTCTACCGCTACAAGTCCCAGAGCAACTGCAGCGGAACATCCTCAAGATGATGAACCTGTCTGAACCAAGGGATGGCCCCGACGCAGTCATGTTCCAGATGAAGGACCCTGGGGAAGAGCGATAGGAGAGGGCCCATGAAATTAGTCAGGAGTTGCAGCAGCTACAGGACGATGTACTTGGGAGACTCCAGGAACGACGCGAATGGCTTCAACAGTTTCTGGCTGAGGAGGAGATCCTGGCTGAAGAGTTCAACACTGTTGGCGAAACCATTCGGGACGAGATCAAGGAGATCAACGTGGTGGTCCGGGAGCTCATCCAGGATGTTGAGGACCAAGTTCGGTCAGTGGAGAAAAGGTGCAATGATCTGTACCTCAAGGTAGCCAACGTCACGGATGATAAGGAGATCGGCGACATCGAGGAGTACTTGATCAACCTCAAGAAGGATCTAGATGTCACCCTGGATGTTCCCTTGGACCAGGTGAAGACCAATCTCGAGGAATGGATTGAGCCTATGAACAAGGAGCTCGCGAACCTGGAGGCCAAGACGAATGCGATCGAGTCCCGGCCCATGGCAGATGCGAAGAAGCTTGTAAATGACGGGTCGCTGATACTTATCCCCGGCAAAGTCGTGTTTACGGTCAAGCCTCCAGCTCCTGAGACCAAGGCTGAGAAGAAGTCTAAGGGGGCGCGCTGGAAACGCAAAGCCAGAATCGTGATATGTGGCAACTTGGCCACCCAGTCCTTGAATGGACAAGAGCTGTATGCAGCCGGCGCCTCCGTTGAGGCGCTCCGCCTGGCTTTGGCACTTGCGTCCAGCCTTGGATGGCGTGCAGCTGCCACTGATGTCTCAGCGGCTTTCCTCCAGGCCGAGTGGCCATCGGACAGGCCAACGTATGGAGTGATACCCCCTCGGATCCTCGTGCAGGCGAAGCTCGTACCGGACAACGTTGTGTTTGTGGTAAAGAAGGCGCTCCACGGTTTGCGTGAAAGCCCGGCGCTATGGGCTAACCACAGAACGAGGACTCTGAAGGAGGTGAGTGTCGAGGCCCCTGGTGGAAGGATTTGGCTGAAACCGCTGATCACGGACGGGGAGCTTTGGATGATCCTACAACTACCACCTGATGCTGAACGACCTCAACTCCGAGGACTCCTGGTGACCTACGTGGATGATTTATTGTACTTGGCGGCCAGGGCATTGATCATCCTTCTCCACGCCAAGATTGCGGAGATTTGGCCGTGCTCAGCACTGGAGTTCTCGGATCAGGGTATTCGCTACCTTGGGATGGAGTTGTTCCAGGACGAGAACACGTTCACGCTTGGCCAGGAGGCATATGTTGCCAATTTGGTCCGACTTCACGGACTGGACCCGGAGGAGAGGGCAGGCTTGCCGTGCCCCAAGGAGTGGATCCAGGACACCGACATGGATGGTGAGGCCGAGAACTTCAGCGCGGAGGAGCTCACCCGGGCTCAGAAGATCACAGGTGAATGCCTATGGCTTGCCTACCGTACTCGCCCGGATATTCTCTACGTCACGAACTATATGGCCGGAATGACGGCGAAGAAGCCTGTGAAGGTCTACAATGTGGGCTTGAAGGTTGTGGCCTACTTGAACGCGACTGCGGGTCTCAAGTTGAAGGTTGAAGCCGAGGCAGAGCCAAAGCAGTCCACAGAGCCAAAGCAGTCCACAGAGCCAAAGCAGTCCACAGAGCCGAAGCAGTCCACAGAGCCGAAGCAGTCCACAGAGCCGAAGCAGTCCACAGAGCCGAAGCAGTCCACAGAGCCGAAGCAGTCCACAGAGCAGTCACAGGATGCAGGCTTCAGGGTTAGGTTGTCTGGTTACTGTGACGCCTCGTTTGCGCCGTTCGGCGGCAAGAGCTTTGGTTGCAGTCTGGTCATGGTTGGGCGAACACCCATTTCCTGGAAAGCAGGTAAGCAGACGATGGTGGCTATGTCGGTTTGTGAAGCTGAGCTCATGGAGGGTTCTACGTGTGCGTTGCTGCTTGAGTCTACCCAGGCCATGCTCCAGGAGATTGTTCCAAATCTGGCAGTCCCCAAGCTGTACATAGACAACATGGCGGCTCACAACATCATGAACGGTGCCACCGGAAGCTGGAGAACCAGACATTTGAGGATTCGCCACTCCTATGTTCTGGATCGCATTGCTGGTGGGCAACTGCATGTGAACCACTTGGCTGGAGAAGATCAACCCGCAGATTTGCCTACCAAGTTACACAGCAAGGTTTTGCATCTACTTGGAACATGGAATATGGTGGGCATTAGTGATCTGGACGGTAAGAAGGCGGTTCAGTGCTTGAAGTTGGGCTGCCTGTTTCTTCTTTTGCTGGCGGTGCAGTCACTCGCGGTGGCGGCTGAGAAGGAACCTCTGCAGGTCACCGGGACGATGGAGCTGATCACAATGCTTATGCTGTCCTGTGTTGCTGCTATCGCGATGTGGGAGGCGGCAAGGGCATGCTACAAGTGGATGGTTCCAGCGTGCTGTGGATCGAAGAGGGCGAGGAGAATCCAAAAGCTACGTGAATTGGCGAAGGCAGCAGCGGAGGCTGAGATAGAGAAGTGGGCGGAGCAGGAGGACACCGTGAACTCGGAGCAGATTGCAAGGACTCTACGGGGAGTTCTACGCGAGGAGCGGGAGGATACAAGACCTTCCACTACAGCGAGAGCTATGACTCCAAGAACACCAGAGGGGCCCCCAGAGCCCTTGGGAACTCCGTCCCGAACCAGCGTGTTTGGGGGTACTCGACCATCAACACCCCCGATTCCACGGAGGAGAACACCTTCACCAACGCCGAGCCCCTTTCGTGATGACCCCGGCCAATTTGAACGTGAACGTGTGATCAAGGACGTCCTTGAGCTACTTACTGTGAAGAGTTTGAAGATTGGCTTGGAAGCGGAAGGAAGGGCCGTGTCTGGCTTGAAGGAAGACCTGGTAAGACGACTGGGTGTGCTTCTAGGCGATGAACCGCCTCCGGAGGGGCGCCCCACTACCAGGCAACTCCGTTATGTCCTTTATGTCTGGCGACATCGACGACTCGCTGGAAGAACGGAGCTCACATGGGATATCTTGGCCTCAAAACCCCAGGTGTCTCAGTGGCTCCACCGATGGAAGGACGCTTGAATCGTGACCTACGCCGCAGGCATCGGTCAAGGAGGAGTGATGAAGTTTGATTGCGTCCTTTCATGAAGGCAGTTCCTGCAGGCACCGGAGTGCCCAAGCTTTACAGCGCGAGATCTTGTGTATGACATGCTCGTCCTCATACCTTTGTACACTTGATGAGTAGACTTGTATGTCCGAACTTGAGCACGTTTGCTCACAACATGTAAAGGCAGTTTGTTAGATCACGATCGGCAGAAGCCAGCAACTTTCTGATCTTTCTGCGTGAGTAAAATAAAGCCGAAATTCGATTGCCATGGTTGCCTGAGCTCTGTTCCATACTGACGACAACCAAGTGGTGCATGTACCACATCAACCCGGAACACGAAGCTCCACAAATTTCTAGCAGCAAGAGCAGATCAATCACCTGCCTGCAAGCTTTCCCTCTGCCGAAAAGCCGTTCGGAAATCGTGTCTCGGCTGAGGACTTCTGGTTTGTTGCTTTCGCCCCCGGAATTCGTAGTGGTTGCGACAGCATGTCGCACAAAGACAGCATGTGCTCCCTGCCGGCTATATGGGCTTCTGTGAAGCGCCGGCAGTGGCAGCAAGCCCTTATACTGCTTGCGGTGTTGGTGCAGGATGACAAGGCCAGCATTGCTGCATGTAATGCAGCCATAAGTGGCTGTGAGAAGGCGGGCAAGTGGCAGCAGGCACTGGCACTGCTGCGATACATCTGGGAGTTGAGGTTTCGAGAGGATGTGGTCAGCTACAACTGCAGCATCAGTGCGTGTGAGAAGGGTGTCGCCCGGTGGGAGCAAGCTCTGCATTTGGTGGAGAACCTGCTGTCGCGGGGCCTTCTCTCCGATATAGTCACGTCCAGTGCTGTCATAAGTGCATGCCAAAAGGGTCAACGCTGGCCGAAAGGATTGCTACTGTTCTCAAGCCTGGAGCAGAACCTGCTGGATCCGAACGTGGTTACCTTTACAGCTGCGGTCAATGCCTGCCACAATGATAGTCGGTGGCCTTTGGCGATTGGTCTGCTAAAGCAGCTTCAGGACCTGGTGCAGCTTGTGAAACCTTTCTCTCTTCCATTTGACCCATGCCGGGGCGAACGGGGTGTGGGAGTTTACAAGGGGTGGGCAGGGAGCACCGCCCGTATCCGGACACACTCGGAGGACACGACATGCGAAGGACCCCAGTCTGGAGTGCTTTTCTGGCAGACACAGTCTCGTACCTTCGGCTATAGCTGCGGTTTAGGAGGTAACAGGTCCCACCGCTTCCGAAAGGCCCGCACAATCTGGTTGCCGTTCGTCGATTCAATTGACCGAAGTCGACGCGAGATTCGGTCGTGGACAACCGGTCGGATATGCCGGGTACGATAGGGCCTTAAGTGGAAGGTATGCCATGGTCGTAGGTCTGCAAGGATGCATCTCACACTCTCGCAGATAGCACTGTCTTGCTGCAGAAGGATTTGTGGCTGCAAAGCGACACGGTAGCCTATGGGGCAACCCTCTCCTCTTGTGAGAAGGGCTTGGAATGGGAGATTCTTGGTGAGTAATTCAGATGCAGGTTTGTTTCGAGTGTGCTCCACATCAGCCATGAGCTTCCACCTCGACGCGGCCAAGTTTAGGGGGCTTGAGCAACAGATCAACGGAAGCATGTAGCTCAAGCATACGCTGCGCAATCCTGTGTCCTCAGCAAGGCTTCCGCAATGCGTAGTCTTTGTTCCCTGCTCTTCGAGACCTTTGTTTTTGTTCTTACTTTGGTTTGCTGGAGCAAAAACCTACACTTTTGATAGAACGCACGTGCAGCCGCGCTCAGCCGCGACGCATCGCAACGCCAACAAAACGAAGGAATCAGTTTTCCGATCCAGGCATGTCTCCATCAGCTGGTTAAAGCCCCGGAGCACCCATCCAAGGATTGCTATCCATTTGCTTGAGGAGATGTGCATGCTGCGTCTGCAGCTCAGCATTGTCGCCTGCAGCTCAGTGCTCACAGCCTGCGAGAAATGCGGCCAGTGGCTTTGGGCCTTGTCACTCCTTGCAGACTTGCATCTTCGACGCATGCGGGTGGACGTCATCGCGCATAACGCTGCCATCAGTGCATGTGGGCGATGCAGTGAGTGGCAGTGGTCCTGCCAGCTCTTGCAAGACCTGCTCACTGGAGCCATGAGCCCATCCTCCGTAACATACAACTCTTGTCTGGGTGCCTGTGTGGCGGGATTTCAATGGCAAGGAGCATTGCAGGTGTCGACGGAATTCGGCAGAGGGTTACGCCGGGACATCATCACCTACAACTCTGCGATTTCGGCTTGCCAAAAAACGGGGCAGTGGCAGCAAGCACTGAATTTAGGAAGGAACGTGCGAACACAGACAATCATGACGACGGCGATAACATATGCTACGACCATCGCCGCTTGTGGAGAAGAAGGCTTGTGGCAAAGTGCTTTCTGCCTCCTATGCGAACTGAAACAAGAGCGACTGGAGCTGTCTGTAGCATCGTGCGGTGCTGCCATCAGTGCGTGTGCCCAGGGCAATCAGTGGGAGCAGGCGCTGCAACTCGTGGAGCAAAGCATAGAGGCATCCGTGCAGAGCACTCTCGTGATGTTCAGTGCCGTGATGACCGCCTGTGAGTCTTGGAGTTAATGCAGAGTTACTTGCACTTTCAAGCTCCGCAGACCTTGTATGACAAACTGCTTCTTCGGCTTCAGGAGAACAGCGAGCAATGGAGCTGGGCCTTGTTCGTCTTTGACCAGCTATGTCAAAAATGCATGGAACCCGATGTCGTCGCTTACAACGCCAGCGTCAGCGCATGCCAGAAAGGACAGCGATGGTGGCAGGCTTTCGCTTTGACTTTGGTTGTAGTCTCATCTCACCTGTAAAACCTGTAGCCGAGTAGCTGGGTAGCCCATATCGGTACTCCTGCTGTTGAGGCTATGACAATCCTGGCGGGTATGAGTCAGTCGTCGGTGGATGCGACGATCGCGACATACAACGCTTGCTTGATGTCTTGCGAGCATGGCTTGCGATGGACATGGGCTCTGAGTTTACTTTCCGAAGTAGAAACTTGCAACTTGCAAGCCAATCCAGTCACGTACGGGTCTGTGATCTGCTCTTGTCGTGCCAGTGCGCATCCGGAGCTTCTGCCGCCACTCCTTGACTGCCTGGCAGCAGCTTACAGGCTACTCACACCGAAGAATTGATGTGGCAACACTGCCATTGCCGCATCCTTTGTTATCAGTTCCAATTCATCTTTAATGTTATGTGGCTGCAGATGTCGCCACGGGTTACCGCGACCTGTCGGCAGCCTCTGTCTCATACTTCGCAACGGGGAATCTTTCCGAGCTCGGGGGTAGAGCCTATAGAGCTGAGCGGGAGAAAGATCGTGTGCGCTGTGCAGGCCTGGCACAATTGCAAGAGTCAGAGACCTGCCTGGAAAGATTATACCGGTCTAGTTCAAGTCATCTGATGAGGCCATCCCCGTTGGCGAGACAGTGCCACCTGCGCAACCTCCACCGGAGGCACGTGTGCAGCTTTGTTCTCGTCTGTAAACGGTGGAGCAAAAACAGGAAGCCGGCCTATCGCATGCCATCTCCTTGGCGATGCGGGAGCAGTGCGCAAGTTTCATTTCTTGTATGGTGAGTGCGTGAGTGGGATGAGCTCATGGCAGTAGCTATTGGGTGGGGGTCGAGCATGCCTTGGCGGGAGTCGTGAAGACTTTCCCAACGCGTGCAAACCCCAGAGTCACATCGAGAACTCGCTTCAACCCCTTGTCTGGCGTGTTGGCATGCAGCAAAGCAGCTTGTGATTCGAAGCCCCTGGAAAGGGGCAACCTTCAACGAACAAACGAAGGGATCCTGAAACGGGATATGAGTGCAGACGGCGAAATACGGCAGATACAGCAGGCAGTACTTCCGGGCCAGTCGAGTGGAAAGCCAGACACATGTGGAGATGGCCAAAGGCAACAAACAAGCTACTCTTAAGGGGGAGTGGAAATTCGGCCACCCTAAGCTTTGGTTGCACCGCGCATGAAGGACTACCACTACTACTACTACTACTGCTGCTACTATTGCTACTGCTACTACTACTGCTACTACTGCTACTACTGCTACTACTGCTACTACTGCTACTACTGCTACCACTGCTACTGCTACTGCTCCTGCTACTGCGGCTGCTCCTGCGCCTGCCTGCCAAAAGCATTGGAGGTACTCGCCAGAGTGCTCGATTTATGTGGGTGGCCTGGAAGGAGAGGACGAAATCTGGCCAGAACAGCATCCCGGCGAGTTGAGCCATGGCACTCATGGCGGTTTTTGGTGCCACGACCTTTGTGTGCTATGCAAGGCTGTACGAGCATTTCAAGGAGTGCGGGGAGGCCGTTTCAGCGTGCAACAACTTCTAGATCCGCTGCTGCTAGTCACGCCAAGACCACAAGCAAGACTAAGAAAGTTCATACTGCTGCATGCACCTTTCCAGCTTGAGCCAGGTGAAGCGAGTCTGTATCAAGATTGACAAGGCTTCTGGTGAAAGGCCTGGGCACCAGACTTCACGCAGGTGGCCTTCTCCCCAGTACCAGTGACAGGCTGGGCCATGCCTACGTGGACTTTGCTGAGGAGTCTCAGGCGGAGGTCCAGCACTGCCTCGCTCGGTTCCGGGTCCGATGATCCTTGGCTGTCCGACCGAGCCGGTAGGATCCCACATGAGGCGTGCCTGCAGCGCTACCTGTATCAAGCTTTGTCAGTTGTGGCGTGTCTCTCATGCTGAGACTGAGCCGGGCAAATACAAGCAGTACTGTGCATCCGAGAAGACCGGGCGATGAGCCTGCGGCATCTGCAGCCTGCATCGCATCTGACTAGCGACTAGCGAAAGAGAACTGCTGGTCCGTTCACCTATCGGGGATCAGCAGGAACCCGCCTGCAGGGGCCAGGGCCATGTTTTGCGGCAATGCAGTGTGCTGCCGTTCTTTGCAGCCTTCTCCATGCAGGTGGGAGGTTCTCCGATTTTGTGGGACCTAATTGGTGGGTCTTGCTGAAGGCACCGCCTCGAACACCGTGGCGGCCGGAAGCTTACATCAAGTCTGGAAGGGGTCGTTCTTGTCACTTGCCTGGACTCTACCATCGCAGCCTTCAGTTTTCAAGCTTGAAGCAACTCAACGATGTGCTGCTAAACTCTGCTCCAATGGCGCTGGGCACAGTGTTGCTGTCATGTGCTGCCCTCTCCGGGGTGGCGTATCGTGAAAGCTTCGCCAAGATCCAGCAGGACGCGGCAGATTCGGAGCTGAGCAGACCGGCAGAGCGGCCGATGGGCCGATGGGCCGATGCCTTGCAGGAGCTCGAGCTGGAGCTCCAGGAAGAGCTGCAGCTCCGCGCCGAGCTCCAGGAGGCCTTCGACGCCTTCGAGGCGCTGGAAGGCGGGCACGTCCTTTGCACCGGCAGGGCTTTTACGCCCTTGCGTTTGTTTTCTGGCACAGGCGATGTCGCCCTCTTCGGGGACATGCGGGAAGGCCCACATTTTCAGAGTCATGCTCCAACGACTAACGACTCCAGCGTGTAACAGTGTAACATATGCACGCGAAGTGGGGTCGGCCTTCTGTGTATCGATATAGGAGACACAGCTACACAGGATCCTTACAAAAGCGCCAAAGTCACCAGGCCGCTTCGCAGAGGCTGCGAAGACGCTGGAAGACGATCCGACTTCCGTATCTTGGATGGTGAAACTGGAGCCTGCGCTTAAGCGGCCGACGGTCAGAGCTCTCGCAGGTATTCAGCCGACTACAGGTCGGCTTCTCGAGAGGCATGTGGGCAGTTTGGGCGATTGGACAGGACAAGCGGGGCTAGGCCGAGCTGTCGTTTTCGATTCTTTTTCGAAAGGGCAAAACCTTGTGGTCGTGGGAGCTGGTGGGGTCGGCAAGACCGAGACGATCAAGCTGCCCATCTGCAATGGGTTTGCGTGACGGCATGTCAATGTGGAAGCTGTGCTTTTGCCGTGGTGACTAGGCTGGCAATGGAGGACCCCGTCTATAAGTCCAAGGCCAGCTTCGATCTGCGGTCATGGTACATGGACCAGGCGGGCTTCGGGCAGGACAGGCATTGCACGGCCTGAGAAGCCCCGAAGGTTGGCATGACAAAGGAGAACCGTGGCGACTACGTCAAGGGCTACGCAGAAGACGGCACGTCAGCAGTCAAGGTGCCCGTTACAGCATGAACCCCTCTCCCTCCGAATGAATATGATGCGTCTGATACGTCATGAATATGTCCCCTTGAGCCCTGGTTCCTGGTTTGGCGGTGCGATGCAGTGGCTGCAGGCGGAGCAGCTGCGGCTGCTTCAGGAACGTCGCTCGTTTGAATGCTCGGAGAGGGACTGGGGTGGAAAGTTCGGAAAACCTGAATGGATTCAGTGTCAATGTGCATGTGTGCACCAGAATTGAAACTTCGAGACACAGGGCTGTGTAGAGTAGAGGCCAAGACAGCATCAAGCACGAGATCGGAGAGCAAAAAGCCGACATTCTCTTCTTCGATGAGGCGATCCCTCTGCGAAGCTGCTGTAAGTAACGTACGTTTGTCGCATGGCAGCCTTGCTGCTGTAATCTGCTGTAAGTTGAAGCCTCGAGGTGGACTTGGGCAACGGCTTTCTCAATCAGGATGAGCTTGACGCAATGAAGGCCGCCGAGCATTCATCGTCATGCTTGCGTTCCGATACTACTTTCACGCACATGGCAGTTACTCCTCGAGTGGGGCAACGAGCTTGCGCCTAACAAGTCCAAAGTTGTCGTGCCTCGGCTGCCTTTGGCCAGACCCCGTAACTGTAAAGTTCGTCCTGGAGCGGTGGCAACGAAAGAGTCATTCAGATGTTCTGCGAAGCCATTGTAGCAGGCAGGCTTTCCCATCTGCTTTCCCTCTCCAGACACCATCCGAAAGCCTTTAAACCTCCAAACTTGCAGGTGCTTCATCCTTTGGTCTCCACACAGGCTGCAGCGCCCGAGACTGCAGCTAGAGGCACTGTTTCGAGAACCGAACGGTGCATGGTCATCGTGGGTCAGCAATGAAGTCTAAGTTCTGACTTCTGACATGCTTCCACACCAACCCAAGCTCGACGACACTGTGACCCGAAGCGCCGCTTTGGATAACAGGAGTAACGAAATTAGGGACGAGTGGGGGCTTCTTGGTCTGTGCCTCTGTCTTGGGGCGGCCACCGTACGCGCACTGTATCAGCGGCCTCTTCAAGCTCCAGGTAACAAAGCGACGTAAAACAGGACACTGGTTGGGTTGATTTGATTCCATATTACATGCGAGTGCATGTGTGTCCGTGTCTGTGTGTGTTTTTTTTTCGACTCGCTGGTTGGCCTTGACATTATCAAGTGAAGGAAGTCCAGGTGATTAAGATTCTGTGTCCATTCATGGCCCTTGGCATGTGGCTATGACAATTTCCTGCCATGACTTCCGCTGTCTTGAAGGACAGCGAATGGCGTTGAACATTTGGAACCAGTAGCTTTCCTTTGACTGTGTTAAGCCTTCTGCAAGAGGACGTGATGTGAGGCTGTGTTGTGTTGACAAGGTTATGGAACAACTTCCTGCAAGACCTGCCTGTATTTGCGACAGATTGCCAATCTGGAAACGGAGTGCGTGCTGGGAACAACCGTTCATCTTGAAATGTTAGGGAAAAGGGGGGGATGTCAGTGTCCATTTCCCCGGGTCAGTACCCAGGTGCACTCGGTGCTGGCTTCGAATGGCTTCCCGTCTCCAGGCAAGCGTTGCCTGGATAGTTTTGGCGTACTCCGAAGTGACTTCTCTGATGTGCAGGTGATGCTACGTGGATTGACTTTAGTCAGCCGTACACTGCGAGCCAAGAGGCCAGTGAATTTATGTCAAGCAGGCTTTAGCATCGTAGTTCCGTTCAGGCAGCCATGATTACTGGCATCCTGGCCGGCCGTCCCGTTGCGGAAGTCTCGAGTGTTGTGCTTCTTGCCAGTGCGATGGACTTGTCCGGGGGTAAGGCTCGCAAGGTCTGCTGTGGAGGAGGGTCTTGGTTTCGCTGAGACTGGTGACTCGGTGACTGGTGCTCTGGTCTCCGAGGACCGGGCTTCAGCGCTACTTCATGGGCATGCCAAACGCATACTTGCCTTTCCTCATTAACAAGGACGGGCGCGGCATTCCGCTTAGCAGCCCAGTCTGCATCATCGAATCTTGTGTCTTGTGGGTGCTCCAGGGAGGAATTCTGGACGAGCTCTCCGCGATGCCGCTGGAGGCAGCCAGCGAGACCATGCGCTCGACAGTGAAGCAAAAGGCCTGGACGGGTGCAGCGCGCACGTCCCCTCTGGAGCCATCTGCCGCATGCTTTGCTCTTTTGGAGATTGGCGGGAGACTGATCCAGATCAATATCGGCTTCCAGGCCAGGCGACCAGGGTTTGGAGGGCGGACTGTGACTCAGGGCTCAGCGTCGTGCCACCTGGGTGTGCAGGCATCAGAGGCTGCGCGCACTGGAATCAAACTGCTGCTGGACCACCCTGATGCCACAATCCAGGAGACCTTCCGTCACGATACTCTGTCAACTAACCAAAGTCCAGCGTCGCCTCCAACTGGGTTCGAGGACACACATGTCAGATGAACTCTTCTGCTGAACACTTGCTGTCAGACATACAGCGCAGAGAAGGGCGGAGGCCGAGCGGCCGAGCCAAGACTTGAGACCGTGTGCACCCGCCTGTGCCACGCCGAGGGGCAGTGAAGTTTCTGCAGCGCCCTGTCGTGGGCAGCGGGCAGTGATCTGCAGGACGAAGAAGCACGGAATGGTGGAGTGGCCGCCATGGCCTTGGAGAAGCAAGGCCTGTGCAGACATCCCGAAAACCTTGGTCTGATTACGTCCTGATGTGCCAGGCGCTACATATGTCATTCCTCCCGTGATGAGGGATGCCTTCCGCGACTATTGCAAAGATGCATCGGACAAGGATAAGGCCAAGGTGAAGCCGATCTGTGATGAGTGAGAGTGGAGGCTTGCAGATGATGCCCTCAATAGATTGGAGAAGCCGCGCCATAACGCTGCGCGATCGAGTCAAAAGGAGGTGCTTCAGACACCCAGCCTTGGCTGCGCTGTGATGGTACGTCTGTCTGCATCGCAAAGGTGTCCCAAGCTCTACTCATGGCAGACGTGATGCTGCCAGAGAGCGAGAACAGCTCCTCGTGACTCGATTTTGACTTGCATTGTCGCGGGAACCGCCCTGTCGTGGCATCTTGCAGTCAAGGTCTACAACCACAGACGTGCAGAGCTCGTCCAAAGAAGACGAGTCAGACGATTTCAATTGTGTCTACAGATGGTGGCTCGAACGGCAAACAGAAACACTTCTTGCACCACTTCCGATTGCAGAGTTGCATGGACCTAGAGTTCCATGGACCTGTTTCCAACAGCTGAGAAAGAGCTCCCACCAGAAAACTGAGCTGGCAGGGTCTGATTCAATTTCAAACTCATGTGTGCCAAACATTAGTTTTCCAGGCATCTGAATCATGATGGACTCAGCAGCTGCTAAGTTCCGGTGATGCCGCCCTGCCGTCGGCAAGGTTCAATGTGTGTCCACAGCACAGAGGGCTATACCCTGCGCCTCAGAATCCAGAAAGCATCTTGAACGCACGCCAGCATGGTGGCATAAGTTCGTGACGTCTTGGTATGCTAGTTATATCCGCCCGCTTTGGGCAGTCTAGCATGAGAGCTTCTGCGGCACGTGCCGAGTGCAAGACAATCGAAGGTCCGGACGACTTCGTCATCCGGCTTGATGCGACTCCTGACCCCTTGAACAGCTATGTGAAGAGCCGTCGTACTACATATGCAGTGTACACCGTTTAACTTTTTTCACGCCGAGGATTCAGTCTGTCTGGATGCAGGCAGGATGGCTCCTAATGGCCTTTGTCCACACCTCGGTCCCAGTCAAACCGTATCATCGACCAGCGGGGAGGAGTCAATGTAGCTTCTACACGGCTGCGAGATCCGGCCTGTGCTTGCCCTTTGCTAAGTTTGGTGGTGGTGCATCGGTGCTGCTTGCACGATGTTGCTCGAAAGCACAGGGATCCAGCGTTCAGAGACACCAGAGCTTTCTGTAAGAGTGCAACTGTGTCCCATGATGTCACATGCAAGTCTGCAGCGTGCTTTTTTTTGTTGGTCAATGGCCGCCTTCTCCTGAGGCTTCGTCAAGGCTGAGTCTCGTCTCTCGCACAATTGGTCGCGAAAGGCTCGTCCTCGGTCCACTGCAAACCCTCCGCTTTTGCAGAAGCGGTTGCCAGAGACTTATATATCGTGTCATGAGGCAGAGACGTGGTATTCGCCAGAGAGAGAGCATGTGTTGGAATTCATTCTCGGGGCCCTCGGCTCAGTCACCTGAATTCACGAAAGCATCTTTTAGGGGTTCGTACTCGTGCACAGTCCAGATTCGTGACTCCCAGCTGTTCAGGTTTTAACGAGACTTGGCTTCGAGATGTACAGTGGGCTGTGAACTCTACAATCGGTCCGTGCAACAGCCAGATCCACTTGCAATGATGCGAGTCTCGAGCACGGGTTAGCTTGGTGCTTGCGTGAAATGGTAAAGTCTCAGGATTATATCCATTCTTGACTTTGCAGACTCGACGTGTGAGCTCGAGCAGGGCAAGCGCTACTTCGAGACTTGGCTCTCGCTGGCCCTGCAATTGCCAGGATTTGCTAGGTCGGTAGAACAGGAAGGCAGCAGTCGAGTTTCGTTGATCAGGACTCTTGGAAGCAGCCGGCTTGGTACTTGGAGAACTTGATGCTTGGAAGCACCTCTCGGAACTGTACTGGTTGGTGCCAAGGGCACCGTGTCACGGTGTCACGCACCCCTAGCCAATGGATCTCTTGCAAGGACTGCCATCCTGTTGCTTTTCTCCGTGTCTTTGCGGCTCTACACAGCGGACTTACGCCTTTCAACCTTCCCTCGCACGCATCTCCGCTGCAAGGCCAAGCCAAATCCTCTACAGAGTGCGGTTGCTCAGGCACAGGGCCCTGTTTTCGCACAACTCCGGCCGAGGCGGTATTTCTTCACTTCCCCGCTTCTTTGGTCAGATGTCCTTGCCATGACTCCGACGCTTCTGGATCTCATCTTGCCGCAGGCGCGTGCCGTCTGCACTTCCCGCCCTGTAAACTCGGGAGTCTTTCATTGCATGCTTGCAGTATGCCGACCTCTTCCCGAACCTCATCTGGCTGCGAATGCCGCGCATGGTAGACGTGTCGCTGCGAGCTGGACATAGCGAAGAAGGCGAAGTTTGCCTGTGAAGACAACGTGGAGATTGTAGAGTCAGCGTCTCCGAGACGTGGGCCACCTCGGGATTGAGCACTTATGTTTTGAAGGTGTCGGTGAGCGCGTCGCTCCGACTTCTCCATTTGGTCATTGGATGTCGTGTGATGTTCTGTGATGGCCTGTTGTTCATGAGAATGCAGGATGTATGCACAGCACCCATTCTAATGCAGTGTTGGCGCACCTTGGAGGCTTGGGAATTCTGGCCAAACTTCTTTGGTCGAACTGGAGCACTTTGTCCAAACTGATCGAGTTCAGACATTCTTTTTGCCTTTGCCACGACCTCTGTAGTCGAGGTTTGCTTCAGATCTCAGCGCCTCGGCAGCTTTGGTGCACGACTTTGGTGCTCCGCACAGCTTCGGTGCCCCGAGATCTACCTGCTTGGTGCCATGTGGCTGGCTTGCAGCACCATCCACTTCTTGAGACCCGGCAGCATTGATCAAGGCTCCGTTTTTGCTTCGCAGATCAAGCAGCTCAGGACCGAGCGGGAGAACGAGGAGTTCTACTGGGGAGTTGAGCCGGGCTCGGCACCAAGCGATGAATTTGCAGCCTTTGCACTTCCCTTTTAACTCTTGTAGAATCCCAATCTGGACTGCGTGTGTTAGGCTACCACCGGTATGTCTCCATCCCTTCGGGCATGTACTATGCTGCTTGGAATTGCACAGTGGCTCGTTGATAGACTCAGTGCTAGCCGCTACGTACCTGCTAGCCACCAGCATCCCCCCGGCGTGCTTGTTCTGACTGCCTTGCGGCTTGGCATGGCGCCCTTAAACGCTTCCACCGTCCGAGGCTTTGATTGACTTCCATGGCCCCTTGCCAACAGATGAGGCTGTGCACAGATTCAGGTGAAGTCCTGGCACACGATTAGTGGCCTTCTTGCTCATTCGCTTGCCGCCAACGACCCATCACTTTTAGCACGGTCTTTCAAGGCGAGTTCCCGAATGCCGATGAGTTCTCCAGACCGCTTGGGCGGATGAATTCAATGGTGCCGTTCCTCCATGCCGGCAGTCCTGTCGAAAGCAGGCGCCGCCTGAGTGCTAAGTGCCTGAACCAGGTGATCTGCCTGGTGGGGACGGCCTTACTCAGCGTTCCTGCCGGTGTTCTCGGTGCAGCCTTTCAAGCTCTTTGGCTATCCGTTTAACATTTTTGTGCAGTGCGGTTCTGTTAAAAGAGCTTCTGTGAGGATCACATCTCCTCGCGACTCTCCCGCAGGCTTCCCCTCCGATCTGAGGATGGGGCACGGCCTTTGTTGTGCCACGGCAACAGGTCACGTAAAGCCGCAAACCCGATGGCTCCAAGCGCGCAGGAGCGTCGCCCCCCGCCTTGTTCTGCTGCCTGGGGAGCATGCATGGTTGGCTTAGTGGTCGGTGCCTTGGTCACAGCTGCACACGAGTATAGGTCTTGTGAGACTTCATGGTCACTTGAGGGTGCTTCCCCGCCCAGTTACTATCGACCGGCAACTTTGTGTTCCTGACCCGTGTGTACCAGCAGCCCGTGCGGGAGTCGGACACTGAAGGTCGAATACTTAATGCAACCAGCACAGCATGTTCATGCAACCCTTGAAGCTTTGCTCTGCTTCTTGCCTTAGCTTTGCACTTTTCAGGAAACTGCAGGAGAGTCCTTGCATGAGGGTGCCCTCAAGCTGTCTTCATGTAAAGATCTGTCGACTTGAACGTGCACTCATGCCGTCTTCCCGTGTAGATCTGCGGACTTGATGGGTTGCCCTCATCTTGTTATCCTGGTCCAGAGACTAAGCTCCGGCTGCTAGGAGAGCCGTAGAGCACTCCCCGGCCATGACCCAGACGTCCCATGAAGGGTCGCAAGCTGGAGTGAGCGTAACCCTTGAAGCTTTGGATGTGTGAGGCCGTGCGTATGGTGCGGATGGATGGCAAGCGTCTGCGCGTTGATCTCAGTCCTGCATGTGGTGGCCTTGCTTCCGTTGCTTCCGCTTCCCACTGATGCAGGGTTGCGCCTTGTCGCTACCTGGACATCATCTTTGCCTTGCCTTTTCTGGTGCCCTGCATGAGATAAGCTCTTTGGCGCTTTTGCAGCAGCTCGAGTCTGCTAGGTGCATTGGTCGCAGCGCCTGCTGTGCACTGCGCGCTGCAGCCGCAATGCCATCACTTCTTGCTTAACACGGTAAGTAAGACCTTGGCAAACACAGCAGACTTGCAGCGGCTCCGTCCTTAACCAAGGCACATTCGCGAGTACCTGCTGAGCAGTGTCCATCTCGTACGGTACTCACGGCTTCGTGCGAGTTCCTGTGAGCTATTGCACAGCGAAGTCCCGCTTCGCTTGAGGGAAGTTGCAGCACATCTAGGCGGATCTCTTGGCGTGGCTACCGTCCTATTTCCTGTGCATCTCCCTTCTGCTGCACGGCAGCTGTCAGGAGCCAGACAGAGAAAGCTTTGGAGTATGCAGTATGCAGATTCAAGAGCTCGTCCTTTGGCCCCTGCGAGGAGTTCCAGAGCAGCCAACGACAAGCTTACTACAGCAGGGAGCAGCTCGCAACGGGTCATGCAATGTTGGCTTGGTCTTGTCCCTGAAGAGTCTGATCAGAGGGTGAGATCACGGCGTATTTCCTGATTTTAATTTGATGGTCAGGCATTCCATGGCATGTGCATGTTCCGCTGGATCAAGTTGGACAGTGTCCAAGCTGCAAGACTCCAAGACACCTGACCCAACAGTTTGCAGAAGGGGCAAGTTTCAATTCCAACAATACCTCCACCAGGTTTCTTTGGAGGCATGTTCGAACAACTCCGGCAAGTCCTCCGCGAGAACTATGTTATCTTCAGGACACTCAGTCCATGTACGGGTGCCACGCACCGTTCGCGTGCATGTGCCCGGAGAGGATCACCTTCATTCTGGCAACAGCTCTTTGGATATCAGGTTCGGTACTTATGTATTATGCCGAGCGCGACAACCCAGACGAAGGTTCCCACACTGCAAGCAGATGCACCTTTCTTGCTGGATCAGTGCTTTGCTCCGATTGATTGTGAGAACGTTTGAGGTACTCGGGATCACTTCCGCACGCTGTTTCTTTCCTTCTGGATGACTGGACTGGACTTCACCAGCGAAGCTCCCGTGAACGACCATTCTGCCCAGGTGCATGTCTGCAATTCGGAAACAACAGCCAGCAGAGTGCAAGTGCCTACAAATTCAAGGGGAAGGCCGTTCACACGCTCATTATGCTGGTGGGTGTCGGTGTAGCTTGGCGCAGCAATGTCGTATCCCGGGCTCTGACATACCGTTTTCTTCGGGCAGGTTGAGCGAGTGATCGTTCGTTCCTGAACGCCTTGAATACCGTTTCCTATTAGGTTGCAAGGAGGTGATCTATAGTTCGTGGCAATGCATCTGTAGGCAAGTGCGATCGGTTTGTGGCCCTTCTTGTGCCGACAAGGTCTTCACTGTGCCCATGGGTGTCTTTGGTGCAGCCTTCCGAGAACGCTGGAGTCCCGCAGGCACCCGCGATCATAGGCAGTCTTCGCTCGACAGTGAGGTCTGGATGAGATGCATGCTCAGCTTCTCATGTCCAGGCCGGAGCGGCGGGGCGGGTCACATGCTGCGAGAAGAAATCTCAGTTCAAGCCTGTTGCCAGGCCCAATGCTCCGCGCAAGAGCACGGAAGTCCGTCGTGGTTCGGGCACGGCGGTTCTTCTTGCACAGGCGGCAGGGCCCAGGGCCGCACAGTCGGACTCTGATAATTACGGCTGATACTGCATTGCTTGCGGTGTCACGATGTGGGCCGGATCTCCTGCGGCACCTGTGTTTGTTTTAGTTTGTGTCGGACATGGACTTCGGGACACGAACGGCAACTAGCAGCAAGACACGTTCGTTGCTGACACTGGTTGTGAGGAGGAGTTCGACAACATGTCCGTACCTTGCCAGCAACCATTCATGGCTTTTCTGCCGGTGCAACGCGGTGGTTCTGTCCGAAGCCGGAGCAACCGAGGTTGCCTTCAACACACTGGCACAGGAACGAGCCTCTGGAGTCTATCGATGCTCGGCCGATAGCTCGGACACAGACCGAGTGACTAGGATGAGCGTACTTGCGGAAGTACTTCGTTTTGGCCCTGCTCACCGTGGCTGCGGTGATGACAGCAGCGTACATGTGCTCGGGCTGTTGAGTTGTTGGCCAGACTTGTGCACCTAGACTCTGAGTGCCCTGCGCATTACACCGAGGAGACGTTCATGACGTCGCTTGCCTTGAAGACTGGCAAAACGGCGACACAAGTCGCTTGCATCGAAGCTATGCGACAGCCAGGTAGACGACGAGAATCTCATGCGACTGCAGCCTGGATCTCGCAAATACCATTGGTACAGGCAGGCGATTTGTCTAAAATGGCAAGCACATGACAGACGACACTGTTTCAGTGGTGTGAGTGACTGGTGGGCTGTTGAGCTGTCACCTGCATGATTTGCCAGGGAGACTTAGGATTTTGAGCTGATCCTCTTACCGGACGCTTCCATGTTAAGACTAGAAAGACGGTCACGACTGGCGGGAGGCTGCTGATGGGGAAGCGACATCCAGGCAGCTCTGCTGGTCTTGTGCGGCAACGTTACTCGCTGGTTTCGCACGCATTCTTCAGTCGTTTCTGTGTGGGTATAGCCCGAAATAGACCGCGCATGAGCTAGGCAGGCTTGAAGATAATGTAAACAGTTGCAGCCAAGATTTTGTTCTTGAATCTCCGGGTCGAAGTTCGGGGTGGGTTGCATCTGGACGCAGTGGAACGACATCACGAGTTGGCTGTCTTTCGGTCGCGTTCGCTGCTGGATGGAGCATGCTCTCCGCTTGAAGTTTGTGTTTGACTTCTGGTACCCTTCGAATGAGCCCTCTTGCTGGCTGGGATTGCTGACTACATGCCAAGGATTGTCAGAGTAGGTGCAAGTAGAAGCTGTACACCATGGGCACGTATTTTCCAGGCAACGGGGCCGGTGCAAAGTGGCGACGTGGCTGCAGCAGATCTCGAGCAGATGTCTTGGACGGCTGCAGCGGGTTGCCCGGCACCTCAAAATGTCAAAGCCAAGGCTTCAGCACGCCATCGTTGCTGTGACTGGACTTTGCTGCTTTGCCTCCTGCGTGGATTCTGGGCTAACATCAGCCAGTCTCAGCCAATGCGTGGGACCGTAGATACTGCCTGTAGAAGCACGCAAGCCGATGAAAGGAAACGCTGACCTTCTTTGAGCCTCAGCAGCAGATCTGCAGCAGTGGTGGTGGCAAGACAACGATAGCTATCGGGGGTCTGAATGACGAACTCAGGATGACTGCGAAGAGACGGCTGCAGCTGCTGAAGACATGGGCACAGGTGCCCCCGTGTGCCACTTTCCGGTCTGATCTGGCGCCGTGCAGCTGGGAAGGTCTGGGCTTCACACTGCATGCTGCGAGCTGCAGCACATACAGCGGCATGCTTTCAGCAGTCTCACTGCCTCTTGATCTGCACGGCTTCTATATGCATTTACAATCTAGCGAAATCTGTGGGTTATGTGATGCTAAGTTAATGTGACAGCAAATTAGGCTGTGTTTGCTTTGCTTCCTGGCGGAGTTTGTCGCTCGGTGCTGGTGCCATCCGCAGCCTTGGAAGATGCCCCGTCTCCCAGCTCTGGCAGCGCAACGAGTCCGAGTCCGGCTTCCTTTTCTTGCGGCTGTGGAACGCCCTCTGCCCTCAGGTTCTTGCATCCAACGGGTGTGGCAGATCTTCTGGTCATCGCAGGCCTCGTGCATGGGCGTGCGTGCGATTCAAGAAGGATGGGTGCGTTCGGTCTGACCCCGAGCCGAGGCTCTCTTCCGATCACTTTGGCTTACTTGGGAGGCGGGCGGTCGCTTCGCCACAGTTTCCTTCACAACTCTGCGCGGACCTGGAGGATTTTCCGTAAGCTACCGGCTGCGGAATTTCGCTGTCACCTTGCGCCTTTGGCGGCTCGCTGCTTTGGAACGCTACGTGCCTGCCTTTGGTGACTTCCTGGAGGTACCATGTTTCAGACCGCCATTGGTAGAGAATTGCTTGTTTGCATTCCTTGATTTGCTCTGCGGGACAGGTGCTTGCCGGACGCGGCTACCAAATGCTGCAAGTCTGCTATGTGCTGACGAGCTTTTGGTTTATCTTGGCTGCGTCGTTCGATTGCATTTGTGATTCAAACTCGAATTAAGCAGACTGTGTTCGTGGTTGCAAGTGCGCATGCTTTGTCCTGCCACCTCAAGACAATTTAGGTACAACTGGTACTTTCTCCATGGCGAGTTCCAAGTGAAAAGTGAAGACAAGACGTTTGCTTGCTGGTACTCGAACTTCTGGCCCCAAGCTTACATGCCTTATGCAAGTTATGCAGTGTGCTAAC
Organism: Symbiodinium sp. CCMP2592; assembly: GCA_905221615.1. Classification (NCBI taxonomy): domain Eukaryota; class Dinophyceae; order Suessiales; family Symbiodiniaceae; genus Symbiodinium; species Symbiodinium sp. CCMP2592. The sequence goes on along the minus strand of CAJNDT010000052.1, from coordinate 170,023 downwards.
AAGCTGCGGCTGCAGTTGATTGAAATGAATGCGCGACAGTCACCCCAGCGATGTGCAGAGGTTTGCAATGCAATTTACGCACTTCGGCTGGCCATTGACTTGAGTATGCAAAGGGCGGGAGCGATTGCCTGCGGCCACTGCTTTTGGCACTTTGCAAAGCTGGGATTGGATATGCAGATGAGCCATCCAAGGCTGATCCACATGAGTGGCGACTATCCAATGACTGAGTATCCTGTGAAAGTTCGTCTCGTCCACGCTTGTCGCTCCTCCGCAGATTGTGTGCATGCTGGAGCACAGCATCCCTTCCGAACAGCTACTGGTAGCAGCGGTCACGACACTGGGTTTCGGCCTTCAGAGACAGCTGTGGGTCTGTTCGTCAGTGGTGAAGAAAGAAGACAAGAAGATTCAGGAATGGTCCTACGGTATCCCGACTAGCTGTTGCCAACTCAATCGTGCCAGCTAGAACTAAACTAGCGACGCGGCCCCGCGGCCCAACGGCCCGGGGCACACACACACAGATATGTGTATATATATATATATATATACATACATATTTTTTTGTACATACAAGGCTCGCTGTTCTCCGCCTGGGCCTTCGTCACCATGCCGGCAGCCATGCTAACATCCGCATCTCGGCATTGCAGGCTTACTTTAGGCAACCGTTGTGATTACCACACATGGTGACTTAACATGCTGCTCAGTAAGTCCTCATAGTGCGCGGTCTTGTCAGTCGTAAGTTGCACGCTGAAACAAAGGCTTTCCATGACGCCCTGGAAAAGAGACGGATCCTGGCAGCGCAGCAGCGAAACCAGGCGCATGCGAGCAACCTCACCGTGCATGCGCACCGAACACCATCAGCCTTCTGACCTTGAGGCACTTTGCAAGATCGTCCGAATGCTCCGCCGCATCATCCTCAGGCGACGTTTCAGGCATCGCTTGGCAGAGAGCTTGCTGGGGCTCATTGCCCGCGCCCTCCTCCCTTCCCAAAGTTGTGGGGCCCCCGCGCTTTGGCTTTGGAGGGGTGTCGCGGAGCGCGCCCTGGCGCAGCACTCCAAGCAGATGACTTCTGTGGGCCTGGCCAGGAAGAAGAGCCTTGGATGAGAGCACAGATATTTATGGACTGCAGAAAGGGTCCGTGATGTGCATGAGCCGATGAGCCAAGGTATCCTCGCTCCTTGCTTGCCCTTCAGCTAGCGATCTGCACGTGCGCAATGCAGCTGACTTTGCAACCAGTTCTAACTCAGGCTTGGCATGGTTGTTGATGTTTCTGCACTCCGATGAGACACCTGCCTGAAGTTCAGGGTAATTGTGCAGCAAGCGAAGCTGCGGGCGGGCTTGGCCAGGATCCCACAGGAAGGCTAAGCACAAACATAGCATTTGGGTTGCTGGGTTGCGTCCTGGGCATGCTCAGAAAGTTCTGGACTCTGAAGCTTGGTTGAAGCCTGTCTGCCAAGGAGATATCTTTTCGTGGCACGCTTATCACATTGGTGTGGGTATGAAGTCGAGTTGTGCAAAGCTTCACGTCGACATGTCCGTTCTTGTGTTGATGCTACCGAATGCTACCGAGGTGTTGGGAACAGCAACTGTCGCCACCTGGCTGCGGAAAAGAGATACATTTAGCTGTTCGTTGTTGGCGAGAAGTGGAAAGACTTTCAACGCTCGATGAACGATTGCCCCCTTTTCGGAAAAGGTGGAAGGGACCAGCTAACTCGGCATGCAAACCCCCTCAGCGATGCGAAGGCTGTCTCTGTCCGTTAGGGTCGCTGAATTGTGGAGTGTGGTGGGCCAGTTTAGGGCTGCAATCTTGCTGCACTTGTCCTGCAGCGTGAAGTGAGCAACTGATTCATGCCTGTCTGTAACGATCCCTTTTGTTAGAACCCGATTCCGACACTGTCTCTGAGCAGTCCAGCTGCGCCTACTGCAGGGAAGATCAGGGAAGCGTACCCTGTGAGTTGCCTCGGATTACTCCCTGTTACGCCGTTACGCTGTCGACGAGCTCAGAGCTTTTGCTAGGAGTGCAGAGAGGGCATGCATGCTGCAGCTCAGTTCCATGTCGGTGTGGCCAGTCTGCGCACCATTCCGCAACTTCAGCCAGAGGCAACATGCCATCGGGTTGTGTGTTACGCTGGCAGATTCGCAACAGGGATATCATGTCAGGGCCCCTTGTTGTTCTCCTCGAGCTCCTGCACTATGCAACATTGGAACTCTGATGGTTGGGCTCTAGCTTACAGGTAAATCGCTCGACAATTTTTTTAAAAAAGCATCCATCTGCCGGGCAAATTGCTGCGCTCCTGCATAGAGATTAGAGCAGCATGCAGATGTGTAATTGGGACTTTGATAGTCCTGCCGGCCCAATTTTATTGCTATTACTTTTCTGGACAGGCGATGACGTGGGATCTTGTCATGCTGCCCTGCATCCTGTTCTTTGCGCTGAACTTCTTGGGTGACATGGATGAAGCGAAGCATCGACATTCAAGCGAGCAACCTGTGAAGTCCGTTAGCACAGCATCGCAGGTCCGACTGCAGAGCCGATGTCGAGAATAGCTGCGCTAAACAAATCCCGCAGTGCAACACCGGTCAATGTTCCTTCGAAGGTCGCGGGTCCACGGCCTTCATGAACCCCAGCTACCGCTGCTCCACGCTCTTCTTCGTCTCCAGTCCCATCCTGAGTTGCGAAAGGCAGAAGCAGCGAAGCATGCACTGCTGTCATTGTACTCGTAATTTGTGCCTTTCCGTTTTGAAGCGTGAGGGTGTTAAAGTCCCGAGTGAAGCTCGGTGGGCGGCCCCTTCTCCCTTCCCCGACGACAACCCGAAACGCCGCGCGCCGGGTCCAGTCGAGTCCCCCCGATTTGGCCATTTGTGTTTTTTCTCATCGGGGGCGTTATGACATGGCAGAAAAGCTGGGCTTCGAACGAACGGTTTGATTTGGCGTGGCAAGACCAACTCTGACCCAACACGTGCACAGTGCTGAATCCAAGTTCCACATGAATGTCACGTTGACGCAGATTCGGTGCGCGTCGGTCGGCGCCACAGTTTTGGAGCCCTCGGTCTGAAACGCGATGCAGCTGTCAACCACCCACACACACACACACACGACATGGTTCTTGCGCAGATGGCGTGTACAACGATCTCTGCTTGCATTCGGCCGAGAGCCCGGAGGCTATCAGCGCATTCTGCAGCTTGTGGCCTTCTGCCTCTACTTCTATCACCTCGATGCTCGACTTCCAGCTAGTTTGGGAGCCTTTCCTGTGTTGTAGCGGACTGTCGAATGAGCCGAGGCCAAACCAGGTGACGAACCACGGCACTTGGCACTGCACTAGATGTGAGCAGTGCATCCTGCTTGGAGCATGGATGTCCTTGAGCTGAGGCTGAAGCGGGCCTGTGCAGCTCAAGTGAGCTTCATCGTGAACTTTGGGCACCCTGGCGGCAAGCGTTTCGAAGAGAGCGGAATGCTGAAGATTGCGAGTGTAAGCTGAAGTTTGTCTGTTGAGCTGTGCTTTTTTCCAGGCAAATTCTGGGCACCAGCGCGTTGCTGAACCTGGTCTGGGCAGAAGCTGAGCTCCCAGAAGAGGAAGAAGTATCGCATGAGCTACTATTCCATGTCGACTGTTGTCCCGATGGGATCTGCTGAGATTCGGGAGTCCGTGATCGTGATGAGCTTCGTGCAAGACCCAGCTGTAATCACGCACGGCAGCGTCATGCTCACCCTGGCTGTTCGTGAAAGGATTTCGTGTAGATTAGTGTATGAGCAAATCGACAAGTATTTCGCATCGCCAGTTTTGCAGCTCGCGGGAGACGTTGGACACAACCTCAGAACGCATTCGGCTAAAAGCTGGTGTGATGTTTCCCAGCACCACTAGGCGTCTCGAACTCCACTGTCGAGTCGTTTGCATTCGGTCAAGATGACCAGGGGCCAAAGTTGCCTCAGATGTGCCATGCTCTGGGGACGACCCCTGATGGGAGTCGCTGGAGCCATGCCACGGGTACGAGGAGACATATTGCTTGAAGACTAAGAAACAAGACAGAAGAACCCGCTCCCCATGGTTGCAGCAAGTTCCAGTTTCTTCAGGACCGCCGGTTGCAAAGGAAGCCACGCAGATGTTGTCGCCTACAATGCAGCTCTGAGCTGAGATTATAGAAATGGCCTTGGTGATGGGACCCCTCATTCGATTCAACACCTTGAACGGGGCTCAGGCCATCAAAGCTTGTGCCAAGTCGGCATCGTGGACGAAAGCTCTTCGTCTGCTCTCCACTCTCAAGAGGAGCGGCGGGAGAAGCGACGGCGCTCAAAGGAGCGCAGCCGGCTCCCTCGTGAGAATCAGCTTGCCCGACCTGTGAGATCTTGGCCCAAGGCCGAGGCACAGGCCAGGACTGTAGTGTAGCCTCGCCATTCTCTCGATGGAGGATCGGCTGCGACGCGCTGCCGAAGGCAGCGAAATGGTGCGAGAAGCTGGCGAGGCGACCCAGGAGGAGAAGTCAAGGCAGCTCCGACGCCTGGGCATCTTCAGTGGAGGCCTCCAGGTAGAGATGCTGTCTGGAGCTGTAGACTCCCAGGAGAATGATTCTGGAAAGGTAGCCTCAGGAGTTCAGCAGTTGGAGGAGGAAGATCTGGCAGCAGTAGCTTTGTCGTCAGAGCATCCGCAGGAGGATCACGATGTTCTGACAACGCAGATGATTGAGGATCATGTGACGTCGCCCTCCGTGACTGCTGGAGGTCCCCCAGCTGATCGGACTCCGGTGTGGTCTTCTGAGAGTGAAGCCTCTCAGAAGACCGTGGCAGCTGAGTCTGCAGAACTTCGAGCGGCTGCGAGGGAAGTGAAGCAAGAAGCAGAGGCTGCTCATGAGGAAGAGGAGGACCCGCTGCCGATGCAGCTGGTGCAGGCTCCTCCACTGCGTTTGGGACCAGTCGCCAAGAGAGAGGCTCTGGAACAGGAGCTGGGCCCGACGGCTGCGGCAGCCTGCAGCTTCGCTGCCGGGTTGGTGACACAGCAGCTTACAGCAGCTCACGAACGTGAGCTCAGTCGACAAGCCAAGTGGCACAAGCAGGAACTCGAGCTCTCTGTCCGCCTGGCGAAGTCCGAGGCGGAAAACGAGTTTCTGAGGAAGCAGAACGAGACTCTTCCTCAGCTTATGCGTCCAGTGCTCAAGCAGTCCGATGTCGCTAAGCGCAACCAACTCACGACTTCAGCAACGCCACGACTGCACTCAAGAAACACTGTAAAAGCCCAGGCTCAGTGGCAAGGCATGCTCGTCCAAGATCATGCAAGTACCCTGAACACAGCTGCTGTGTAGGGCCAGGTAAAAGGAGGATTCGTAGTGACTCGTGCCTAACTCCTCATCGATGAAGTACTGGTTGTTGCTGAAAGCACAGATCCAGTAAGACACAGATTCCCACGACGGGGTTACTGCATGTTCGGAAATTACGACTGCCTCGGCATGCCGCCTGAGAGCGTCGCAGGTGTAGGTGAATCTCGTTCCCCAAAAATGCGAGACAAACCAGACGGTCTAACACTGCACAGCAGACCTTGAACCAAAGCCCACAGTACAGAGTGCACGTCTGGCGATCAATCTGGGGCTGCCTGTCGCAGCTGGCTCACAATTCCATTGATGCTCCTCAATGCGGATTCCCACTTAGCCTTGTAAGCGGGCTGTTCAGCTTGCAGACAAGTTTGCCGCTTGAATCGATCAAGATGTTTGCGTGTTGTAGTGCTGCGGCACACGGCGCATCGGATCTGGGGAGCAGCATTGGGGAATGCTCCAAGCTCAAGCACGTGTGCTGACGCACAGGGCGCCTTCATGTTATGCTGGTGAGCTCGCCACACTGCAGTAAGTTGGGCCCTAAAGCGTTGTCCCCTAATCGGAAACTCAGCGGCAAACTCCTGCTCTGTCATGCCGTCCCAGCGGGACTGCACGGGAAGAGGCGCGTCTGCCACATCACGCAAGAGCGAGCGAGCCTGGTCAGACACGTGGAAGACAAACCAGACGACTTGACAGGGCCCCAGAACTTCTGCCAAGGACAGCTGCAGCTCCGAGGTCAACGGGCGAACAATGTTCGAATCAATATAATACAAGTTTCGATCTCCGATGTAGTGCTGAAATTCGTTCATAAAGTCAAAGATCTGGAAAGCTGTCAGAGCACGCTGCGGCCCCTTGTCGCATGGTGCAGGGACGGGGTTGCGCTCCCGCAGCTTCTCCTGAAATCGCACCAGAGAGTACCAGATCGACGCCGCCCCTTCCGTGCCGCTTCCTCAGGCGGCGGCGCTGGTCCCCAGACAGGAGGTTCTGGACGTCAAGGACGAAGACTCCGCCGAGGAGAAGGAGGAGCTGCCGGCGGAGGAGTTCTGCTACAAGGCATGTGACATGCCAACCGACCCGCCTTACACAGTCATGCGGCTTTTTTGTCAACTTGCTTACCAGCTGGTACCGGCACACGACTGCGGGCGACTACCGGCAGTGGTCGAGGAACAGCTGCTGCAGCTGAACAGCGAGCAACCGAGCAGATATCTCGCGGAGGGAGAGCTCGCGGACCTGCTGGACCTTGACAAGCTCCCACAGCATCCGCCGTACCTCCGCCTTACTGCCTAGTAAGGCGGAGGTACGGCGGATGCTGTGGGAGCTTGTCAAGGTCCAGCAGGTCCGCGAGCTCTCCCTCCGCGAGATATCTGCTCGGTTGCTCGCTGTTCAGCTGCAGCAGCTGTTCCTCGACCATCGTTCTCACTTTCACTCTCACCCTCGCTCTCCTCATTCTCCTCGCTCTCACCCTCCTCCTTACTCTCGCCCCTCACTCCTGATTCGCTCTGCTTGGCCAAGGTGACACACTTTTGCAGCGCACTGCCATGTCGGCCAAGCGCCAGAAGACAAAATCAAGGGGCCCCGATTCGCAGGCATTCACGCTTTCGCACGCTTTCGGGATGACTTGGTTACGAGATGCAGATGCTTGCCGAGGTACAGTCAAGAATTTCACCACTCTCAACACGACGCCTGGAGAGATTTCAAGAGTTCTCCATGCAGTGCATACGATGTCGAGTGGTGTGGAGAAATTTCAACATGACGGGTGAGCGTGAACACCCACTGCGCAAAGTACTGCGCAACTTCATCTGGCTTGTCCGAAGCCCTGACAGGCTAGCGACCGACTGCCTGAAAAATGACAGGTTATGTAGATTGAGTGAGCACCATGCTTCAGCACGCACGTTGTCTAGAAAAGCGAAGCCGGCAGAGTCCCCAGGCGGAACTACCTGCAGGTAACGCTCTGGCTAGGGCCGCTTTAGGGCTAGGACAGCTAGGAGCCACTGCAGGATGCACACGCATAACCCGACGATCATCAGCTACAACTCTGCCATCAGCACCTGCGAGAAGGGCAGCTCGGCCCGGGAGTTGCGGAAGGACACCTTTGTTTGGTCTGCTATCCAACTCCCAAAGTAGAGCCACCGAAGCCCCCAAGCTTTCGCAATGCTGAAATTAGCCGCCGTTGGTCGTTGATGTTCAGTTCAGGGTGCGACCACGTTCTCTTGATGCTGTGCCTTGCGTTGGATCGAGTGTAGGGTGTGGGGCGGCTCTTTGCATTGGCGAGTCCGAGACTGTTTCGGAGATGAAGTTATGCATATCGTGTGTAAGATTTGCTTCATCCAAAGCGTTCGTCTCATGACATCAAATCCAGAGCCCGCTCGCACGAAACGGTCGGGCGGAGCCCTTCTTTCGCATCCTGTTGTCATTGGATGGCCGTCTACTCCGTTCTCAGCTGAGTGGCTATCAGTAAGCCGCCATTCTTTGAGATCGGCCACTGTGCAGTGCAGCCATGGCCTTTGAAGCTGATAAGGCCTCTGCAGCTGACGTCTTGAGAGAATGCTTCGGCCAGGGCGGTGACTTCACCATAACTGTGGAAGAAAGCGCCGGGGAAGAAGCTGGCGAGGATGGGGCGATCACAAGTCGGTCTGAGTTCAGAGTGTGGTCCGTCCTACTGGCAAAATGGTCCAAAGTCTTTGATAAAATGATCAACTCCAACTCCTTTGCAGAGTCTGCCCAAGCCCAGATGGTCATCAAAGATTTCTCTGCTGCTGCGGTGGAGGCGTTCTTGCGCTTCCTCTACTCTGGAGTCGTAGAAGGCAGCATCCCAACTCTGGTGGAGGTTGGCACACTGGCAGACAAGTATCAAGTGGACAAGCTATCGGCACTCTGCTTTCGGGCCGTCCAAAACAAGCTTCAGCCGGAAGTGGCTTGTGAGCTTTTCGCATGTGCAGACCGCTTCCAAGTCGCGGATCTGAGGCGCCAGGCGCTGGAACAGATCCTGATCTACCCCAAGGAGGCACTGAAAACTCGTCCAGTACTCAATCCTCGCTTGTTGAACGAGGTTCTGGACTCCCCGCTGCTGTGCATTGAAGATGCAGACTTGATGAGTATACTGCAAGGTTGGGGCAAGAGAAAGGCATCGGCGATGGAAAACGATGCCGTGCAGCCACTAATCGACAGTCGAGTGTCCAACCTGCAGAAGCGAAAGCCAGGCGAACACAGCACGGATGTATTGCAGACGCTTTGGAGCCGCTACGCGAACAATGGAAAAACAGATACGTTCTTGGGATACTGGGTGTCCATCATTCTTGGCACTCCCTGTATCCTTAATGGAATCTACAGATCTATTGATGAAGGGAACAGACTTGCCATGCTGCAAGGTTGTGCCGCCAATTCTCGTAATTGCTTGCCGCTGCGATTCAGCAAGGGGTGGATTGTGTGGATGCTTCCCCACCACTCGGTATACCTAACAGGCTTCTCTTTTGCTCACGTCATCTCGAGCCTGCTGCACTTCGAAATTCTGTGTTCACGAGATGGTTGTGATTGGCACCTCGCTGTGTCATCGGAGAAGCGCGAGATCCCGGCGAAGAAAACTTTGAGCTGCAGACAGCCTCCGCATCTTGTGAAATGGTTCAAATTACAGGTCTTGGAAGGCGAGTTCATCAACAACTTTGGAATACACGGTATTTTACAAACAGACTGATGCCAGACGCGTTGACAAACCTTGGAGTTCAAGATGGACCGTGCCGACAAAGCTCGCCAGCAAGCTTGCCGCGAGATACTGAAAACTGAGCTTCACAGGAGAGTAGTCAGTTAACGTCGTGGGTTTTGCAAGTGCATCAGCCGAGGCAATGTCTGGGTGCAGGCTGTGGCCTTGCTCGAAGATGCGCGAGCCGAGCGGCTTGAGCTGCAGGTCTCTTGGCTCCAGAGTTGTGTCCTCTGTGATGACAGCCCTTGCAGTGCAGGTTATCAGCTACAATGCTGCGATCAGCGCTTGTGAAAAAGGCAGCTTTGGGGTTTCGCAAAGGTCAGTGGCAAAGCTTTAGTCTTATGCCAAACTGCGCCCTCCCCGCTCTCAGACGCAGCTTGTATGAGCATTGCAGGACGTGCAGGGCTTCTCGAGTCCTAGGGTCCTAGAGTCCGCGACGTAGACTCTGTAGCAAGTAACACGTCAGGGCCTAGACTTCATGAGCCCACGATGCTGCGTGGCGAAGCCATGGGATGCCAGCCTAGTTGTTTTGGAAGAAATGCCTGTAAGAAGGCTCGACGCGAAACTGGTTCTGTTCAACTCCACCATCAGCACCTGTGAGAAAGCGGGGCAATGGCAAGTGGCTTTGCGATGCATCTCGGTGTTGACTTCCCGTTCCCTGTCGGCAGATACGATAAGCCTGAATGTTGGGATCAGTGCATGTCAGAAATGTCAGCAATGGAAACGAGCGCTGGAGCTCTTTACGATGTCCCAGCTCGTGGCCATGTCTAACATCATCAGTGCAAGTGCAGTCACCAGCGCCTTTGGCAGGGAAGCCAAGTGGCAGCCAGCGATTCAGCTACTCTCCAACGCATCTGCAGCCAGTTTGCGTCCGAATGTGATCACATACAACGCTACTGCTAGTGCATGCGGACGAGGGGCTCAATGGGCAGTGGCGCTCGACATGCTGCCTGTGATATATCACGCCGGGGTTCGGCCCACCGCCATCTCCTTCAATGCGATCGTTAGTGCATGCGAGAAAGGACACGGCTGGTCCAGGGCACTACAGGTGTGCGAGCACATGCAAGCTAACGGATCGACATGGACGGTCATCACGCTAAGCGCGCTCGTCAGCAGCTGCGAGAAAAGTCGGCAATGGCAACAGGCGTTGGAAGTATTCTCAAGGATGCGTGATGCCAGCATATCACCGAATTCAACCAGCTTCAATGCTGTGATTAGCGCATGCGCGAAGGCTGGTCAATGGGTCCTGGCAATGCAGCTGTTCTGGAGCATGCCTTCCGAGGCAGTCACGCCTGACCGTGTGAGCTTCACCGCTGCCATGGCGCCTGCGCAACAAATGGTCAATGGCAGCTCGTGTTGGCCCTTCTCTCTGCGATGGAAGTGGCCAGCATCGTTCACGATGTCATCAGTAGTAACACCTCCATCAGTGCCCTTGAGAAAGGAGACCAGTGGCTGATGGCTATGCAGTTGCTTCTCAGCATGGCGACCACGAAAAATGAGCCTAACGTGGCAAGCCTCAGCGCAGCCATCAGTGCATGCGAGACGACCCGCCATTGGAAGCACGCATTGCAGCTCCTCTCCGACATGCCTTGCACCGGAATTCCTCCAGACATTGTCAGTTTCAATTCTGCCACTCGGGCAGCCGTTCGACAGCGGAATTGGGAACCAGCACTTTGCGTGCTCAGAGCAATGCCTCTTGCTAAGACGAAGCCGGATGTGGTGAGCTACGACATAGCCATGAGTGCAGTGGACACAGCAGGGTCAAGTTGCCTCGTGGCGGTGCTCCTCCTTTCAGACGCTTCAGCCCAGCGTTTGTGGAGATTGACCCGTCCGATGCCTTCCTAACCTGAGAGCAGCAAAGTTGCTTTTCAGGTTTCTAGTGTCTGCCCAAGTCGCAGTGTAGAGACCACCGTCGTGGTGCACAGTGATCGCGAGCCGAAGAGACATGAAGAGACCGTCGATCGCCGAACTCGTCAGGGCTGTGCGTAGCCCATCGTGGTGTTGCCATACTCGTTTGCATAGCCAGGCTCTGAGTGGCCACGGGCGATTGCTCTGTTGGCAGAGTTGCCGCAGGTTGGGTGGGGAAGGGTGTCCATTGGATTGGTGCTTTAAGTGCATGACAATTGTCTTGTGCGGTATCGAATGCGAAGGTCGCACTGGAGCACGACGTCATCTCATTCAACGCAGCGATCAGCGCTTGCGGGCGAGGTGGATGCTTCAGCAAGCCAGCAAGCAGGGTGTTCCGTATGTCTGTTACTCTTTCGGTTTTGTCAGGTTCCCAGTGGGCTGTGGCTGCTGCACTACTCCGGCAGCTACAGGCACTATTGCGGCTCTGCATTTTCGTCACGGTTCTGGAGTTCCTCTTACATGCCGCGTAATGCTGGTTCCGAGAAAAGCGAAGTGCAGCCACCGCGTAATTCTCGTGTGCTGTCCAGGAGACGGATATGCAGCTTACCGTTATCACTTATGGAGCCGCGATTAGTGCTGCAGAGATCCGTGCCGGAAGATTCGAGTCGAGGGAATGATTGACATCCAGGCTTGTTGTTGCGAAACGTGGAAGTGACAAGTGACTAGTGATCAGACTAGTCAGGTATTTTATTCAGAACACCCGTGCAGAGCAGATAGAGACACGACCTCTGATTCAAGGAAGGGGCAGCAATGGGAATGGGCATTGAAGCTGCTGCCCGGCACCACTGGGCTGCCAAGGGCGACGGCATGAAATTATGATACAGATACATTTTGCCTTTGTAAAAATACCGTATCAATGAACAGCAAGAGCATCTTTGCAGCAAGTCGATGGCAAGCATGCTTTTTCGGATCCGCTTCAGTCCAGGCTATCAGAGATGCTGACTCAACGCCTTTTCGGAAATGCGCCTTTGCAGCCTTAGATGCGCGTCATTAAGGCTCTTTCGTTGCAGCAATGATTGGTAAGGTGATCACTTGCAGTGCAGCAATTAGTGCCTGCGAGAAGGCAGGGCGTTGGCAAGAGGCATGGTACCCCGGCATTTGGATTGGATCTGTCGAGTACTTCCGCAATCGTGCCCGCTTCCCCGCCACAAGTGTTCGCTAAGGCACTTGTTGCAGGAGATCGACGATCTCAGGATCAAGCTGGACGTGATATCCTTGATCCTCAATGCATTGGCTTGCCGTGCCCTTTTGGTCGAAAGCAGGTTGAGCACGACATGTGGTCGGAGTTGTCATGTTAACGTAGATTCTGATGTCCAGCCTTTCACCTTTGTCGTTCGATGAAGCTATTTGGACCAGTCAGCGGCCGACTCGACAACGCCAAGGAGTGCGGGGATCAGCGCTTGTGGACGCGACTCGCAGTGGCGCCATGCGGTTGCATTGCTTGCGAACATGCAGCTCCGGCACGTACAAGGCTTGTGCTGCTGTCACCATGCTGTAGGATGACGGGTGCTGTGATTCGTTGAGCAGGCAACCTGGTTACATACAACAGTATTCTGAGTGGACTTGAGAAAGCTGGGCAGTGGCAGCTTGCCCTCTCGTGTCTGGCAGAGCTCCAAGACCAGCTGGAGCTCGATGCTTTTTGGCAGGCATTGTTCTTCTGAGTTGCTTGCCCATGCAATGCGGCATCTTAAAGGGGCTCGGCTTCTAGTAGTTCAGGGCACTTCACGACCTTCTGCACGTGGACAAGGTTATAACTTACAGTGCCGTGATCAGTGCTTGCGAGAAAAGCGGGCGCTGGCAAGAAGCCTTGCTGGTTTTGGCCGACATGCGGAGGCTGGAAGCACCGGGTGTGTCTGTGCTGTCTACATCCTGCTGTGTCTTCTTCCTCCTTGCCTTCGCCGCTGTTGCAGACGGCGGCTAAGTGGCAACGACATCACATACAACGCGTCTATCTCCGCATGCCAGAAGGGCGGCCAGTGGCGCTTGGCCTTGCAGCGACTCGTTTGCTAAGACATTGCAGCTACGCGAGCGATCGATCGGGCGAATGCTACCTTGGCGCAAGGCTCCTTTCTGACTTTGACATCCTGAGCCTGCAGAGGGATGTTGCTTGGCTTCCTTGGCATCAATCCTCGCACCTTTCGAAGTTGCATGCCCCAGTGCCACATTGCCAACGATCTACTTAGGAGATCAGTTACAGTGCTGCGATCAGTGCATGTGAATGGGGTGCGCTGGCTTATGTTGATTTGACACTTGCGCAGTAAATCTTCTGGTTGAGTGGTTGGGAATCCGAGGAGAACCAGCAAGCTGGAAAAAACGAACGCGTTGGCAGCGCATAAACGAAACCACGGCGTAAAAGCAAATCCGTTGGTGAAAAAACCTCAAGCCAGGACCTGGATCTTGTTTAAATCGCTGAGTAACGAATCCACACAGTATCCACAGACCACAGGCATAGGAGTTGAGCTGCGGTGCGAGGCTCTACAGGCTGAAATGTGCGTTTACGCCTTGAGATGGTAGATACCCGGAAGCTTCTTGGTTTTGGGAAGGGAATCACGAGGTTGATGACTGTGGCTTGTTTGAGTCAGCAAAAGCCTGACATGTATGCGAAACAGATTTAAACCAAAGTTGTCAATGTCAATGCAAGTGCATGCCACCGTTGGGGTGTAAGGGCGGGCAGCTCATGATAGTTTCGAAGAGCTGCTGCGGGAAGTTCCCAAGAGTGTGGCTCAGTCAGCTCTACTGAGTACTTTTTCGATACTTCGATTTTTCCAAACGTGGGAACACGAAGTATGTGTTCTGGAAGGAACCCCTTTCAACTGTACTGTACTGTACATGTGATAGACAGGCTCTGCTGGATTCACATCCGTCCGTCTGTCCGTCAACCATACCATCCGTGTGGAACCATACCATCCGTGTGGCCATCAGCCGAGTTCACGTTTCTGGCTTCAGAGCGTGTGCTGATGCCGCCATTGCCAGTTGTCAAAGGCTACCAGTGGCAAAGATCTCTGCTTCTCCTCGGGAATCTGCTGTCCTTCGAGTTCGAGACCAACATCATCACGTGCCTCTCTAATCGGAACACTGACTGAGGGCTTTGGGCCGCGACGAGACGTCAGGGCCAAGTGAGAGTCATGACTGCTGTCTGTACAGGGCTTTGCCGCAGGTACAACGCTGCTCTCAGCGCTTGTGCTGAAGCCAGCAGCTGGGAACAGCCCTTGCTTCTGCTGACTGACCTGCAGGACGTCCAAGCTCGCCTTGGTATCTTGGATAGGTCCGCAACCGAAGAGCCCATGAGCAGGAGCTGAGACTCACCGCGAACACAATCACCTGCAGCGCCGCCAAGCGGCAAGGAGTCCAAGTCCGAGCCCTGTCCTCGGGTTTTACGCCAGCATGTGGCCTTTTGGCTCAGGTTGCCATCAGTGCATGCGAGATGACGAGCCAGTGGCCTGAAGCTATGCAGCTTGGCCTACTTGTTCAAGTACGTCTCCGGCCAAAGTGTAACAGCAAAGGAAGGGCGGCTGACCTGAGCAATCCCGAGGTTCCTACTTGGGGACTTGCAGGCTAAAAGCTGCCGAAGCAACATGCTCACCTACAGCTGCTTGACAAATCGACAGCGTTTGCGCTACATAGAGCTCCTATTGGCTCCTTCCAATCCCTCTGGGCCAATGAAGCACAGCGAGAGCCTGAAGTAGAAGCGTGTTGCGGACCCTGATGTGTCAGCTTCTGTGCTTCTGAGGCTTTGCTGTGGGTGCCTGCGGATCTGCGGCTCAGGGTGATAGCCTCTTATCTCTGCTCCTCGAAGTGCGGACTGAAGCGCGCAGGCTTCTGCAAAACACTTGCTGACAGCGTTGGGGATGATACCCGGAATGCCCAGTAGATTACACGTGCAAGCAGAACGTGCAGCAGCTGAAGCCAACACACATCTACTCTACACAACAGTTTCGTGTCTCCAGCGAGAGCGCGAAAGCTTGTAAGTAGTCTATCCTGTACTGACATTGTTCGTACTGTGATTTAGCCGATGCTGGCCGAATTGCTGATTTCTGATATTTCTGTATTCCTTCCTGGCTGTCATGATTCATCGGCGCACACTCGCGTCTGTTGTCTTGCTGCCACTGTGCAGTTGCTGAGGTCTCCGGAACGTTCTGGGTCCTGAGTGCTACTCTCTGGTATCTTGCGGAGGCTGCACGGGAGCGCGGGCTAATGACTCCGAGGGCTCCTGCCCAAGCTTGCGCGTGCAAGAAGCATCCCCTTTGCCTGCAGGGTGGAGAGCAGGGCATGACGGACATGTTCTCCACCTTGCAGCACGAAGCATTCAGAACTTGCGTAGCACAGAGAAATCATTTCGGATCTCCATGTACGGTGAGCAAAGGTACTACACATGTATCTTCCTCCTGGGAGAGTGGTGCTCGTTCGATTTCTCGCCAGTAGGCGCAGGAGGGCCCCTCTAATGACTGTGGAATCAGAGTTTCAGTGGGTTCAGGTTACCAAGCATCGACGTAGCACCATCAAGGGGAATCCCTGCAAGCCTGGCAGGACTCAGCATGCTCTACTCTATCGTCGGTGTTGGCTTGAATGCCATGCCCATGGCGGCTGTCCAGGATGCCCTGACGAATATGCCACTCTGTCTTAATGTCAGAACAGGTGAAAGAGAGATGACAGTTTGCGATCGGACCCAGCACTGTGCCTGATACTGATGCGTGTCACACAAGTAACGGGCAGCTAAGGACGGATTCAGGCGGGGCTCCGTGTGGTGTTCCTACTTGCAACCAAGAAGCCACATCGGATGCAAGAGGGGCTGCACTTTTGCACCGTCTGTATTGTCAATGCAGATTGTGGAAGTCTGGCAGCACGGAACCTCCTGCAAGAGCTCTGTCGGCACAGGTGTGTACCATCTGATGGTCGAGCGGCGGAGGCTCATCCACTCGGGGAGCAGCTTGTCAAAGCTTCATTGCCTTAAAAGCAGCAGCAAAGCCGTGACTTCGGAGAACGCTGCGAAGAGCTTTGCATCGAAGGCAACCTTCGAGGCTCTGATGACTCCGACGCGCCGGAGCCCCAGAGCTGGACTGGGCCTACGTTGACGCTACGGGGCCGGCGGGGCTCTGAGCTCTGAGCTCTGAGGCGGTGGAAGGAGTACCGGCCGCGCAGAACGGAGGTGGAAATGCAGGTGATCGAGAGCATCGATCAGCCCATCCTCTGAGAGGAGAAGAAGAAGTGCAAAGCCGCGGCTTTCGCTCGACTCTTTTTCGGGAGTCTGCAAAGGAGTGCTCGAGAGGGTCCAAAGAGACGACCTGCGGTGGGCACCTCCCCGACGACAAAAGAACAGCGCAGCAAAGCAAACCACGAAATTGCCAGCTATTGCCACTTCTTACCTTGTTTTGACTGTGGCAGATCGCCAAAGCCCTGGACGGCTCGGAGTTTCTGGGACGGTCCATCAAGGCCAAACTGGGGTCTTTACTCTTTACTTGATGTCTCTGCCCTCTTGAACTCTTTGCGTGTTTCGTCGCTTCTCCCACGAGGTGGACAAGAAGAAGGCCACGAAGGGGAAGGGCGATGAGCGGCTCAGCTCAGCTAGTCATGCTAGTATGCTAGTCGCAGTGGCATGTGTGTAATACATGTTTTGCATCCTGACAGTGTCAAGGAATGGCAAAGGTTGGGGCATGTGGGGCATGATGGGTCGGAGGCCCAGTGTGAACTTGGCGACTGACCTGCTAGCATTGAGGCCGCACATCGACACAGTGTCAGCACGCGTGTCTGGTCTTCCATCGGAGTCCTTTCCCTCTATCGTGGCATGATAGTTGCTTGCTGGTGTCAAGCCTTGACTATTGCCATGCTGCCATCGACAGATGTCGTCGGCCTGTTGCTGCAAGGCAAGAAAGGTGGGAAGGACATGGGCAAAGGTGCGCTCATCAATTCTAGGAGGGACTTATTCCATTGTGATCAGGAAGGTGATGCATCCCGGACAAGATCTGTTGAACTCACTCACAGACTCCGCGTTGACAATGTATGTCTGCCCGTAAGCAGACCCGCTCGCCGCAGGTTGGTGGGGAGGTACCTGCTGTCATGCTTGAGTTTCGCTTGGTGAAGTGATTGGCTTTGCTTTTCAACCGTTGGTCTTTTGGAAGCTGCGCACGCTAGTCAAGCATAGGTAGCCGTTTATGCACAGGACCGAAGGTCACACCAAGAGAGGTAGTTTCAATAGAAGTGTCAGCCAGGTTGGTGGCCCGGAGGACGGATACGGTAAGACGTCAGCGTCGGAATGCGCCTTGTGACCTAGTAGCTAAACATGCGGGCACTGCGGGCACTGTGCCTTGAAGGACTGTGCAGAGTGCTGTGGTGAGCCGCATGCCACATCAGATCCCTGTGGAAGGAAAAGGATGGAAAGGGTGGGGCGGCGGCCCGTACTAGGCCATTGGCATTTGTTGTTCCCCGGCTGCAGGCTAGCATGCAGTCCCTTGCTATTAGCAGTCGTTGAGGCTGATGTAGCCAGTTTTGCAGCTCCGGCGCTTGAGTTGACATTTCTGCACAGTCATGAAACCAAGGAGTCTCTGTTGGGACGACTGTGAGAGCAGGGCATCGAGCCCACTTTGACTTGCTGCTGCGGCAGTTGTGATGTATAGATTCCAGTCCTCGATGTGGTGGCGCACCTCAAAGGAAGGATCCGCAGTGATTGTCGGCGTCGGTATGGTGACAGAACGATCTCTCAGGGGCACTTGCCCAGCATGCGACGACTGTAGTTCGTGCTCCCCTCACGCAATAGATGAAAGTAGATGACAGATCCTTTAGTGCCGGGCGCTGAGACACCCTGCTGCGCTGCTTGAGTTGATAGTTCGGCATCAGGACTAAGGTACTTCAACCTTCCTCGCGCTTGGGCTCAAGCCGCTTCGGTGTCGAATAGATGCAGTCGCCGCCGGCGAGATACTCAGCAAATGGCATTTCACGAGTGACGAAGCTAGATCCTCCAGTCAGACGCCATGTTGATAGGAGTGCATGGGTATGGAGCAAGAGCAGCACGTTTGCTTTTGAGATCAGACACGGAATGTGGGCATGAGAGCCACCAGTTGCCAAAGAGCTTGAGAGGCTCCATTGTTTCTGCTTTGTGTCGGGCCTTCTGCTTCGGGGTTCCTGATGGAAACAGTAAGAAGCAGAGTTGTGGCACAGCAGTCATGGCTCAGCTGAGCTCCAACTAACGTCCCGACAGCCGACGTGATGGATATCTTTCTTACGTTTGAAGCCCATTCGGTTTCGTGCCGGTTCATGAGCCGGGCTTCGGGGCAAGACTGCACCAGCTTAGTCTGCAGTGTAGTCCCCACTCCTTCCGTGTTGCGAGGTGCAAATGTAAAGCAGAGCTCTGCTTAAGGCTCGGTTTAGGAGTTTAGGGCCAGTCCGAACACGGAAAACCGCCGAAGACATTTTTGGCCCCAGGGAGCCGAGAGCCAGCCATCCCATAGCTTTCACACTCTAGCTGGCGAGACGAAGTCTTGCAGCAAGACTTATGGCTATGCGCTTTTTTTTGCTCCTGGCGTCCAGCTTTGTTCAGCGGGTCCATTCTGCGAGCTGCTACAGCCCCGCCGACTTCAGCACAGAGAGCTGGCCGTTCTGCCAGGTCTTGAGTGACAGTCTATCCATGTACTTCGGCCCCGCAGGCGACGGTTTGGTTAGGGACGGCTGTCGGTAATGGACTGCGGTTAGGATTGGTTGTTTCGGCCCACAGGCGACGGTGACTACATGAAGCTTGGCTTGCACGCGGAGAACCACGTCGGATGGAGCGCGTTGGCCATCGGTGGCAACGGCGGTATGAAGGGAGCTCAGCAGGTCGTCGTTCGCCAGGTTGGCAAGTTGCTAAACAAAGCTCCCGCAGGTTCCCTCGCTTCTCTACATGAGGTGCTTTGTTGTTTGTTCACATCAGAACTCTGAAGGTTTCGGAATTGTTGCGGCTGTTCGGACTCGCATCTCCGGGCAATTTCCAGCCCTGAAGGTGAACGGAGCCTGGGTGGCTGAAGAGCGCTACTCCGCAGACTACGTGGAGCCACATCTACAGGAAACACAGGAGGTGCTTCTCATCTTTGCGAATGAATCTGCAGGGAGCACCTCTTGGGGAGTCTTACTCCCCACACGTTCATGCAAAGCTGGTGACAGATACGCCATGGAGGACGTAGGAATGTTCATGCACTGGGCTCTGGGCTATTCTCATACCTTCTCCTACCACAAGGAGCGGGGACAGTTCCATACCAATTTGGTCTCCGGTCCTCCGGCGCCCCCGCCAGACATGAGCTCTTTCCCTTCAGTCACGTTCACGATGCCGGACGTGCCTGTCGTGCTCGGAGAAGGCCCTGTAGCGACTGCAGCATTTGCGTTTGATTGCAGATTCAATTAACTGCGTTCCGTGTTTTGGTGGCAGGTGGGAGCGATGCGATGAACCCCTACATCTGCGGTATTTTTGACCTCGCAGAGGCGTTGCCTGCAGGTCTCCTCACCACGTCCAAGCATCATGCCGCTAAGTTCGCCCCGGTCCTGGCATCTGCTTCGAAAGAGTTCGTGCACCACATGATCCTCTTCGAGTGTGCAGACCAGGTTGCGGTCGACAACAACTTCACGCACAACCATGTCATCCCAAACTGTGAGCGTTGGATCCTCAGAGCTTGAGTCTGAGTGAATAGTAGGGCTCTTTTCAAGAAGGCTGTGCATTTTCATGCATAGACGTTGGAGTGATGAAAGTGGTTCCGTGCGAGAGCTGACTTAAGGCATGGTGCGAGGGTGCCAGACCAGCAAGTGGCCGTGGGCAGTTGGGGGAGAAGATCTGGTCCTGCCCGACGACGTAGGTGTGCCCATTGGGAATGGGGCTCGTTGGTATGCTCTGCAAGTCCACTACTATAATCCCAGCCTGGTCGCGAACGTGAGTGACAGCAGCGGTGTGCGTGTCGCCCTGGCTCCCAGTCTGCGGACCCATGATGCAGAGACCTTCGGTGTAGTGGGTGGCGCGAGCCCCATGCAGCGCGAGCCACTGCCGCCTGGCCAGGCCGAGGTCTCCATCCCCAGTGCGGTCGTCCCAGCGCAGTGCACCAGCCAGTGGAATGCCGATGAGATCACTGTCCTTGGCGTGATGCACCACGCGCACCTTGTTGGTAAGAAGCTCGCAATCCACGTCAACCGCAATGGGGAGTACATTGGCGAGATGCGCAGGGAGAAGGTTTACGACTTCAACCACCAGTCGCTGGAGGGCTCCTCGATCAAAAAGCTGAAGAAAGGCGATGAGCTCACGCTGACATGCAGCTATGACACCTCCAGCAGAACGGAGCCCACGGCTTTTGGCGACTTCACCCAGGACGAGATGTGTTTGGCGTACTTCTTGCACTATCCTGCTCAGGCTTCAAGGCGTTCGATCTTTTTGCGTGCCCAAGGGGAGAACCGCATTTCGCTGTGCAACAATCCCGCGCAATCTGCCGACGCCTTCGAGCTGGTCCAGAACCCCATGCAGCTTCTCGCCTCAGCCGTCCAATCCACAGCTCCCGTCCTGACTCCTCCGGCATGCCAGCCTCGGGGCGACTTGAGCTCCTTTGCCGCAAGAGATGTCCTAGCCAGCATGGGAGTGGACGTTTCTGGCTTCAGCATGGACACCTCCAGCTCGGCCTCTGGCTGCATCGCCTTCGCCTTCTTTGCCTTGGTTTCTTTGGCTTCCTGGGGAGTCTTGTAACCGCGCTGCCGAAGGCAGCCGGGAACCAGTTTTGCCGAATGCCTGCATCGACCAGAGCCGTGGTGGCTCCAAAGTCTTGCAGGAAATCCCCAGACGTTGGAGACTAAAGACTTAAGATCCTCACTCCGTAAGCCGTAAGTCGAATGCATTGGGAAACCCCCAGTCACTGGTCGTCTTCTTTTTCTCTAACTGCTTGGGGTTCTTTGGTGTGAGCCCTTGCATCTGCATCGGGTAAAGCGTCTCGAACCGCGGGCCAGCAGTGGGCAGAGTTCCCTGGCTGTGGGCCAAGGCGGCTCTCGAGCACTAGCCTCCCTGTCAGTGACGCAAACATCAGACAGGCTTGGATCAAATCTCTGCGCAGTTTGCCGATGGTAGTGGCCTGCCTCCCCGCTTGTCCCTGGTCATGCTTGGTCAGCATCAATAGTTCTGGTAGTGGTGGACAAGAGTACTGGGGTCTTGTACTTGGCCCTTTGCTCTGCTCGGCCGAAGGGCAGCGATTGGGGATGCCATTTCGAACTGGATGACGATTGCTTGTGAAGAACAGGCAGCATCAGCACGTGAGTTTCCAGACTTACAGCACTTGCAGACCTCATCGGACGCGCTGACTTCAGCATTCAAGGTCCAGTCCGACGTGCCCACACAAGCACAGCGCTCACGGGAAGCGAAAGCTCGCCCGAGACGCCGAAATGTTACCAAAGGGAAGCAGCGGCAACATGCATATCTATCTTTATGTCTATGTCTATACCATTCTATACCTTTTCTATCAAATTCCATAGTTCTGTTTTGTTTGTATCTGTAGCTGTACCTGTATCTATATCTATTCTCGATCTAATTACAATCCCTCCATACATTCTCTGCCAGAGCCAAGCCACCACTGGCTGTTTCTGGCTAGTTGCTCAGCCAGGAGGCATGGTTGTTAGGTTGTCAGGCAGCGGTGCCCCAAATGAAGAAGCATCGCATTCGCCCACAACATGTACTGAACCTAGTCTGCGTGTTCGGTCACAAGAAGCTGGATCATCTCATATAGATCGGGCTTGTGATTCCGATGCAGCTGCAGGAATCCCCCAACATTTCAAGAGTTCGCTTTTCACACTGCTCGCTGCCAGGATGAGTTGGTTCAGCGTTCCCTTTTGTGGCTACAGCTGCGAGTGCTTGGCCCAAGTCATACTTCAGAAGGCTAAGTCTGCGGCGGTATGCGGCTTGGGGAGCTTGCTGTCTAATTGTTGACAAGCAGAGTTTGAGGCTGATACAGTTTCAGCCCAACAAAGGGCTGCAGCGATGAAAGCTTGCGGTAGGGGTGCCGCCCACCCCAGGTTTTCGCCCTTCCGCGGAAACCTGCTGGCAATCGGGACTGGCCAGCCCAGTCCTGAGCTGGGTCAGAGCCGTGCCTGGCCAGTGGTTTCCTTCAGCTTTGATTTGATTTCGCGCCATTGCTTCACGGAGCAGTCCCGACTCGTCCTGAAGACATGTCACGTCATCCAGGTACTTCGGAATTGTTGGCAATGGCAAGCTCCATGTACTGGACATCGCTGCGCCCGGCCTTGCCCTTGGGCCTTTTGAGCACTCCTAGGGTTCTTCTCTGCTTCATCGTCGCGGCATTACCATGCTTAAACTCTCCAGAAATCTGCGGCAAAGCCCTTCCATGCGCTTCTTTCCGCTGCCTGATTTGCTTGTGGAGGTTCTTGACTCAGGTGCTCCGGTCGGTTTACACTCTGGAAAGAGTCACAATGACCTTTCTGAGATTTACTTCAGACGTGGCTTACGGCTAAAAGCTGACCAACCACTAGCTCCAGGAGTAGAAAAAGTAGATGCGACAACAGTAGCATGAATACCATGATGTCCTTGTAGTGGATGCCGGGAGGAAAGCAGCAGAGGAAAGCGAACTACTGTTGTCAAGCAAAGTCTCATGACCTTGCTCGAAATTTGTCAGGTGGACAGCCGGCGATTGCCTCAGCCTGCTCTGCACTGAAAACAGGATGAGGTGGTGCCTCCCGGAGAGGACGAGCGCTGAAGCACTACGCCTAATCGCTTGCAATTCTTCGAAGACTGCGAGGTCTGTGAGTGGATGACCAATCAAGCGGTTTACGACGTTGCCTGGAGTGAGGCCAGGTTTGCAGAAGTTTGCAATCGGCTTTCGCTGAGGTCCTATCATGGATCAATCCTGCAGTTTGAGCTTTGAAGGTAGCTTGAGCTCAGGGACCGGCATGGACAGATGGGAGGATATAAATATGTAAACATTTACCACGTTTTGGAAGGAGGTTGGCTGGCTCTTCCAACCTTGTGGTCGGAAGAGCTGTCCTTTGTCCTGGGAGCTACCATTGTGCTGATTGGGGCACCGATCGTGTTATAGTGCTCATGGAGCCATGGAACATCGAGATAAGCTGTGCTCTGGGCGGATGTAATGCAAGCCGAGTTCCATGGCATTGTGCGGCGCGTCCGTCGAGCTTGTGCAGGCCAACGAGCACGTCCTACTTACGGGGCAGGCAGATGGAACCCTGAAGCTGTTTGCACAGCCCTTGGATCCAGCAAACTTGCGAGCCAGGAATCCATTTGCAGCTCCACTTGCTGAGGATTGGACCAACCCTCAAGGTCCCATCATGTCGCTGGAAGAGCACACAGCCGAGGCAGGCACTGGGCTTCAGATGAGAGTCTCAGTCTTGACAAAGCTCCATGTCGAGGTGTACGGTGTCGACTGGAACCTCAACGAGAAGCATCTCGTCCCTGCCTTGATTGCGGCGTCCCAGACTTGTACAGCCTTGAATTCAAGGTCTCAGGAACGACTGCTCCCACCTCCCAAGACCAATAGCTAAGGACGCTCACACATGTAAATAGCCACAGGAGCAAGAAGAACCAGGACGACGCTTATGCTTTCAGCCCTCGTGGTACTACGCTGAAACATGATGACGCTGCACCCGCCGAGATTTCTTCGGCAGCCTGGGACCACTCTGTCAAAGTGTGGGATGCAATGCGCGGGGTCAGGGCCTGAGTTGTTCCGGTTCCGGTCATAGAAACACCAGCTGCCGGCTATACTTGCAAGGTCTGCCTCAGCACTTTCCGCGCGCACCAGAACCTGGCCTACGCTGCAATCTGGTCTCCGGCTAGGCAGAAGAGCCGAAACCTGACGTAGCGGCGTTGAAGATGACTTTGACGGGCCTTGGCCACTTCGGTTCTCCACTTGCCAGACCGGCGTGCCTTGCGAGCGTGGGTGGGGATGCTATGCTTCACATCCAGGTGCGGGGAGTGTATGTCAGTGTATGTGTCACTGTCCTCATGCCTCCACTCCACTTTCGTTTCATCACAGGATCTCAATGCGGGCGAGATGCCCGTGCAGAGCATTCAGGCATTGGTGCTAAACGTGCTTTCTCATTGCATGAGACACTTGAGAAAATTTTCTTTCCTGTTCTTATATCAATCCGCCTGTAATCAATCTGCTGCTGCTGCTGCTGCTGCTGCCAGCGATGCAGCTTGCAGCATGCAAGACCATCTTGCAGGCTCACCAACACGAGATCCTGACAGTTGACTGGTCCATGCCTCTGTCGTGTCGTTATGCTTGGAAGGGAGCGCACCCCCCATGTACGTGTTGGATCGTCGAGAGACATTCTGCAGACCGAGCGCTTGCAACCACCAAGGAACAAGTACAATGAGTTTATGGTTGTCACAGGTAGCAGCCGGCTCAGGGGTGTGCGCTGTTGTTTTACAGATTTCCGCTGCTTTGTGCACTTAATCCCTGTAGTGTCATTCCACGCTCATAAGGTGTTGACAAGACCATCCGCACCTTTGACTTGCGCAACTTTGGCCAGCCCTTGCAGGCAACGCCTGGCTGGGTATTTTGCACTTTTGTGTGCCCAGTCTCCGGTACTTGGTGGGGTCTTGCAGTTCACCAAACAGCTGCTAGTTTGGCCATGCGCGCTCTGTTGTGTGTGGTGCGAGATTCTGCACGGGCATCAGCTGGCGGTCAAGCGAGTCGCACCCCGAGCTGGGAAGTCTAGAGTGGGTGCACCGCAGTTCTGCTAGACTGTAACAGACGGCTGGCTTCCTCAAGTACAGCTTGTCCAAGGTCAAGTGTCATCCGTACAACGAGACGCAAATCGTGGGCGGCTGAAGCCACTAGAGCCTTAGTGTAGTAAGTACTCTTCCAATGGCACTTTCTTCAGGTCTCGTGCTCGTACGACACGGCTGTGAATGTCTTCGACATGACCATGGGTCAAATGCAGCAGCCGCAGAGTCTATGCACAGCTGAGAGCACGTGATGCCGGTGGCCAGCGTTGAGAGCCGAGGATCCAACACTTCGACCAACATACGGAGTTCACTCTGGGTGTTGACTTGAGCCTCTTCGAGGAAGCTTCCCATTCTCGAAGGAATTGTCTCAGCGGAGAACTTTGCGATGCGCAGGAAAACGTCATTGCTTCAACTTCTTGGGCAGATCACTCAGTTTCATTGCTTCGGAGCAGCCGCTGTCCGGCTTTAGTCCTCCGGTGGTACTTCTATCCATGTTGCATCGATGCTCTGCGCTGAGCTGATGGGGCTCTCCGGGTTCCGGGAGAAGTATGAACATGTCATGTATAGCTAGTCAACGAGGCCTTTGTGCCGTGCGTTGCTGTTGTCGCCTTTCGTTGCTAAAGGTAGGCATGGTTACCGACCCAGCAGCGTATCGGAAGCAGTAGAAGCTTCGAGATATTTTGCGTGCACTCCCAAGGAACGGGGGCAACTCGAGACCTCAGGAATATACCCAAGGGCAAGCCAGGCGTTGCGAGTGCACAAAGTCGAAAGCAGGTGCAGGGCGATCACAGCATTCAAGGTCGGCGTGCCCGGTTTGTCACCTTGAATGACTCAGGACTGCACTGCCTGCGTTTGGAATCTTACTCAAGGACTATGTTGCTTATGGTTGGCGCGCAAACTCTCCAGAAAAAATAGCAGGTCCCAACTGAAGACCTGTTGTAGGACCGCCGCCTCCACCACCGCCGGCAATTGTACCGACCTCGACTACAGTGCGAGTCTGTAGCTTGCAGTACTGCTTTCAATGTCAAGGAAGCTTTCATGCAAGGTGAAGCGTGTTCCTCGCCAGCCACCCGGAGTGCAGTGATGGTGTCGTGCCACGGCTCTCGGCGCGGGGAGTCGTGATTATTTTGGTCCAGTTTAATCCTGGCCGTGCTTCAGAGACAGCCAGAGAGTCTCACCCCACCCGTCGTTATGTTAAAGCTGGCAGCTTGCACAGGCAAGCATAAGCTTTGTCCGACTTTGCGTCCTGGCCCGGGCCTTGCATTCGTAAGCTCCCGGAGCGTCTGCGCAGAAACAGGCTGCGTTTCCGGCACTGGCGCAGCTGCGCAGCTGCCGCTCGGGGCAGCTTTCAACGGGTTTTGTGTCGCCAGTGCCGGCTCAAGATCAGAGGGCCGAGGAGCCGAGCCGCCGCACCACCGAAGCCTTGGATTTACAAAGGCCGGGATCGTCAACAGTCTGTTCCTCTCGCAAACTCCAACTTTTTACGTGAGCGCATGAGATGGCAGTGGTAAGTTCATAGTAACTTCATGCAACAGGAGCACTGCCGAGTTTTCTAGTTGTATATAGCAGTGTGAACTTTGCATGTAATGTATAGTAGTACAACTACGTAAAGGTGTCGCAATGTAGTTGTAGGAATGTATAGTTCAAGATAGCTTATCATATGGCTCTCTCTCTCTCTCTATATATATATATATATACAGGTATATACATACATACATACATACCCTATGTCACTATGTGTATACATGCATGCATATGGAATTATCTAGAAATGTCTATGCTACTACATACATATCTGAGTCTACGTACATACATGCACTGTTGCATATAGTCATGCACATTTAATGTGTGCACACATCTCTCTCTATACACATACATGCATACATACGTACATACATACATACACATATGAAGAAATACACATAATTATGATATATGCATATGCACTTTACATACACGTGCACAGGCGAGTGCATGTGCATATGTGGGTATGCATGTATTTATGTACGTATGTGTGTAGGTACGTGCATGTAGGTACGCCGACTCGCTGATCAGCCGGTTGCTCTGTCTCTATGCATGTGGCAGTGCATCGGTTTGAGTCTAGTACTTTTAACATATGTCTGCGTGACTACCATCTTCCCGACCATCGACCGTGCAGGCGGCGAGGATGGCCAGACGGCAGGCCAGGCTTCGGAGCCAGCAGCCTCCTTGTCATTTGGCCCCCTTACCCCTAAGGCGAGCCGACATACTCATAGCTTCCTCAACGCGCGAGATGTCCAATTTGGGACCTCTCGGCTGATGGATCATACCCCTTCAAGCTCTTTTCCGAAAATTCTTGCGACCCGAGGGCTCAGATCGGGCCCCCGACCAGCTTGTTTTGTTTCTTGGATGACAGCTGAGTCCACAAAGTGTCCCGACCCAACGTTCTGAGATCGCATAAGGAGCAGTCAGGCACATTCCACTGTCACCAGCTCGACTGAAAGGTCAACCGTGCCGCCGTGCTGCCTCTGGCGGTGGCTGCAGTCCTTGCTTGCGTGACGAAGTTTTGCGGCTTGCCAGCAAGCTTTTAAAGTTTCGTGGAAGCAAGATGGCTCGGCCGGGGTTTTGTTAAGGGCGCACAGCTTGCTTGAACACCAGAGATTTGCAATTCCTGGCTTGGCACGGCCGGCTGCCATGCTTCGGTACGAACCGTACCGGTGGAATCCTTTGCAACTTGATTATCGCCGGTCGCCAGCCCGAATGTCCAAATCATGTCCTGCAAATCCGCCTGTCCCTGGGAACTGAACACATGGAATCAAAGTTTCTCAGTGATAGGGCGGCTGAGCATGACGGTTCTCAACGGTGCAGGGTGCAAGCTGGCCTTTGCCGGTGCCCAGGTGCATTCACGCTGCCGCAGCCAAGTAGCAGGCCTTTGACAAAGAGATGTCAGGTGTGTAGGTTGTCTCCAGTCGTGTGGGCCCGGCAAAGAGTTCTCCAAAAGTGCCTCTCTCAAGACTTCGGCTTTCAGGCGGAGCGATCGCGTGCGACTACATGCTGAGGCAGGTGTGAGAAAGAAGTCCAGGTAAGCGCAGACGAGTGAGCTGAGAGCACATTTTCGGCCACGGTACCAGACAAGATGTGCTAGGGCATTTCTCGAGCCACTGAAACCCTGTTTGTCAGGGCAAATGCATCGGCAACTGCTTGCAGCCAGATGGTCCCTGCCTTTGAAGCAAATGTGTGAAGCGAGGTGAAGCAGACTGGGGTGATCTTCATCCTCACAGAGAGACAGAGAGACAGACAAGCCGACGGACATTCGCACGCTCGTCCAAAGCGGTCTGCCGGCCGCACATGAGACGACCCCAGAGGAGGTGATGCATATGTTGAACATCACACTGCTCAAGAGCACACATGCTTGCGACGACAACCAAGCGAGAATCATGAGAGCCTGCTGCAGGAAAAGGGTGCCAATTGCCAATCCGACAACTCGCATGGAGGATCATGTAGGGGGCACCATACATGCGATGCTTGTGGCCTGTAAAGTGGACCTAGAAGAGACGGTCTGCCCCCAAGTGTCACATTGCCACGGGCCAGGAAGGCATCAGGCGACACGAGAAAGGGATTGAATGGGACAGTTGAGTGGGAAGTCAGACAACAGCTGCATGTCAAAAGACAAACATGGGGCCTCGTCGGGCCGACCACGCTTGAAAGTCAGCTCAGGTGCTTTCATCACACTAATCAAATCAAGCACGTGCACAGCAGCATGCAGAGGACACAACGCACCATGGCGGCAGGAGGCCACATCAACTACAAATCAAAAACCCCAACCGGAAACCAAACAAAAGCACAACCACAGAACGCGATCGACGTCAGTAGAAAGCGGGTACACCACTGGCAGGCTCGATTCGATCCAGAGTGCCTACCGACAGAGACAGACAGACAGACAGAGACGGCCACCGGACTCAAGTCATGCAGAGTATGAGTGGGAAACATGTCAGAGACCGGCTTCAGGGCCCTCTGATTCAGGTTCGTGGAAGCCCACTGGTGAGATTGACATTCAGGCCCAAGCTTTGACAATCACCATGCAGCATTTGTCGCTCATGCAGACGGCATGTGCGAAATGGCGGGGTATGGTGGAAGCATGTGCGTGGAAGGGGTTCGCGGCTGAAGGTCCTTCGAAGCTCCGGCGAAAGCCTTCTCACACCTCTGAACAACAATCGGTGCCGATTTAAACTTTGATCAAGAAGTGAACAATCGAACCGCTCATGCTCAAAGCGCCATTGGTTCGGCAGCACATGGTAGGGAGAGAGGTGGATGGGCATGGCCTGACCCTATAGAAGAGCATAACTTGCTGAAGTGGCTTTGTGAAGCTTACGGAAAGTCTTGGCAGAAAGGTCTGCGGAAGTCGGCGGAACCATCCAGTTTCAGCGGGGAATCCACATATTCATGTTGAGAGCTTCACGAAAGGGTTGTGTGAACTTTCATTTGGGTTGTTACGTCTTCAAAATTGCACAAGTCCGGGGCTCATGTTTGCAGCGCACATGCTCTGATGATGTCCGCCTGCTGCAGGCTTACGTCTGCCCAAAGCGGTACAGACAGGCAGCAGAAGCCAACAAGAAGACACACACACACACACAGAGCCTTGCAGCCACTGAGCACTGAGCGCCTGGCGAGACATCATAGGCGGGCTGCGTCAAACGGCCCGAGGCTGAAGAAAGCGTAGCTGCGGCAAGCGACAAACTGAAAGCTTGGTCAAACCTCCACACATCCTGTGTCTAATCCCAGCGCCATGGGCAATGGCTGCTCTGAGCCAACAGGCAGGGAGTGTCGACAGCAATTCGTGGCCAGCCCTTGGACTTTCCGACCTGGCAGACTGCTGCTGGGCTCCGTTCTATGCCCTGCTGGCTAGTGGCCGAGGTACCTCGCAGCGCTGTTTTTCAGCGACGCTCCGAAAATTCCTAAAGCGCAGTCGCCTCCGGAGGCGACTTGGTCCTCTACGGCTTCCCCCAAAGACCTCGCGGACCCGATGCCACGAAGGCAGCTTTGATGTTCAAAGCGGAGTGGTTGGCCTTCAAAGTCCACTAGTTTCTGCTCATGGAGGCGAATGGGAGCTATGTCCTGTGCGGAGCACCTCGCCGGCATCAGTATCTGTTAGGGTGCCTATTAAGTGGCATCTTGGGTGAGGTATGCGAGTACGCTGTGTTTGCAAAGACGTCAGTCAGCAAATCCTGACAAGAAGTTCCCGGCTGTGATGGATTGCTTGATTGCTTGTGCCCAAATCTTTGATCCAATGATGAATGCACTTGCCAAGCATCAAGTGGTCAGGAACACCATGGTCGCCCGGTGTTTCAGCATGTAAGCGGCACAGGCCGGCCATGGCATGCCGTGTGGCTGTACAGGTCCTCCCGGACTCTTCTGTTCACCTGCTGTCTTCCGCTCTCCGTCTCCCAACCTTCCATCCGCCTAGCAGCTAGGCGGGCTCGAGGATAAAGGAAGGTTATGCCGAAGCCATCCCAATTTCAGTGTCATTTCAGGAAGGCAGGCATTTTTCTATCACTGGCAGGCTCACGCAATCTGGAGGACGTGCCTCCTGGACCCACCGCATGATAATTGCCAGAAATACATTTCCGAACAGAACTCACATTTGGAATACTTATCCCCACACCATTCTGGAACACCTCTGGAGGAATGCCTTTTGGAACACTAAAAACTTCAATCCTGAATCTAGGCCTCAGGCTGCTCACGTAACTTGTAAGCCTAGCTCAACATCCAACCTCTCCTAAGAACGATGCAGTTGAACTCTTGTTGTTTACGGTTCAGGATCACGAGACATGCGACAGCTCTCGTGAACAGGCCCTTTCATTTACTTCTGGGACGAGCGGGACGGCGAGAACTGGCTTGGGGCCTTGTCGCCTGAGCTCTTCCGTAGCATCCTGCTTGCTCACCCTGCATCTCTCAAGGCGTGGCTGGTGGCTAGGGCCTGCTGTCGGTGCTGCGGAGGTTTGGGCATACAACGCAGCAGTGGAGGCGCAGCGTTTTCATATCCACTAGCCTTCCTCCGGAATGCGCCCCTCGTGCTGAGTTCGTCAGGAAGGTCCTCTCCCACCGACACAGTCCTGGCGTAGCCCATGGCATGGTCCGATCCATCCGATGCTCAAGCTGCAACTTTGCAGCAGTAGCAGTGTACTCGCCTTCGCCTCTTCCCAATCTGGGCATTGCTCGCATTGGCTTCACAGGTGCATCTGGCCCCGCACCAAGTTGAAGGCGCGGATGCAGGCCCAAATCGCTCACATCGAGTCTTCGGTCTCCCTGGGATCTCCCTTGTGGTCGGGTCTTGTCTAACATGGCCGGCCAGCGGCTAGCATCGTGCTTCCGCCCGAAGGCGACCCCTTCTGTCGAGCCTGCAGTGCCAGAGGCACAGCGAGCCGCCACAGCCTCAGCTGAGAGCGATGGGCTCGGCTTTTCGCAGCATCTCGGAGCGTTCAAGGTGCCAGCCTGGCTTGAGAACCCGGGTGAGGCGGAGGCTCGCAGCTCGATGTTAATCGGAGAAGCTGTGACTACGCTTGGAATAAGGTGGCCTTGAGCGAAGACTCCGCCCAGCTCGGCAGCTGCGGGGTACGCTGTCACGCTTGCATGGAGCTGCTACCACTATAGACCACACCCATGGCCCATGGTTCTTTCAACATCTTGTGACGCCGCTTCGAAGCGAGCGCTCGTCTCCCCGCGCCAGATCTGCCTCGAGCCACTCTGGAACGCGGAGCCCAGCAACTCGTCGCGGACAGCAGCGCAAGTCTTCCTTGCAGCATCTGATGATATTTGCTAGCTGCTAGCTGCTCGAGTCTAGATGCCACCGTACTACCAATTCGGTTTGCCCGTGCCATGGTATCTTCACAGATCAGCAAAGGTGTCTTTCTGGTGAACTTGAAGCGTCTCTGCCGCCACTATTTCTGCCGTGCCTGTGCAAAGCGGACGCTCACCGGCATTGGCAGTGGGATTGGATGTGAGGCAGCAGCATGCGAAGCTGTCGTCCGTCGTCCCGCTTGCATGGATTGAAGCAGCAATAGACAAGCACCGAGGATGTTGGTGGAACAGACGACACTTGGCCTCCGGCCCTTGCAGGAGGTCAGGGGAGCATGGGGGTCGCTCATGCTGTGGGGTTCAGGAACGGGGGAAGTGGGGGCCGACAGCGATGATCTTGCTGCAGGACATGCAGATAGGGATGCTCGCAGCTCGCCTGCAATGATCACATCCTTGGCCGTATGTACAGTCTGTTCGGAAGCTGCAGCTTGTGGGCATGCTCTCGGTGAGCCGATTCCATCTCAGCAGAATCAAGGCGAGCCTTTCATGCTTCACACGATCCCCCGCTACTAGTGGCAGTCACTAGCCTGTGCAAGCATCATGCGAGTTGCAGAAGTCCGCCCAGGATGGCCTTTCTTCCGTGTTGGATGGGGCAGGAAGGCGCTTAGGAGACTTGGCAGCTCGGCTCAGTGATTTGGTGCGTTGCTCGGGCTTCTGCAATTCTTGTTCCGTCAGGTTTGGTCCGAAACAGGCCAGCGACTGTGCGATGGAGAATTCTTCCTCGTTCTCACGCAGTCGCCTGACCAAGGACAGTTTCAAGACCACACTCAAACTCTGCAATCTGCTGTGTCGACGTCTACAGCAGCGGCCTTTGCATGCTGAGGTTGCAGCGATTGAGACACTTGGAGGACTGCTTCTTCAGACCAAGTTGCTCTGTCTGCATGATCTTACAGCGACAGCGCTCGTTCAGAAACAGCTACTTTTTCGTGAGGGTGGGGGGGCGGGCAGGATTTCTTACTTTTGAAGCGCACCTTCTTTTAGTACAAAAAATGTTTCGGGATTTGAGGGCACCCTGGATTTTTTAAACCCAAAATTTTTTAATGTGAAGCGGCAGCAAATAAAAAACAAGTGCAAGAAATGAGGGCACAGGAGGGTTTGAGCACAGGAGGGTTCGAGCCCGCAGCATCTTCCATTCCAGCTCATGTGCTTATCCACTCGGGCATGGCGTCCTTCAGACTCCCTAAACGCCATCATATCAATCCCAGCTTGTAGTCAGCCCTTACCAGAACCCCCCCAATATAAGAAATCGAGCCCCGCAATTTCTTAAGTTTAGGAAACCGAGCCCCTCAATTTCTCATTTTGGTGTTTTTTTGCTACGTGGCAAAGCTTCATTTGAGCCCTTATCAAGCCGTTGCAAAGCCTCGAGAGCCCTCCAAAGCTGTTATTAAGGCCTTATCAAGCCCTTATTAGGCAAGCCCAGAACCCACTAAAATAAGAATCGAGCCCCTCGTTTTCTTAAGTCTAAGAAAACGAGCCCCTCAATTTCTTATTTTCGTGGTGTTTTCCTATGTGGCAAAGATCAGAAAACGAGGGGCTCGATTTCTTGTTTCAGTGGCTTATGGGATTGCCTAAAAAGGCCTTAATAACAGTTTTGGAGGGCTCTTGAGGCTTTGTAAGGGCTTACTAAGGGATTAAATTAAGCTTTGCCAAATATAGGAAAAAGCCACCAACATAAGAACTTGAGGGGCTCGTTTTCTTAAATTTTAGAAAACGAGGGGATCGATTTTTTCATTTTAGTGCGTTCTGGGCTTGGCCTAATAAGGGCTTACTAGGGCCTTAATAACAGCTTTGGAGGGCTCTCGAAGCTTTGTAAGGGCTTAATAAGGGCTTAAACTAAGCTTTGCCATGTAGCAAAGCTTTGCCATGTAGCAAAAACACACCACAATAAGAAATTGAGGGGCTCGATTTCTTATATTGGGGGGTTCTGGTAAGGGCCGACTACAAGCTGGGATTGATATCATGGCGTTTAGGGAGTCTGAAGGATGCCATGCCCGAGTGGATAAGCACATGAGCTGCAATGGAAAGTGCTGTAGGCTGGAAACTTCTCCTGTGCTCTCAGTTCCTGGTTTTCTTTGTAAGGGTTTGGCGCCGAGCTTGTGGAATACGACATCTACGCCCTTAGTTTCTTGGTTTCATTTTTCTGCGAACAACACCAGCCAAGACAGAATGAGAAGAGCAGAATAAGAAATTGGCACGCCGAGTCCAGGGTACCCTGGATTTCTTGCGCGCATTTTAGGCAACTTTGTTTTGTCGCGCGGCTGTCCGAGGGGCTCAACTTCTTAAACCAATGAATTCTCAAGCAGTGCTGTTGCTGCACCCTGCATGCAACGTCTTTACTTCCTAAAAGCGCCTCAAGGAATGTGTAACATGTCGAATTACTACAGTCACTTGTCATAGCCAGACAGTCGTACAGTTGGTACTGTGGAGCCAGGCCGGCATGGAGTTTCGCTTCAAGGCTCCCCTCCTTCGTGGCTTCCAGACATTTCTGCTTGCGGTGCATGATAGGTCCTAGGTCTGCACTCAATGAGAAATTACACAAGTCTCAGCCTGCTGAGAACTGACAAGGAAGGCGAGGCGTTGGTCATCCGGCGAGGCCAATAAGCAAAGTTCTGCATACAGTTGTGAGTCGGGTTTGCCTGCACGCAGAATCTGCGCACGAGAGGTGGCCATGCTTCCTAGTCTGAAATTGGAGAATGGATTTCGGAGTAAATGTAACCTGTTAAATTGGAGAATGGATTTCGGAGTAAATGTAACCTGTTTGCATTGTGCTCTTCTGTGGGAGGAGACGTTCCCGGGAGGAACAAAGCACCTAGACCTAGAGGGCTCGCCTAATTCAAGATGTCAAAATGAACGTGGTTAGAAGGATTGTTGTTCAGGTCCGATATGGCAGTCAGACATTCTGTGACCCTCCTTTGCGCGACGGTCAACAAGTTCGACCGTCTCTCCAAGTCCAGAGTTCGGAGGTGTCCTGCTGGGCTGCCTTCTGAAGGGAGCCTGGCGCACACTCAAGCGGATGACGCACGAGGTCTGAAGGGAGACAAGAGCCCCATAGCCCCAAAGCTCATCAGCTTTTCTCCAGGAGTTTCTCCAGGAAGGACTCGAGGATGTGACGGTCAGCAGCCGCCCGGAGCTTTGGAGCTCTTCGACGTCTGCTTTTTCATGAGATGTGTCATCCTGAGGCAACATCAAAGATTTGCGATCAAAGCCTGGCACTTACGTCAGCTTGAGAGTGCCAGGGGACGAGATTTTGGAACATCGCAGTCAGTCGAGAAGTTAGCGAGGTATGTGCAATGCTTCCGCCGAGGTTCATCGTGTACAGCGGAGGAGAGTTCAGCTGCTGGACGTGTGGCCGATGCTCGCTGGAGACGCCGAGCGGCATCTGAGATCCGGCTCAGTGCGAAGTTTCGGATGTCCAGACGGCCTGATCTTCAATGTGGCACGAGGAACACCTCCAGCGATTTCAAGTGCAAACTTTGTTGCTGGGCCGAAAGAGCGGTCAAGACGCTGCATGTGCATGCAAAGCAACATGTGCCAGCTTCGGCATGCAGCTCCCTGGTACCAGAGCAAGGTGGAGGCCCACCGCAGCGGCCGGAGGCGAGCGCAGAGTCGGTGTCCGCGGGAAGAGAGGCGGAAACTTTGGCTCAGCACACTTGGTCAGGAGATGCCTGAACAGAACCTGCCATTGGACAGATTTGGAGCTGCAGCGCTGAGGACGTCCCCAGTATAAGCGTGTGACAGGAGTGACATGTCATCAGAGGTACACAGATACACCTCTAAGCAAAGCGGGCTGATGCAGCATTTCTTCGCACAGGAGTCGATTTGCTCTGCGACCTCAGCTCCATTGGGCCGTACCTTTACAATGCCGCATGTCCCAGTCTTCAGGATCTTGTTGCTGTTATCCACACTGACTTAGTGAGCTTCTACTGCATGCTTTTCTCAGCCGTGCTTTTACATCTTCCGGAATTTGCAGTGCAACGGTGCGCAAAGAAGCCTCTGCCGTGGCAGGGGCTGCTCAAAAGAGCGAACGCATGTTTGCTTGAGTACTGAGACTGTGGTTCTTCGAGTCTGATTTTGTTGATCTTCTGCCGCGCACCAACCGCTAACCTCGAGGTCCGCTGTGCCGGAATGGAGGTACGGCTTCCGTCACCCCGATGCCGAGCCTGCGCGAGGCCTTGGAGTTGCCAAACTTCTGAGAGAAGCGAGACAGGAGACATGTTCGGTGTCGGAAAGGCTCCCTTCGATTGGTTCAGCCTCGTGGATGTTGCCGGGGCTGGGAAGCTAAGCCTGCTCGAGGCTCAGCACTTTCCGGAAGTCTGCTGACATCCGCTCAGTAGGTATGGTGGGTCCGGCGCAGGTACTGCAAGAAAAAAGAATACATGTAGCCTACCATCAACTCAACGACACAACTCGATTGCTGAGCGAAGTCTGCGACGCCTTTGGATTTCCGAGCTGGTTCTATGGGACGTAGGCTTGTTCGTGTCAGGTTCGAGCTGTCAGCCGGCCTGGCCACTGTGTTGCCACTCAGCTCAGAGCGCCGGGACTCCCAGAGCCAGGCTTGAAGTCCGTTGTAACTACGACTGTGAGCTTGAGGCCTGGAATCCGAGCTAAAAGATCAATTTCCCGCTCTTCGCTGGCCCATCAATTACGAGCAGTTCGCTCAGCAGGACACTGCCATAGAAAAGACACCGAGCATCAAGAAGATGTGGCCTCACTTCAGTTGGAGTGTCACGGCTTCCTGATGCAAGTACACAGAGCATGTCCTGCTTGCACATAGGAATAAGCAGGAGAGTGAAATGGCATCAAAACAGAGCATGCACTTGTGTTTGATGTAGGGTGTAAAGCATGCGCGAACAAGAATGCTCACCGCAGCAGCAGTAGTAACAATAACAGCAACAACAACAGGGACAGCAATGGCACTAGCAGCAACGACCCCGATAGCAGGAACAGTAGTAAGAACAGTAGCGACAACTTTAGCATGAGTATCAGCACCTTCAAAAGATAATCACAAGAAGAGGGCAAGCATACAGCAACAGCAACAGCAGCAGCAACAGCGCAGCCACAACGACAACGCCAACGCCAACGGCGACGAAGACGACGAGAGCGACCACCACGACGACGACAGCAGCAACAACAAGAGCAGCAAGGAAGACAATAAACAACCCTAGGTAATAACAACAAGACTAAATCAACGAATTCATACGCAGTTATGGATAGAGATACTAATCATAATAGCAGCAACCATGCTAACAGTACTAAAGAGGCACCCATCTCGCTCAACAGATCGAGGTTGAGTTTTTCGTGTGCTCTCGCCGATCACGCCTGATCAGACCTCCAACTCGTTTCTTGCGAGGAGGGCCCCGCACATTGGGCCATGAGACAGCTGCAGGCATAGCAGTGCAGAGTCGAGTAATGCTTCCGTTGAGATTTCTGCACTCGCTTTTGGCAACCAGATGTTGCGGAAGACACAGACATTGCTCAATCAGACAGACCGTTGCAACATAAACTCTGACGCTCGCCACCTTGCCAGGCTCTCCACCGCCATGACGGCGGTGCTAGGCGGTGAGCTGCGCAAATGCGGGCTTTGGACGACTAGTGAGTTTGGTTCCAAACACCAAGATCCACTCACTGGATGTGCTGTCCATCCAAAGCCCGATCTTATTGCAGCGCTGACGCATCTGCAGCTCGTCAATTGGCTCTTGATCAAGGAGCCACGACACATCGCAAAATAGATGATGGTTTCATGCATTCATTTGAGTTTCGGACAGCCGCCACCGCTTTGAGAGTGCGACACCGCGTCTTCGTTTCGCTGGTGCTCACTGTCCAACTTTGCACCTTCAATCCGATGTTGCCCATGAATCCTGGCGTCTCGTTGACAGGGCCCCGAGGAGGAAGCCCTAGCACAGTCGGTTTGGGAGGCACGTGCGGACATCTCTTAAGGTTCCGGTGCTGTTGCAGCAGTGCAGATTGCACACACCTTCGATGTCGTGTTTTGCTCTTGACTCTTGCCTCCTCTTCTAGATCCAGTCAAGCTTGCTCAACCCTAAACCGGCAATTGCAGCCATCGTCTCTACCTGAGCTACCGTTGCTTCAGTATTTGTGAACACTTCCAAACCTGTTCCGATGCACCCGTCCAAACCGAAATACCAGTAAATGTGGTGGTATCGAATTTCAGAAGGGGTCGGGGGTACGGACCGTTGGAGGGGTGTGGGCTGTGGCGCTCTGTGAGGAGGCGTTCATGCAGATTAGAAGCCGCACTGCCGATGTTGGCCAAAAAAACTGAAACTGAAACCGGTTTTGTCATACCATGCTCTGCCATGTCAGCTGAATGCTCGAGCTATGCGAGGCGTTCCAGGAGCAGTACACCGGTGCTGCAGAACGCGGCATGTGCGCTGTGAGTAGACGTCTAATGCTTGGTACTGTACGTAGCAACATGCCATTCGAATCAACTTCAGCCAGTTGGGATGAGCTGGGGAAGTCGTAGAGACATGCCACCTCCGTTGCCTGCATTCACTTCACTGTGCGACAGCAGGTTAGTCTGTCCACATGGTAACTTGAGGTACATGGACACGCCCGTGGGTGAGAACGACATCAAGTACAGATGGAGGCAATTGGCAAGCGCTGTAGGCTTGGGGGCTTCCGTGTCGCTCGAAGAGGCGACTCCGTGACACCTTCGGCATCACCAGTGAGGAGGCCATTGCATGAAATCGCGGGAGATGCTTGGCGCAGGGCGATGAGTGCTCCTGTCTGACCAACAGCTTTGTTGAATTTTGGGCTTCCTTGACAACCTTAGCCTATCGGAATTATAGGTGGTTTGGCTATTATTGGTTATAGTCCCAACACCCCAAAAAAGCGTAATATAGCGTTATTTGGCTTTATAGCGCTTTTTGGCTTCAGGACTGCTGCTGCTGACTTGGTCACATGGGTCTGTAGGGTGCTTAAGATTATTTGGAACAGGTTTTGCAAGGGCCATACATTAAGAAAGTTCTGGTATATTAGCACATTATATGTGATTCTTGTTCAATCGATCTCGATCGAAGCAAGTTATTGCAGGGCGTGTTGTGCACCCGCATGCGCAGCTGCTGAGCTTTGAATGTGTCTGCGGATCTGTGGCTTGCTTCGATCAAAGGTGCGCCCCCGCCCTTGTTTGCATCAGGGCCCTTCAGCTTACTGTCGCATGCTCTCCATGGATTGCTGCTGAAGCCGGCTGCTCAAGTCATTTTGTGTGCATATTTTAGTGCACTTGTGTTTGGAAGATGGCCGCCCGCATGTTGATCTCGTGCTCTCTCGAGAGTCTGACCCTTGCGCATAAAGAAGGACAGATTATAGCACCTTCATTTGCCAAAAGCTTTTTCAAAAAATAGACATTGAATCCCGGAGGACTCATCCCGATGCCAGATTCTTTCTGGAATGCCTCTGTGGAGGCCATTTACATTGGATGTGAGGCAGCTTGATCTGCACTATATCGACTAGCATATGGCATTGGATTACGCAGCATCCCTGACTGGAGGTACCGGACCCCGACACAATGCTTCATGATATCATCATGAACATCAAGCACAACGGCATCTGCAAACATTTCTTGGATATATGCTCCAGCGGAGGCTAGGTGGCTAGATAAACTCCGGACCTGCAGCATGATCGCACTTCACTTTTTCGGCTGCTGCAGGCAAGCTGGTGTTCGACACTCGACCGCCTGCCGTATGATGCAAGATGATCAATGAAATATCTGGGGCATGGGGACTAGCACGGAGGACGTGCTGCGCAGGGGCTGCTCTTTTGCCGTTGGACAACACACAGCTCAGTTGCTCGATCTACCAATGGAAGACTGTGTGGCACCAGGGGCTCGAGAGGAAAACCTACACAGTGCGCACAGCCTGCTGATTAAAATATGCATCAATTCCTGTGTTGCACGATCCGTCGCAGGTCGTGAATGCTACGGTGATTTTTTGAAGGCCGGCATGCTTAGGCTTGGCAGTTCATTGCACAGGGCCCTCATATCACGAAATTCGCCCCATTAAAGCCTTGCCTCGCAGGTCTTTCTCGAATGGCAGGCTGCAGGCGCGGCACCTTAAGAATCATTTTTGGATCATGCAACAACTATATTGATCCGGAGGCTGTGCTTCCTGTACTTCTTCATCAGCTGCTTTTGTTTGGGTGATCGAGCTGATCTGCTGGGGGCCTGGATTGCCGAGAGACTTCCGAAATGACTTTTGCAAATAGTGTCGCCTAGGCCTTGGACAATTCGATTTTGGTCCTCGAGAGGCTGTTTCAGTGCTTCCGGTTTCTATAATTCAACATCATGTGTCGATAGCCTGAAGGTCCCTGCAGTGGGAGAGGACAAGGCCTCATCTGCCCCCGGCTCAGGCCTGCAAACCTCATGGTCAGACCAGTGCGACTGAAGCTTCTTTTGCTTGAATGGCTCTGCTTTTCAAACCTATATATACTTTCATCCGAAGAGGGGCTCAGGTACACGATTTCAAACCGTGCAGGGACTGAGGAACCCAGCCATGGCAGCCGTGGCCAATCCTGCAGGCCCCGAAGGGCCTCCATTGCGTATGAGGCGCCAGGCGTCTCAGCAATGGCCAGCAAAGGGTGCCTTAGCCAAGGCGTGGGAGGAAAGCAATGAGATCAGGCAGTTTTATCGGGACAACAAGGCCCATCTGATCACTTGGCCCAGTGTGGAACTTGTTGGTGCTGCAAGTTTAAGAGCGCTGGCTATGAATGTCCCGGTGGTGAAGATCGCTCTTACTTTGTGGTGTGGGGCTTGCGAGAAAGCTAAGACGATGCCCATCGATTGGTTGAAGCAGGAGGCTACTTTTGCAATGCATCTGTTTCTCTCGATCTCTCGATCTCTCGCTCTCTCTCTCTCTCTCTCTCTCTCTCTCTCTCTCTCTCTGTCTCTCCTTCTCTCTCATAGCCTTCCCTGCTTCAGGTTCTTGCCCTCCACAACCTCCTCCAAACTGGTGTTACGAGCCGGTCTGTTGCTGTCTATGTGGATGCTTGGGGGGTCAAGCGTTTATCCAGTTTGGCAATGAGACGATGGAAGGCTCCGATTGCAGCTTGCAGGGATCCTCGGCACATGTTCGCCCAGCTTGTTGCCTCGCATGATATATTGTGTCGATTGGTTGATGGTGTCAAGTGTCAGCTCAGGACCGAAGCCTTCATGTTCTGTTCGATGTCATGACAGAGGCGTGGGGAGAAGCTGCCGAGGACGGCTACGAGGATGATGAAATGGCTGCTGGCGCGGGTGAGGCTCTGGATGGTGATGACCCCGCCGGAGCGGGGGTTGGCGATATCATGGGTGATGATGCTAACGATATGGTCGAGGTCAATGACGATATCGATATGGCTGGTGATGCAGCCGGGCATCGAGATGCGGCACCGGATGCAAGAGCAGCTGCAGTAGATTTTCTGAATCGACGAATCCTGGAGCTCCAGAACCTCGGGCTGCACACATGTATAGGAGATGCCCATAGCCAGTGTTGTAGTTGCACTCCGAATTGTTCTGCAAATTGAGGAGGGACTTGGATGAGCGCCGAAATCAACGTCTGGGTGGCTGCTTATTTGCATATATGTAGGCAGCATGCGACTCGAATCAATGTCTGCAGCATGTGCCCTGTTATAGCTACATAGGAGATATCAACAATGTCGACACGGTGCCCCACAATGTCATGGATATGCCCGATATCATGGATATCCCGATCTTCGGATTCGACGAAGTTCAGTATATCAGTGATAGTGATATGGACGACGAAGCTGCTGATGACGGCACTCGCCGCTACAGCCCCAGTGATTTGCCGCAAGTCGGGGATTTAGCTGAGATCGCTCCAGCTGCTATCCCCGAAGAAGCCCTCAACGTTGCCGAAGCTCCAGCTGCGATCCCCGATGAAGCCCTCAACGTTGCCGAAGCTCCACCTGCGATCCCCGATGAAGCCCTCAATGTTGCCGAAGCTCCGCCTGCGATCCCCGATGAAGCCCTCAATGTTGCCGAAGCTCCACCTGCGATCCCCGATGAAGCTACCAATGTTGCCGAAGCTCCACCTGCGATCCCCGATGAAGCTACCAATGTTGCCGAAGCTCCACCTGCGATCCCCGATGAAGCTACCAATGGTGCTGCTCAAGTGCTCGAAGAGAAGCCCATTGCTTCGGCAGGAGATGTTGCAGCACCGGCTGGCGAGGCCGAAGATGAGGATGAGGATGCCTTTGATGTTTCCAACTTCGAGGTGGGTGCTACTTAAGTTTTGGGCCTTACTATAATATATTATAGGTTTTAACTTATGTAGATCTCACTTGTTTCTTTCGGGAAGGGCAAGCCGTGCCGAATGGAACAATCTCGGAGTGTGCAATGCGAGCCCGGCGAGAAGAAAGGACCAGGGCGTCCCAAGACTCGGGGACGGGGACGCGGTCGCGGTGGTGGCCGCGGTCGCGGTGCTGGCCGCGGCGGCGGCGGTGGTCGTGGTGGTCGCGGTCGTGGTCGTTCGGAGGCTCCTGAGACCCCAAGCCCGAAGGCTAAGGCTTCAAAGCAGAAGGAAGCGAGGCACAACCAAGATGAGGAAGATCAGCTGGAGACCCCGCCCAAGTCAGAGGCGCCAAGCAAGAAGCCCAAAGCCGCCAAGGACACCCCAAAGAAAGCTTCTCCCAAGCAGGCCCCGAAGGCCAAGGCAGCCCCAAAAGCATCAGCCAAGACGAAGGCGAAGGCCAAAGCAAAGGCTAAGGCAGGAGCCGCAAAGCCGGAGGATGCAGCAGAGGAGCAGGACACCAACAAGCCCGAGTCAGAGGAGGAGCATGCGGAGGAAGAAGAGCCTAAGAAGGAAGAGGGTCGCAAAAGGAAGCGGCACTCCGAAGCAGACAAAAGCTTCGCTAGAAGGGCCAAGCCGAAGACGGAAGACGCGATGAATCAGTGGTGCGCCATCAGAGATGCCTACCGAACTCACCTCGAGCTGACCTATGGGGCCTCTCACCAGGAACTCTCCCGATATCCGTTTTCATATCCTAGCTTCATAATATCTAGTATAAACCTTTATAATACCTGGACCCCCAAAGTATGTAGAATAGTTTATTGGTATTGGGCTATTATTTTACCTACTTTTGGGGGTTTAGGTAAACCCTAAATCCTCAAACCCTTTGACAGCCCAAGCCCTCTTGCTTCAACTCTTCCGCATGCAGGATGGGTTTTGGATGACCGTGAAGCCCAAGCTGCCGAAGAAGAGCGACAAGGCCGTTTACTGCAAGATCGCGATGAAGGCTGCACGTGAGTACCTGATCAAGACTCCAGTAGAGTCTGGGTGATTTTCGCAGGTCCATATGTATGGATGCTGTACATATCTTTGGGGCTACGAAGATGCTGCTGTACCTTAGAACACGGCTTGCGCACGCATGGCATAGATCCTCGAACTTCTTATGATTTGGTCGGGGTGCTGTGTGTGCGGAATTGAGTGCTCAATCTCATGTTCCGGCAAGACTGTGCTGGCCTGCTGGGGATATCTGATTGGAGGGCAGTGCAGAAGCGAAAATATTGACAGCATCCTGCCTCATGCCTGTGTACATGTGCGGTTCAACAAGCACGCTGCACTATATCCCGATCACCCACATAATTTAACCCCCACTCCGAGGCTGGAAGATGAAGCGGGGCCAGGCCTTTCTGGCACGTCGTGGTTCTTTGCCAGGAACCTTGGATGAGGGTGCCCCCAGCTTCATTGCACTTCCCAGTTCGAAGAGTCTTCATTCTTCACGACAGGCTTCATGTTGCGAGCAGAAACAGCACAGCTGTGTGTAAAGAAACGCATGCATCAATGAGCATCTGTCCGGCAACACATCAGTACTCATGCGCTGCAGAAACACAACAGACGGTCTTCTATAGGCTTGGTCTGTTGCCTCAGTGCCATGGTATCCCGGCTGATCTAGCTTGCTGCATTTGGTCAACAACGCAAGCTACTAATCTGAAATTAATTTTGGAATGTTCGGCTTACTTGCTAGGCTCAAAATCTATGGATCTGTTGCCAAGGTCCGGGAGAGGAGAGGCCGCTCCTCCTCGATCTTGTGACCTGCCAGCAATTGCACTGGATAATGGTTGCACGATATCAAGTCTCGTTCGGTGAGCTTTGCAGGGAGTTCTTAGCTATATAAGTGACCACAAAGTATGCCCGAGCTAAGGGTGCACGTGCCACAATTTTGAACCCGAGCTCGCCTGGGCAATGGTGTCGCCGGAGCAGTTGGATTCGTGCCTGCGAAAGCTAGCTTTTATGGGTGTGCCCAAAGCTACTTAGATGCAGGGATTCTAGATTCTCCGTGTGTCATGCTACAAGTATGCAGGCCTGTATATACGCCCATGCATGGATGCCGAGGCTTTCATTACGATTGTACTTCTGGCTTTTTGGATGGACCCGAAGCCTCCCTTCAGCACGGTCCCATTCGATTCGATTGAGCTCTTCGCGGGCCGAGCACGGATTACACGCATTGCGCAAGCTTGCGGCTACAAGGCTATTGCAGCTGATCAGGTATATGATCCCCAACCCGACAACCAGTCAGCCCTGCATCTCAACGGCAATGCGGGGTTTGTGCAACTCGATCTGCATTCAATGTGGCATGGTGCCCGTCTATCCGGGGTCGTGTTGCGAAAGGGTTGCAAGCCGGCTAAGGTTGGCAGTCCTGATGGCTTTGGCAGGATCGCCCGAGGGAGCTATCGCTGTCGTGGGCATCGAATGCTCCACCTTTGTTTCGATAAACAAGGGGACATCGAAGCGCGATGAGCTGAATCCGTTGGGTGATACGAGTGTGCCTAGTGTTGAAGAGGCTAACATGGCAACGTCCAGGCCAGGTCTGGTTCTAGCACTATTCGGTCTAGGGGCTTCATGGTTTTGATTTATCATAGAACATAGACCTTAATCAAGGGTTCAATGTGCAGGGCGATGCTTGTGCTGGCTCTTCTGGTGTGCTTGGGGCACCATATCTTCGTGGAGAACCCAGGGACTTCCGTGATTGGTTACTTTCCGCGATTTCAATGGTTACTGAAGGCACTCTGGAATGGCCATGTGCGAGCTCCTAGCCCAAAGGGTGAGGTGTATATATTTATGTTTCTTACTTCGGGCTGCTGTACTTGTTCTAATATTTTTATATCCTACTGCAAGCCCTGTATTGAAACTCCCTAAGTGCCGCCCAACCCCGAGGTTTGGGTCCAGCGATTCTGGATGAAACATTGGGGTCATCCAAATCCAAAAAGATCGATTATGTGGTCGACCTCGCCACTCATTCGAATGTTGGATATGGGAAAATTGGTTGGGGAGATGAAGAAGGCCTCCTACAAGACTTCGCAAAGGGGTGTGGACCGCCGTGGTCGCAAGACTTTTCATGGCACTAAGAAACTGAAATCTTCCGGGCAGCTTGGTTGATGTATGGTGTCTCATGATTGCATGCTCCCTTCTAATATGCATCGTGCTTTTGCTTGACCCCAGGATCTACCCTGCTGCCTTCGCACGACGGATGGTGGAGATGATCGAACCATGTCGTCAAATGGGGCTCCCTGATGTCGAGGCT
This sequence comes from Symbiodinium sp. CCMP2592, assembly GCA_905221615.1. Classification (NCBI taxonomy): domain Eukaryota; class Dinophyceae; order Suessiales; family Symbiodiniaceae; genus Symbiodinium; species Symbiodinium sp. CCMP2592. Next base: position 125,069 of record CAJNDT010000052.1, on the reverse strand, counting down.
TCACTGATCCCTGGTTTGGATGAGTTGTTTCGAGGGATATCACAAAATGTTTAATATAATTAAGATAATATAATACGTATATAACCGATCGTACATTGTAATATCCCTCGAAACGACCTAGCTACTTTATCATAATAACCCATGCGAACCTAAACCCCTTTAAGATCCTCTACAGTGCTCAAGAGTCAGGCCCGCCTGCAAGCAAAAACCCAACTCCCCAAGCCCTGGAGCTGGCTAACCCTACCGAACCCGAAAGCCCTAGAACTGCAAAGAACTCTATGACTCTATGTCCCAAGTGCCGCGAGAGCCTATTGCCTCATATAATCTAGTATAATAGATGGTTGCATGATAGACACAAGCTAGCTACCATATTGGGAGACAGTTCGGGTCTTGCTATATATGATAATAAATCTAGCCTGGGATGGGTTTGAACCCCCGAACACCTGAGCTGTTCTAAGTCTCGGTGCACCCACCCAGCTTTGTTTTCTGTCTTACAGAATGATATATACAGTACATATGGCCGGTCTATCTTATGTTATACAGATATATAGAACCCAGGTGTGTGATAATAGTATCCGAACCCACCTTATATATTGTATATCTATCTACCCTGCCTAGCCATGTCTAGTTCCCCTCATATATATATATATATATATACCCCCAAAGTATGTAGAAGAATAGCCTTTTATAGGGCCATTATTCTACCTAATTTCGGGGGTATATATATATATATGGTAAGGTGTCAAGGGCTGTATACTATATCAATGTTTAGGTAATATTATATATATTTAATTTAATTGATATAGTATACAGCCCTTGACACCTTACCAAAGGCAGCATCCTCCTCGACTTGTTGCCCAGAAACACGATACAGAACTGAACCCCATCCCGTCGTTGTCTCGATTAACGTAACAGACTTAACTTAAACTCCCTCCCAAACAGAAACCATCAATCGAGCCCTTCAGCCTTCCGGCCTCACACAGGTGCCGGACGATGACCCAGGCAACAGATTGCCGATGCCGCAGCTCTTTGAGAGCCTGAGCTGGGATAATCGTTGGGAGGAGGCTGAGCTGGAAGACGTAGTGCTATATCTTCGTACAGCCAAAGCCGTCACTGTTCCCCCTGAGTTTAAAAAACTCATTCCCAAATATACGTATGTTTGACTGTGCGGGCCTTGGGCTGGCATGCTCAAGCAATTTTGTTCCGGTTGCGAAGGCTTTTGTTGCCCAGGCTTGGGATTTTATAAGATATACGTGTGCGATGGTTGCTGCAGGCATATGCTCCCTGGGGCTTGGCCTTTGTGCTTTTTGGATCCCTGATATTCAGGGAGGTCACCGACCGAAATCCATGATAATACGGACCCAAATCCATGATAAACCGGGTCCCAAGACTTTTGAGATCGCAATCAGCCAAAAGACCGTCCCAAAACAATGCCGGAAATTGGCGTCCAGATTGCGTTAATTGGCGTCCAAATTGCGTTAATTGGCGTACCGGCCCCGCAGCCACTTTTTCCAAGATGGCTTCGTCTGACAGTTTGGGCACTGTCGGGCAGTCTACCGCGACTTTAGATCGTGGTATGGGCATTCTGGAAGGGATAGCAGGGCATGGGGTCGTCAAGCAGGAGGATCCTGCTGATGAGAAAGCCATTCTTGAGCAGATTCAGGCCATCGATTTGGGCATTAAAGTAGTGGACCCACCTGGAATCGTTTACAGCAGCCTATAGAGTCTCTTGACAGGAGCTGCAGCGCAAGATGGCTAGCCTGAAGAAGAACAAGGCCGCTGCATTGCCCGATGATTTAGTGGATTAATCTAGTATATAAGATCGACATATATGTACGATCAATATTATCTATATATTATATTATATATATGTATTTTAATATTCTATTATAAAGTCGATCTTATATACATTAAATAACTTAAGTCCCAGACTAAAGCGCTTGCTTATGGCCCCGGAACCTACTTAATGTGGTTGGGATATGATCATCTTCAGGGCCCCTTAAACCCGCGGTATCCCTACGGCCGGAAAGTCATTCCCTATATCCCTATATAGATCCTGAACCCTTGATCAAAGCCCAAGTGTTTTTCGCTGGGTTGTAAAGTCACCCTGCTGAAGCAACCCCATGTTGTCCCAGACACGTCAATCAGGAGTGTCCGTCTCGATGCACATCCAAGATGGAGGCCTCAATTCGGAACCGTTCGGGGCTTAACTGTGTGGGATTCCGAGTTGGGGTCTGGGGCTTATGGCGGGATCTGGGGCTACAGTGGGCCACCTTTTGTGCTTCATATCCTGAGTCATCGTACTGTACAATATCATCGCCATAGCACAAATATGCCATCCCGCATCCGAGAGCACCTGAAGGTAGCCACCGTCCAAATATAGCCACCATCACTAAATACATGTATATATATGTGTGTATATACCGAACTATCATGCAATGGTTCTTCCAACTTTCTCGAAGTCCTAAACCCGAAGGTCAAAGACCCAATCTCCTTTAGAAGACCCCATTCTCCTAAAATCCCCAAAGCCCTGAAACTGTACAGTGCTGGAGATCTATATTAATATATATATATATATATATATTATATATATATATATATTCTCATCTATATTTATATAACTATTAATATAGATCTCCAGCACTGTACAGTTTCAGGGCTATATATATATACATATATATAACCCGGAAGCTTCAACTAAGTTTATATATATATATATATATATATATATCTGGTCCTAATTTAGAACATATAATATATATATATATAGTCTATATATATATATATATATATATATATATATATATATATAGAATTTAAGCTCCGGGTTATATATATATATATATTGTATGCCCAAGCCCGGATCCGTTAAATTATCAGCATTTAATATTTATTGTATCTCGAAAACCCCCAAATAATGAGGCAGCCTTTCTAGGACCTGTATGCTCCCAATATCGTATAATCCTTGAAAATACGATCTTCGTCTCCTAAATTAACCGATCGATCTGATAAAATTCAACCCAGTTAGACTTTAAACTTCCGCTATAGCCCAATATGTTTACGATATGTACTAACCCTAGACCTCAAACCTTAAAACCCTTTATAAAGCCGGTCTAGAAGTTACACACCTATATTCCAGGATGCCGAAGATTCGCCTGGAGAACTTGCCCCCCGTGGCAATGACAGAGACCATGGAGGCCTTCGGTAATTTTAAGTATCCTAATTAATTGGTGCATGTGTGCATATACATGTATGTATGATGAATTAGATAAGATTATTCGTGTTCCTGTTCACAGCAGGAGAAGATTATCAAACGACACAGGAAGAAGAAACACAAGCAGAACACGAAGCCCAGGAATTGCTAAAGCAAGGACACGCAGAGGCGATCATACAGAAGCAGCTCCGGGAAGCACAGGCGGCAAAGACACTGATAGAATCCCAGCAAGCAGAACAACAAGCCAAGGATCTCAAGGAGGCGCAGGCTGCACGTGCGATCGCAGAACAACGGGCCAGGGAGCTCAAGGAAGCACAGGAGGCAAAAGCAGCTGAGCTTGAAACTCAGAAACTCCAGGAAGCGCAGGAGGCACGAGCAATCGCAGAACAACGGGCCAAGGATCTCAAGAAAGCACAGGAGGCAAAAGCAGCTGAGGCGCAGGAGGCACGAGCAATCGCAGAACAACGGGCCAACGATCTCAAGAAAGCACAGGAGGCAAAAGCAGCTGAGCTTGAAGCTCAGAAACTCCAGGAAGCGCAGGAGGCACGAGCAATCGCAGAACAACGGGCCAAGGACAAGAAAGCACAGGAGGCAAAAGCAGCTGAGCTTCAAGCTCAGAAACTCCAGGAAGCGCAGGCGGCACGGGCAATCGCAGAACAACAGCTTAAGGATCTCAAGGAAGCACAGGAGGCAAAAGCAGCTGAGCTTGAAGCTCAGAAGCTCAAGGAAGTGCAGGAGGCGCAGGCAATCGCAGAACAACGGGCCAAGGATCTCAAGGAAGCACAGGATGCACTGGCAACCGCAGAACAACGTGCCAAGGCATTGCAGCAGGCGAGCCAAGGAAGTCCAATTTCTGGTGCGGTGACACCGACGCAGCAGATAGCTGACACATGGAGTCAAGATGCACAACCTCGCCGTTTGTTCCAGGAAACGCCCAGTCCCTTGCCTTCGGCATCCCCTGACCAGCAACAGACCCCGCCGAAAGCCATACCGGCAGCACTGCCGTCCAGCTTTCCAATCCCACCGGCCGCAGCAGGACCCACACTCAAGTCAGCAACCGCAGCGAAAACAAAGCCCGCTGCACCCCCCCCGGCTCTGACACATGCTGCTATAAACAGGCGGCTCTCCCGGGCAATGGAGCCCAACTCTAAGGGGGTACACAAGCTGGGAGACAAGATCCGCCAACAATGGCAGCAGGACAAAGGCTCCGTGATCAAGCTTTTCGCAGCAGTGGACTACAACACGGACTGCTGCATGGTGTATGTAACCATGATAACGGTGATAATTGAAGTATATTAAACAGCATTCTACCATGCATGTGTGTTTACGGCAAGGACCTTTTCGTGAAGAAGTTCTCGGCGAAGTCCGAAGCTTCTAAGGAGATGGAAATGATGGTTGAGTTCGAATTCCTAACAAAGAAGGAGATGGCCGATCCGCCGTACAACATGTGCAAGTCTTCAGTCTGAACTAGTGAGCGTTTGGGAAGATGGGGCCATTATTGAATCTTCAGGCTCGGGCTTGGGCGCCATAGGGTTACCTGGTATATAAGCTAGGATCAGGTACAATCTGGGAATAACCATGCAACCTTATACTCATCAAATGTCCAGTTATATATCTTTTTATGACAATAGAAAAGGGTATGTTACATGTATGGTTTAATATACCGAAGCTAGGTCAGCATCTTGTCTTGTTCGGGGTCGATCTATACTAAAGCTACCCTAGAATTGGCCTCTACCCTGTAAGTCGTGTATAGCCTACATAATACTTTTCTTGCGGGACCTCGATTATAGCTGCATAGGACATATATATATATATATATATAAACCCATGAACTCCCTAGACTCCTAAACTATCTACCCCATTAATCTATACACCATACATTAATCTATCCATTGAGCCATCCATCCACTTATCCATCTCTCTCTCTCTCTCTCTCTCTCTTTCTCTCCCCATCCCTCATCTCTCTTTCTCTCTTCTCTCTCTCTCTCTCTCTCTCTGTCTCTCTTCCTCCCTCTCTCCCTTCTGGTGTCTGTCCGTAACAGGGCGAATATAGTCTGGAAAATGTTTCCAAATTTCTTAACTCAACCGCCGCATAGTGTCTGTGCCAAGGGAAGACATTGCTGCCGTCGTGGATGCGGCGCAGAAGCAGCCAGATCTGAAGATTCAGAGACCTGGCAGCCACAGTTCACGCAGTGTTCTAGTGCACGTTTACCCCATGAGATTTGATTTCACTGTACTGAGGAAGGATCCATACAAGAAGGGCGTCCTCAAGTACTACTGCGAGATTAAGGTCAAGGGTCACAAGAAGAGCCTTTGCGGAAATTTGTGTAATAATGCATGTACTTGTCGTGTTTACACATCCACGCATGCAGTGCCCAGGAAGACTAACAGGGTCTCCGTGACTAACGAGTGGGCTGGCGAGGATGAGGCAGATCACATAGATTTGCAGATGGACTTAATGGAGGGGACCCTGTCCCAGAATGCAAGCTACTTGTTTCGAAAACGAGTCACCTTGCGATATGCTGTAGTGCAGCTCGATCGATCGGGCCGCACGTCTGCTGTCCTAAGGTGAACGACCGCAGTCTTATGATGACAGATCAGATGGAGTCATGGCAATGCCAACCACAAACGAGGAGTTATCCCGAGTGCTGAAGCGGCTGGGGTACCCTGATGTTCAAGAGGCAACCAAGCCATCCGATCTACTTCCCAAGGCAATCACTGCTGCTAGCAAAAGGCTGAAGAAGCTCGAGGAGCTCATGCCTGGCTCTGGTTCAGAGCCTCCTCCCCCTCCAAATGAGACTCCCGAGTCAGGGCAGATGGAATCATTGCAGACAAGGAAGCTCGGCTGCAATCACGCTGAAATCAAGTCTCGCCCCAACCCTCAAGCAAAACCCCAGATACGCACACCATAACCCCTAAGTAAGGTTTCGAACCGAACCAGCATTCTTTAACACTAATAGAGTGAACCGGGAAACCAATTGTATAATAATCCTAGCCCCCCCAACGTAGGTAAAAATAATACATTTAATCGCATCTCAATCCCATTACATACAATCCTTGCATGACAACGAAGGCTTGGGGTCCCTGTGCTTACTTCCCAACCTACTCTTAAATTGTAAGCCCTGGACTTGCAATATCAGGATGCATCGGAAGCTGATGACCGTTCATCGAAGCCTGGACGAATGCTTGGATGAGCTTTCCAAGTTCCAGGGTGATGGTATGGTCGATGGTTTCACGGAGCAGCTGCTTGGCTCTGCTATGAATGTGCAGCATAATATCTGCTGTATAATCATGAAGCACCGCTTGCAGGATGGAGGCATCTCTTGATGTGGCTCTGAATACCTGCCGAAAGCTGATACTGGCCTGCATTATTGATGTTTAGTTACTGCAGTCGATGTTTGCGCTTGCATCCTCTGATTTGCCGGCTATACTTCATCACATTGCCTGAGGGTGATTGAAGCTGCTGAGATTGAAACCCGTGCCAGGACAGTGTCGCAGTGTTGTTGCATGAAATTGTAGCTTCTCCGGACCAAATAGATTCTGCAGGACACTCATCAAGAAGGAGATTTTGGACGATGGGAGCGAAGCAAAGAACGCCAAGCACCGTCGAGTGAAACTAGGAGGGAAGCCGCCTTCCCCAGTCCCCCCAAAGGCAAGCCCGAAGCGCGCAACGCCTTCAAAGCCAACAGTGAAGCCACCGCCCCCCAAGCGTGCTAAGAAGTAGCTGTAGCTTTGTAGGCAGGTCGTTACGGCTCATATACCACGCTATACTTAATGGGTCATGGTTGCGGTGGTGGATCAGTCTTTTCACTGTGCTTGTGTGGCAACCCTATAGGACGATGGATGTCTGCATCGCATGAAAAAGAGACTGCCAGTGCAGCTACTTCGAATCGTATGTTGCGCATATCTGAAGCTATTACGATTGCTGCACAACCTGAGCAACCTCCCTTTTACGGCCAGGTACGGACAACCCTCCAGCTCCCAGTCATACGCTGTCAGCGCTGGCAGAGAGGGTGGCTGATGGAGTTTGGGACTTAGTCTCGTTAATTGCATTGACCGAGATTCCTATAAAACTTTGATATGCCGGGCCCTAGCTCTAACCGAACGTTCAATCCAAATCGCACTTTGGAGACCCCAGAACCCTCGATTAATATAACCCCCAAACCGCCCAAACCCGCACTACATTTTCTAAATCCAGATACACTTGCCCATCAACCGCTCACTCCCGGTCCCTTGAGCCCGAGAGTCGATCTGTATAAATCACACCCAGGCTCCAGCCAGCATCATCGGGGAGGTTGGCGGCGCAGTTCTGAAGGACGGCATTAATTCGAAAGGCGGCCTCAGAGAAGCCAGCAAAGTGGATCGAAACCACAGCGAGAGGAATGCTCATCGTTTATTCAACAAGTATGGGCTGGCTCTCAGGGTCCCGATTAGTTTCCTGGAGGTCCTACCTGATGAGGGTCAGGAAGGCGATGCTGTTACAGTCCCGTACTTGTCAATGAAACAGTTCATGCAGCACTTACTCAACGAACACGAACATCTAATGTTCGGGGGCCTATCAGCAGCTACATCTGGAGACCTCCTTAGCACTTTCTGGAAACGCTTTCGGGGCCACCACAGGGATCACCGAATTTATTCGGACTTGACTTATGAGGAGAGATCTCGAGCCATCCCGGTGATGCTTCATGGGGACAAGGGTAGGACGCTGCAAAAAGCGCCCATATTCGTTCTCAGTTTCCAGTTTCCTTTCGGACTGCCTCCAAGCATGTTGCAGAAGTGCCACTTCGATGATAACCGAAACACAAGGCATGTTTCGGGGAACCTTGCTCAGCCTTGCAGCTGTCGTGGCAAGAAGCGATGCTTTCGAGAAGTAGACTTTTCCGAATGTACCCGCAATGACCCGCAGAAATTCTTTGATGCTTCGAACCCCAATAGCCATCAGAGGCACAATTGCAAAGGTCACAGTTACTTGAGTCGCTTCTTGATCTGTGCTGTTCCCTCGAAGACTTTCAAGAAGAACCCCAATGTGCTTCCCAACCTACTCAAACAAGCTTCTCAAGAACTTACAGAACTCTTCAAGTCGGGTCTGCAAAAGCACAGCGGGGAGACGTTCCGGTTTGTGATGATCGGGGCCAAGGGGGATGCCGAATGGCATTTTGAAGCTGGAAATTTCGACAGGTCGTACCATCGAGTCGGGCCAAAAAACCACCTCAAGATTTGTCCCTTATGCGATGCGGGTGACGAGAACATCCCGTACACGGACGTTTCCAGCTCCCCAGTCTGGCTTCCGACCGTAGGCGCATCCGCTCCATGGCCGGCTGACAATGAACCTCCCTTATACCCGACTCCATTTTCGCGAAGCTTCCCAGCGAACATGTACAAGTTTGACCCGTTCCACGTGCTCAAATTTGGTGTCTTCAGAGACTGTGCAGCTAGCTGTGTGATTCGGCTTTGTCATGCAGAATACTTCGATTTCGACATGGGGGAATCCAAAGGAGTCCCTGAGCGCTTGGCTCGAGCTTTTTCGTTGTATCAGATGTGGGCTCTTGCATGCAAGAAGAACATATCCCTGAAGGGTTTCACGAGAGCCAACATGAACTACGCAGACGCATCCTGCTTTGCATGGTTCAACACCAAAGGCTCTGAAATCGTCTTGTTGTTCATGTGGCTGCAGCATCAGATTACTGTGTTCTTACAGAACCTCAAGCAGGACAGTGATCGGACTGTCTTGCAGGCCATGCTCCAGACGATCCAGGGAGGGCTTGACTATATAGGTATCATGCATTCGCATGGGCTTTGGCTTCCGACTTGTTGTGCTAAGGTTCAGCTTAATGCAGGTTTCACCTTCGTACGAGGGTATGCATGGCTGGCCGACCATTTCATGCGCCAAAAGCTTGCTGGATTCCGTCTCAGGCCAAAACTTCATTATATGATGCACCTGCTCATGCAGCTTAAAGCCGAGACAGAATCCGGAAGACCATTTGCTTTGAATGCATCCATATGGCTGTGCGAAGCGGATGAAGATTATATAGGACGGATAAGTCGCGTCAGCCGTCGTGTTCATGCACGCACCGCTTCTGTACGCACAATTCAAAGATACCTTGTCAAACTTCGTCTCATGTTAGGGAAGCTCAAGTAAAGGATACTGTACGTCCGAATATATACCCTATACAACCCCTGTAGCGAACATAACATGGCCCCATCATTTGAGATCATTTGAGCTGATCCACGACCCAAGTTTTCGCTGTGGAGCTGGAACTGGACAAAAGAGCAATGCAAGATTGCTTGAAGATGAGGCGAGAGCTACCATTGCTTGTTTCGTTCTATATGGGTACTCTAAATGACAGAAATCCGCGATTACACTTTTGGTAAACAATAGCGCTTTTCATAAATTATTGCTTTTTTAAGAGCATAAACAAACCATGCCTAAAATTAAGCGGGGGCGGGTTGTTTAGGTTAGCTTGCATTGGATTACTGAGAGTATCCAAGCCATCTCACTGGGCCTTGGCAATAAGTTCGTTTCGCGAGACTTGCCGCAGATTGTGAGCACTAGGCGTCACAGGTAGATCAGCTTCCGGACTTGTCCTAGCGAACAGCCTGTCAAGTTAATCTGTCGGATGCGGTGCGATATCGCTGCCAGAGCCACTCAGCTGCAGAACAAGCCAAAGCTAGCAGATTCGTGCCGCAGGCTGTGGGTATTATGCAGACAGATGCGCTTCCTCTAGTCATTGATGCCGACTACGTGCAGGTCCGGCGGGCAGACAGTGCACGGGGTTTGGGAACTGCGCTCGCAAACATCCAGGGCTCTTTGACTGAATGAACGTGCCGTCGTGCCTCTTCGCAAAGGATGCAGACATCGCAAAGGGTTCATGGCAGCAACAGGAGCAGCTAGAAGGGTTTGTCGATGTCTACAGGGGTCTCTGCTGATGCTCGCCCACTTCACCAGGCCTCGAAGAAGCAGAACCTTGCAAGCTGGATAGTGCTCCCCCAGCGAATTATATACACTATCGGACAACACAACTGTAGCCGCCCTGAGCTGAGGCGGATGGGCGAAGAACACTCTAGCTCAGCAGCTCAACGCCCCTAGAGTTAGAGCTTCAGGACTCTACAATCACGAGCAACAGCGCTCTTTCAGCACGGACAATCGAAAAGCAAGCAGATCGCAAGATGTGCGCATGCCTTGCATGACAAAGAGCAATGATTTCGCTTGATCGTGCTGTTGCAGCCCGCATCTCAGGCAAGTGATAAGCGAAAGCAGCGTCAATGCATATCAGTACTACGAGAAACCTTGCGAGCTTGAAGATGGTCAGCCAATTATGAAGGCGGCACTGCCATCCCCCATGAGCCAACCTCAGGCTTCTGCAAGCAACCCAGGTGCTGATTGCAGCGGTGCTGCTGCAAGCCCTTCTACGCCTTCGCAGTACTGCTGAGGCACGCATGGAAAGAGCCACGTCCCAAACAAGAATAGGCAGCCTAATGAGAAGGGGCTACGTTGCTCAACCGGTGTCGAGTGAAGCTGCCAGCTTTATGCCACAGCTTCGCAAGTGGCCTCGGCTTGCAAAGCCCACGACCAGCCAGTGCTTTGTCTTGCAAAACACTAGCAGGTCATGTTTTAAAGGCACTCTCCTGCTAGCTTTGCTATAGTGATTCCTGAGCACCATAGCTTTCCATTGAACCGTCCTGCAACTCCGGAGGTGTGGCGAAGCAATGTGACAGCCGAGCTTTCCATGGCACGCGACTCAATTTGCCAAAAGCAGAGCTCAGAGCTCTCTGGGACTTCAAAAGTGGCTCCAGGCAGCTTCCCTGCTCGAGATGGGAGGGGGCCAGGCCCGGGCCTAGGGCCGATGGGAGGGGGGAAAAACGCCGCGGCGCCTTCTTCGCTTCCTTGGCTTTGCGATGGCCGAGGCCTCGGAGTCCTCGGAGCCTTTGCTGCCCTCCGCGCTGCGAACCTTAGCCGATCGCAAGGAACTGGTCGAAGGCGCGTTCGGGATCTGAGTGCGCCTCGGCTTTCCTTAGGCTTCCTTTCAGGACAGATCGCCGAATACGACGGGATGCCCTGGTTTCAGCGTGCTCTCTTCGACACCTCGGCTTTTCAGGCAGGGCATTGCACTTGAGAAGTCAAACTGTGCCTGACCTTGCAGCGCCTTGTGCAGGCCCACGCGGATTGGCTGAAGGAGTGGAGACAGGACAGATGCCATGCTCAAATGAAGACTCAGACTAGCTTTCACATGCTGTCACAATTAAGGGAAGACAGCATGCAGCCTGCACGACAAGTTTGCGGCATGCAATTGGCAGGGCAGAGAACAGGCCGCATCTTTGACCCCTTCTGCTATTCGTAGAGAGGAGTGGGCTGCGAAGATCCGGCCCAGCTCCGGACCGCGGATCGCGGCGGAGATCCCCAAAGCACGGGAAAAGGCAGATGCGGAGGAGGACGCAGACGATGCAGACGATGCAGACGCAGGCACGAATGCAGCAGCTTGTGATCAGCGGCGTTTGCGAACCTGAGACGTCGAAGCTTTGACTTTGACTCGCATGTAAACTGCACATAATACTCGGAATCGTTCACATGCGTCTGAGTTTTCTCCAGAGCGACATAGGCCCACACAGGCTCGTGTTCACCCCTTCAGGATTGCACTTATCTAGCTTCGAACTGGCAGGCTTATCCAACTTCAAGTTGCCGGCTGTTGCCGCAGCCAAGGCATTTCCATGCGTTCTGGTATGGTTTGAATAGTTCAATCGGGGGTGCGTGCGAGGTACTGAGTAGTACGCAACATGTTTAAAGCTTCCACTTTCAAGAGTAGCTTTGCAACATGTATGTCAATGCGAGCTACTAGAATCGAGCACGACGATGACCCAGCGCCATAGCAGCAACAGCATCAGTTGGATATTTGGAAGCTCGATGGCTTGCCATGAGTATCAGGTCTCGAATGCTGCTACTGCTGCTGCCTGCTGCCGGCGTTGCCAGCTGCTACTGCTACTGCCACGACTCCCGCAGCGGCTGCTGTTGGTGGTGGCATTGGTCGTCATCGTCGTCGTGGTAGTAGTAGTAGTAGTAGTAGTAGTAGTAGTAGTAGTAGTAGTAGTAGTAGTAGTAGTAGTAGTAGTAGTAGCAGTAGCAGTAAGCACTCCGGCTCAGCTGTGTCCCAGCAGCGAGACTCATAGTTGTGGAGGTGGTAGCATCTATGCCATGGAGCAAACCTTGCGGTGGAGTCCGGCTCCGAAACGTGATGATGACATTTCTGGTGCAGCGAGCCGCGCTAGCGCTACTGTTGACGCTCGCCAGCTGGGTGCCTCTTGGCCCCAACCAAGGGCGCATGGGTCGACTGAATGCCTTTGCCCCTTGCCTGCGAACGCGTCAGTCTCTGTGCCCGCCAGCCATACCAGCACGGACTCCTGTGACGGGTGAAAGGCCACCTCTGCCTTCGTGCCACTGTCTGTGGGCACGGGGAGCTAGCTTCGTTGCACGTGCGTGTCTATCAGCAGGCAGGAGTTGGCGCAACTTTTCCTGCAGCTGGCGCAGGCAAGACGTGGATGCCACCAGCATTCCTCCTGGGCGCGCGCCGTCAGGCCGCCCCATTGAGTGCACGATCGCCGGCTGGGTGCCTCTTGGCCCCAACAAAGGGCGCATGGGTCGATTGAATGCCTTTGCCCACAACTTTTCCTGCAGCTGGCGCAAGCAAGACGTGGATGCCACCCGCATTCCTCCTTGTCGCGCGCCGTCAGGCCGCCCCATTGAGAGCACAGTGCCACACCTCCTTGTTGATAGCCGGCCCGGTCCCAAGTCCGGGGTGGGATGCCGACTGACGACTCTACTTATATTGCTACATTGTCAGGTGTCCCACAGTGTGAGGGTTCCAGCTCTCTCCGTTGGAGCTGGGGAAGGCAACTTCCTTGCCTATCCGCGACGACTTCAAGTGCCGAAGCTAAACGGAGTACAGGTGACAGATGGGAAGCAGGAACCTACTCATCAGTGGAATCGATACGTCAAGAGATTTGTTGTGCGAGCTTGCAATAGAGCTATTCGACATGGCCAAGCGCAACCCTTGTACCTGTGTACCTTTCGTTTCCTTCAGATACCCGAGGAGTGTGTAGCTGCAGATCATCGCTGCCTTGTCCCGAATGCTGACCGAAAGCCGGCGGCGGCAACCTACCCCATCCTGGGATGGGATGGCCCGCACTGGGTCCCGGCCCCACGCATGCTTCGAGATGTGGTCTGGACTCTGACGCTACGTCCCTCCAGGTCATAGTTTGTAAGTGCGAGAAAGCTGTGCTCTGGCGATGCTCTGCGGCCAGACCGCCCTTGGGTACTGAACTACACGGTTCTCAGTGTGCCCTCCAAAGGCCACTTGCAGTTCACAGGACTACAGGGTGCTGAACGTGGTCTTCAGTGTGCCCTCCTGGGGCCACTGTTCGCAGGACTACAACTTTGTACAGAGAAACACAATGATCAACGCATGACGCCGCCATAACAGATGGCTGTACCGATGTCAATAGCTTTACAACCCTTTTGATTTTTGCACCCTTTTGATCGAGCGAAGGGTGCACTGGTGCACCATTCTCTTGACAAGTTGAGTAGGTCGCAAGTTTGCAGCTATTCGTTGCGGGACTTGCCCATGTGGTTCTAGTGCTCTTGAAGCACCGGTGCAATGCACTGCCACGTACCTGACGCTAAGCTGAGCGACCGGCTGCGATTGGAATGGAATAACAGTAGCAGTAGTAGCAGTAGTAGCAGTAGTAGCAGTAGTAGCAGTAGTAGCAGTAGTAGCAGTAGTAGCAGTAGTAGCAGTAGTAGCAGTAGTAGCAGTAGTAGCAGGAGTAGCAGTAGTAGCAGTAGTAGTAGTAGCAGCAGTAGCAGTAGCAGTAGCAGCAGGGGCCAGCAGGGGTAGTAGCAGTCGTCGTCGTCGTCATCGTCGTAGTCGTTGTCGTCGCAGCAACAGCAGCAGCAGCGGAGTTGGAGTATGAGCAAGAGTAGGATTAGTAATTAGTAGTTTGAGGAGGATGCCGTGGTGATGAAGAGTCGAGTAGTGAGTAGTGGCAGCCGCAACAACAGCAGCTGTGGCAGTTACGGCAGCATTTGCGGCAGCAGTACAATTCTCAGCACGATTGGCGGTGCTCTTCCTTTGTGAATTCCCTTTGTGAATTTCACTGTTTAGGATTCTCTTGAACTTCGAATCGTTGATGTTATATGGTCTGTTTTGAATGAGTCCTTTGCGACACACGTGATCCTTCATCGATGGCGCCATTCGGAAGCTACGGAACCTCGATGCGCAAACCTTGCTGCGTCGTGCCCTGGCCACCTTGATCAAGGCTGCCCTCGAAAAGTTCGGGACTGATTGGCAAGCTGCCCGATGCCTGGTGCTGCTGATCACAGTCTTGGATGTGCAAGGTAGGATTGGTATTCCGTCTATAAACTCCCAAGGCTGGAATGGACTCGGTGGTTGAGGAGGTTGTGAATCTAATGCGTTTGCCTCAGGTTATGCTGCCATCTTGCGTGAGGTTAGCAGCAGCATTGACTTGATGCTTGCTGCTGCAAACTGCCGCAGCTCTGCCCATTGACTTCGATGAACGGCCATGTGCGAAGTTTGGCAGGCAGTCAGATCCACAAAATGCCATTGGCTCAGATAGCTCTCTCGGACGCTTGATTTTCTTGGGCATAGGCGAAGATGGCAGTCCCATGGAACTTAACCTGTCCTGCCAGGGTAGTCGTTGTGGCAGCGATGGTGGTGTACGTAGCCAGACTGAGAGCTCTTGCCCAGGCCTTCGTGCAAGAGCGCGGCTGCGAGTCGTTGCACCCCACTGAGATTGAGTTGATTCGAGCCACACTCCACGCTGCACTGTGACCGAGCACTGAGTGTGGCACATTCGCAGACAAGTGGCAACTGCAGGCGATACCTCTGCACCGATGACGAGAGCCGGCAAGCTGTGGCAGCAAAGGAGTGGTGTGAGTGGCAGTGGAATTTATCCTGTTCATGTCTTCGCATCACGGATTCGGCACGCCGGGGCTGAGGCTGCAGAGTGTGAAACTGCAGGCCGTTCTAGGACAACTTGTCAGGAAACAAAGACAAGAAACACAACATGTCCAAGACTGTGCATTCAGCGAATCTACTCGTGGTCACTACGGTCATGGAGGGATCTTGCCAATCCATGGGACAAGCGCCGGCATTCGCGAAACCGCGGGCACGGCTCTTGAACGGTAGCGGGAGTGTCCCGGAACTGCGCAGGATGCCATTCCAACGATTCTGAGGCACGTGGGGTTCAGCGAGCTGCGATCATGTTTGAGTCTGGAAACGAGCACAGCCGCAGGTCCATGGAGTTAAACGAGAACGAGTCCGAAGTACACGGCTCTGTGCTTTCCGAGACTTTGGCAACCTGCCATCAGCTGATATGCAAAGGTGCAGGGATACTGCTGTGGGACACTGGCTGGGTGCTGAGACGCTACCAAGTCTCTGCTTGTTTAGGGGGTCTCTCTCTGGGGGGCACAGCCTGAGCGGCCGAAGCCAGGTTCATCTGGCAGCCACGGCATCGACTCGTCGGAGCATCGTGCAAGCGAAGGGCCTGGAGGCAAAGCCCCCAAATTGCCTTTGGGACAGCTTAGACTCCTCTTTCTTCAAGCCCCAGACCGTCTTTGTCAGGCGATTCTGCGAGCCATGCAGATGCATCCCAGCCCTTTAGCAAGCACTTGTGCGCAACCCGTGTCATCTGGAATCTGAGATGTGCGGAGTTTCCGTGCTACTAAACCCGGCTTGTGCCGATTTCCCCGCTGCTCTGAAAGGTCAACCATCAAAGTTGTGCCTGTTTCGTCGTGGATACTTGTGAAGCTCAGGCAATGCCTTCGTTCAGTTCAAAGCCTGCGCGGCTTTGGCGACATGGCAGAACAATTGCTTGGGGCGCAGGCGAAGGTTTCAAGCTATAGGTAGCGTTCTCGAGGATACAGGCTCTTGCGGAGTAGCAGAGTGCCCAAAAGGCTGGTTTGCACTGCACAGGCTAGTGGAGAAAAACTGAAGAGGTTTACATGTATCATGCTTCTTAGTTGCAGACGAGGCCCCAAGGCTCACTTGTGTCGGGTGTCCATGGGGGAGTGAGGGACTGGGTGGACTAGGCTGTTCCAGCATGTTCAAGGTAGTGGGTCGAACTATCGGCCCGACGCAGTGCATAGATGGTCTTCCCAGGAGCGGCAAGCGCTCACCCGCACGTTTGAGATAGATCTGCTAGTGACTGCTAGTGATGGCGAGTGGGGTAGATGCCACCAGGCGAGTGCCGACATGTTTCGATTCAGGCAAATGTTGCAGCTACGAGCCAAGAACAGCCGCTTGGCCAAAGTGGATTGAGCCTGCCGTCCAGTTGTGTTCCTGCTTGAGTGTGTCTAGTGTCGGCAGCAGGGCCGATTCCAAGGGTAACTGCGGATCCTACCCCGTGCAAATAGTCATTCTGCCAAGCGGTTTTGTGAGGTCCTTGCTGGCTTCGCTGGGTGGAGGAGAGATGGTTCTGAAAACGATGCGCCTGCACGTGCACCTTCGCTGATCCTTAAACATGGGAGCTTGTTGCACGGGTCACGCAGAGAACATATGCACGCTCATCTCGAAGGCACGATCTCTCAGTGCTTGAATACTGTCTGGGTGCGCTGCACAACCTGGCCACGTACCAGGGAAACCAGGCCTGCAACGACAGACAGTAATTTGCTCTCCCCTCTCAGATTTCAGCTTGCAGGCTGCCCTGCGCACGGCTGGCGCCGTTCGCGTTCTGAGAGATGCCAGGATCTCAAAGACCTAAGATGCTTTGCGACTCTCGAACCTGGACCTGTCAAGCCTGAGGCAGTGCGGCTTCACCCACAAAACCATCAGGTCCAACAGGCCAGAGTCACCAGAAAGTAAGAAGGCGAGTCTTCTTAGTCTTGGGTGCTGTTCGATTCCGCAGGTCGGGAAGAAGACCATCCGGCTCTTGAAAGGACGTAATGCTGCGGATGCTTCGACATAGCTGCATTGACCTGCAGTGAAAGCGCGGTGCTGTAGCATGTTCGACTCGGCTGACGACTATCATTCCTATAGGCCTATAGGTATCATGCTTGGAATCCATTGTAGTGGTTTGTGGTGGTAATGCTTGGCCATCGAGAAGGAGGCAGCAGAAACTGTACTAGGTTCTGGTATACCGAAGCATCGGGCTGCAGCTGTAACTGTTTAAAATTCCGCAGTGCTCAGGTGTGCCTTGGATTGGTCTGCTCCTTTACGCTTTCGGCAACGGGGGGAGGGGTCGATCTTGAGCAGTGCAGATTTTTCCATGGCCAAAGCTGTGGGATACTGTCGATAGACGAGTGTCAGAAGGAATGCCCTGGAAGCATCGCAAGTGGCACATACACGCCATCAGCAACCGATGCTGCCACTGCTCCTCTTGGCACTCCGTTGTGGGCCAGAGCAATTGCCTGGCACAAGTGGTTTGAGTTTGCAGCAGTTTCTGCTCTGGCTTTGTGGGCTGGCTCGTCGTGATGGCTGGGAAATAGCCTGCTTGCCAAGTCTGTGTCCATAGCGAGCGCTTGATCGTGAGAGTTGCTTCGCTTCGCAGAAAACCTTCAAAGCGATGGTGGACGGCGCCGACCGCGACAAGGACATCCGGCAATTTTCGGTGCAGCTTTGCAAGAGCGGCCGAGCGGCCGAGCCGTTAGGCCCTGGAGATCGTCACTCGGCACCCGGGCATCCTCGCTGCGGGGCCGGACGTGAAGGACAACATGCTCCAGGCTTTCACAGGGCCCCCGAGTCCGCCCTGCCCTGCCTCGCCTCGCATGGAAGGCGGACGTGGCCTCGAACGCCATCAATGCCGCGAGGCACGACAAAGGGCCCTTTTCTTCTCTTCTCTTCTCTGCCGTTTGCACCTTGTTGCTAAACTTGGGTTGGGCATGTGTACCCGTGCGATCTTGTCAGAGCTCGTCTGTCTGCCAGGAGCTTGGGCAACTTGTTCAGATAGTGCCAGTGAGAGCCGGCTTCGTACCTTGTGATCAGAACCCTTGAGCCTCCCAAAGAGCCTCTTGCGATTCTGGAAGCTGGTCGCGAAGAGCCGGTTCCAGTGTTCCAGCTCATGCATTACACGGGACCCTCCTCCTTTGCTTTTGCTCTCCTGAAGAGCGGGAGTTTGAGTGCCGCCGGGCTAAAAGCTCAGCCGCCATTCAAGCGAATCAGAGGACGATTTTTGATCGGCTGAATGGCTCTCGAATGCTCTCGAGCAAGCTGCTGTGTTCATTCCTTTTCAGTGCTCCTTGAGTCTCATTGCTGTCGAATGGAAGGCAAACGACATTTCTCACAACTCAAGTTCTACTCGGTGCTCAAGCTGAGAAAGGGATATCCATGAGGTGTCGAAACTTATCAGCCCCAAAACCAGCTGCCAGATACATCGGAATGATAGTTGAACTGTGGCAGCGAGCTAACGTCTGGAACCAGCATCTACCGGAAACCCTCTAGTACATCCTAGAACCCCTGCATCACCCAGATCAATCATTTGGGCTCCGGTGCTGCAGTTGTCAACCTCTCCAGCAGTCCACGGACCCTCTTGCGTAGCACCCCAAGTGCATGGAGAAGCTGTGGTGAAATCCCCGAAAACCAGGGAGCTAGAACGTCTTTGTCCTCGGGCCCGCATTAAGTGAGCCCATGTGTGCTGGCGACTGGAGCCATGACGTCCGGTACCCAGACATTGCCAATGTGAGTCTGCAATGATCTGCGTCGCAAACAGGCATTGCAAGAACCTTGTAAGGGCATGCCGTAATTTCGGCATACTGTAGCATCCAGCTTCCAGCCCTCAATGACGCTACACCATCCTTGCGAAAACCCAGCCGTGGTACATTGCTACGTTTCGTGTTGCAGCCTGGTGCGTTGCCACAGTAGTAGACACTGCGAAGTTGCCATAGGAAAAGCCGTAGAACACAGCAGTTCTGGCGCCAGTAGCTTCCAGGCCACGCCCCGGAAAGGTGGAGGCACTGATAGATCTGCATTGCTTGAGGGCACCTTTGGTTCGACGTCTGTAAGTGGCGGCAGGTGCCCATCGCCGGGGAGGTGATCAGCAGACGGCCGAAAGGAGCCGCATCCCGCGCCCACTACAAGGCGCCGGTGTAAAAAATCAAGGGCTCGGATTCTGGATGATTCTGGCATTCTTCTCTCAAATGCTCGACCACAGGGTCTTCTCTCTCAGGATAGGACGACAGCTCTAGCACTGTGAAGGGGCTGGGGCACACACGATGTCTATCCTTTTGTGATCGAGTAGCTGATCCAGATGAGGATGCTCGCAGCTTCGTCGCATCTTCCAAGCTTCCTATTCACTGAAGACAGACTTTCGACGTTTCTGTGAAGGCAACTCACAAAGATGAGGGAGAGGTGGGGCGAGACATCCATCTTGACCGCTTCACGCTTTGGATGTTTATGCTGTATAGGTGGGTTGGTGGTTCTTCACGTGGCACGGGCTGTATGAGACACGACCAGCCATGCACAGGATGTCAGCCGGGATCTGCAGAAGATCGTGCGGCTGGATGGCCGAAGCCTGAGTTCTGGCAGCACATGCAGCACGGCAGAGGTCTTCAGACTTGCGACGCCGCACTAGGAAGCAGAGCCGGCGGAGTCTTGCACTTAAGAGCCCCCGAAGCCATATCGGCATGGCCATGCCGGTTGACCGTCCGATTATCGTTTCTCAACGGAAAGTGTCAAGAAGTGCAATCACCACCACGGTAGATGCACCCGAACGGCATTGTCCGAGCAACATGTGCGATATTACATAGATCCATCATCCCCGTCACCGCGCTGAGCCAGGAACGGACTGCTCGCAATCATGGTCGCAATCGAAAGTGAAAGCACAGTCTCAGCCAAGGCCCTGCAAAGATCAATTGGCTTTGCAAGGCGCGGAAAATTCCGCCGGTTGTGAGGTCACGTGCTTGGACCCCTGATTCAGGCACTTCCGCTGCTTAGACGACGGTCAATGACAGCGGCTCAATTCCTCGACATTGTCTGCAATCAGAGGCACCCTCGCGCGCCTTTCGCAGTACCTCGGCACTTTGCAACAGGTTTGCAAGGAGTTCCGTTTTGTAGGTTCGCTGCGAACATAGACGACGTCATGCCGTGGGGCACGCAGATGGTCGGGCTCCGAGGTTTTTTGGGAAGGCAAACTGCAAACTCTGAACAAGATCACGGCATGGCCGGCATGGCAGTCAAATCCTGGCGGCCTGGACCTCTCGTATCGTCTCGTCCTACCCCTTGTCGCCCCCAGCCCCCATGCGGGTTGGAAGCTCCTGCTGTTGCCCGGGGCCTACGGGCCCAGAAACGGTGAGCTTTTGATCTTGAAGTTTGTGCAGATTCATGCAAGAACAGCCCGGAGACTTCTTGCCGAGAGAGTCTAAAGCTGGGAAGAACCATCACATTCTCGACGATACAGCAAGCAAGAATCGAAGATCCGATATCGCGGGTTGAAGTGGGCTTGTATGCAGAGGACTCCCGGCCATGAAACCTGAGCCCTTGCCTGCACCAAGATCAGCATGCTGCGACGCGAACTGGACGACCTCCAGCCACAACAGGCTCGAACCTGAAAGCTCGACTCTGGTCGAATGTGGGAAGCTTTCTAGACAGGCTATCTGTGGTAAGGCTTGCTCCTGGAAGCTGTCTCTTCATGTTCAGCTTCTGAAACATAGTGTTTTTTCGTCCCTTAAGAAAACCGGCGCGCGGTTGGTCAGCATGGCATTGCGCAGCGGGAGACGGTGCCCAGCTTCACGAGTGCCAGGTGCATCATCTTCAGCAGAGTGATCTGTGGCGGCGGTTCGCCGATTCTGATGACGAGGTGTTGCAGTGCTTTGATCTGTGCTTGTAGCTATGTCGGGTTGCCGCCCTTGTGGGGATTCTTAGGGTAGTGCGAGTAGTCGCTGCCGCACCGCATCTCGTGCTATTAGGCTGTCCTTGCCACGGTGACAGTTGCTTGCTATGCTCCATGCCACTATGCAAAGCTGCTCAGGACTCAGGACTCTGCTTGCTTTGTAGCTGTGAACTTGGAGACCTCGGGTCGGCACCGCGGAGCACCTGCTGTCTGCGACGATCTTGGCCCCTGTCGGTGGCATGAATGTCAAGCGGAAGACTCTGTCTTGTGGTGTTCCGACCGAGTCTCCGCAGTGTCCGATGGGTTTCTCATACTCGGGTTCCGAGACCGGACAGGCGAAGACATGCTTGCCCTGACAAATGTCAAACGGCCGTGGCTGTGGTGATTCCCATGGCAGAAACGTGTTTCGGCCAGAAAGTAAGCGAGCCGGAGATGCCAAGCCACCATCTAGTGGGTTTGCTGGCTGCATGTAGACGTTACCGAATCTTCTCCCCAACTTCCGCCATTGACTATCGACTCGAAGTGCTGCAAAACTCGTCGAACTTCCCTGCTCTGCCCTCTGCCAGCGCGCCGTGGTGGCTGCCACAACATCTTCAGCGCACTTCAGCTGCGCTTCAGTGAGTGCTTGGTGGCGGCATTGCCTTTGGTTGAATCCGGCTTGCTCAGCATAGGATCTTGCACATTCACCGAGAGTAAGGCCTGGACGCGCAGCGGCCTTCCGCGCTGCTGTGGCAGCTGACAAGGACAAGGCCATTGAGGGAACAGCTAGACGACTGCTGGCAGTTACGAGTAGCGCTTCATGCAGCGTTCAAGAGCGAAGTTGCTGGAGCTGACATGCATGTTGGTGGTGCCTCTGCAGCACTCTTATCTTGCATGCCCTCAATTGGGCGCGAGCATGCAGACACACGACGTTGTTCAGGAGTCGTTCGAACAGCGGACTGAAGAGGTAAACACGAAATGTATACTGTGATTATGATTATTACATGTTGTTATACCGTTATTTCTGAGAGGCAGTAATTATCGAGTGGTCAGACTTCCAACTAGGCTTGCAACCTTCCCCAGCAACCTGCGCGTGACTATGGGATGTGGTGCAAGCGCTCCCGTAGCCAGCGTTGGACGTCCCCTGTACTTCAGCGGGCCGCGCTATGATGAGAAGCGTCCACAGGCGGGTCGGCAAATTCAATGCATGTTTCGGAAGACTCGCATTCGGCGACGACCCTGGGCGAGGCTCGGCGGAACCCGGAGTCCTACAGAACCCGTATCGTCACCATGCTCACAACGGACGAGGGCGACTTCGAAGTGCAGGTGTCCTCGAAGTCCGAGCCAGAGCCAGAGTCCCTGGAGAAAAAGAAGGTTACGTTCGCATTTGTGTCAGAAGCAGACGACGAGGTGGAGTTTATGCAGGATCCTGGCACTGAATTCAGTTGCATTGTTAACATGGCATGGCAGTCGAGATAGTAATTGCTTCTGGACACGTTTCAGACAAGGAGCTGCCGAAGAAGAGAGTGACCTTCTCTGTGGTGGTGGACACTCACTTCTTCAGGGACTGTCAGCGTGATGACACGTTCATGTTTCGCCGAGTCCTCTCCTAGCCGTCTTAGCCGTCACGTGCTTGTCGTCGACCACGAACCACCCGCCCGCGTTGGAGTGTATATGAGCATAGTCTTGCCAGAACACCAGCAAATATGTGGCCATCTAATTCGTGGCTTACAGCATCATCGCTTCTGATAGAACCCCTTTCGAAGAAGTGAATGTGAGAAGGTGTCACGGGAGGCGAGGACGAATGAAGCTGAAGAAGTGAACTCGTCTTTAGCAAACTGTAGGCCCTTTGGATGCTTTTGTCCGTCTTTTTGCAGAGGACGAGGACGCTCCGCCGGCCAGGCCTGTGCAGGTTTCGGTCGCCTGGGGCGTGCCTCGCCTTCTCTGTGGAACTTTCCTGTGACTGTGAGCGCGTTGCAAGTACCAGCTAGCACGGTCAGGTGGAGCTTTGTGTGCTTAGTTGCGACATCCAGGTGTCAAATTGAGCTAATTGTGGACAGCGATCCGGGCTGCTGTTATTCCTGTGAGCAGATGTTTTCTTAAGGATTCCGGGTGCATGGCTCCTATGCCGCCGCGAAAGGCTTTATGGCTGCAAGATGCTACAAATCTCCCTCTCTCTCTCTCTCTCTCTTTCGCTCTTTGTCGCGTGGTCTCTCTCGCTCGCCCTTGTCGGCATTTCTTAAGTCAAGCACGACTGCTAGCAGTCGTGCTGCGGGTGCAGTCGTCAGCTCGGCCAGCTAGGCCGCATTAGTTGCAAGCCACCGAGTGCAGAACGGGGCACTGCAGCCACCCAAGCAGAGTTTGCAGCAGGTCGGCCTCAAGTGCGTGGCTGCATTTCACCGGTAGGTCTGTGGTGTACTCCTGTAGTCGGAAGAGCCACCTTCTCCTTCAGCTGCAACTCTTTTGAACATCGCCCAGGTTCTGCCACGAGTCCCGAATCAGCCAGAGACGGAAGAGATGCAGGATATGCATCCTTTCTCCCACGGCTTACGCGAGCTTCCTGTGCTGTGCACAGAATGCACGGAGGCCTGACGAACAGCCAAATCAGGCTTTGAACACGCTGAGAATGGTGGGAAATGAGAGAGCTGTGCATTGCAGCTTCTTCACCTTCCATCCTCGCCACGTAGCTAGATTCTTTCTGTCAAGTTCTTTGTGGATGGTCAGCTCCTTCTGGTGTGGCTGGAAGCGCTCGGGGAACGCCGAATAGCGCCGTGCCTCGTTTCACACCACACGCAGGCCAACCCAGATCCTGAAGGCCCCTGGAAAGGCCACTTGAAGACAATCCGTGCGCCCATGAGTCCCATGTCACGTGTGTTACTGTTCACGTTGTACTGCGATGTGTTGCTGATTATGTCAAGCCGGCGTTGCTACGCATTAGCGCTCGTTGTCCGAGCTTGACATTTCATCCGCAAAGGGCCTTCTTCTGTACTGTAAAGTATTCCGCATGCTCGTCACAGGTGGATTCCCATGTCTTGCCACCTGGTACCACGCGGCAGATTGTTGCCTTTATCTTCTAATTTCCTCGCTTCTGATCCACGGTCCCTAAGCAAGCACGACGGTGCTTACAGGGCCAATGTGTTCTAGTAAAGTTGCTATAGCTATACTACTATGCTGCTAGTTGTTATGTTTGGAGATTCTAATTCAGAACAGGTGTGTCGGACCGTCAGGAGCTCCGCTCATCCGTGCTATCTCTTGAAAGCCTGGCTCCAGCCAGCTCGCCTGTCGTTTGGTACAGGGTCTAGGTACCAATCGTTGTCCTGCTGCGTCCAGGTGTTGCGAGTTGGCAGAGCGGCTTTTGTGCAGGTGGTGCAGGGTGTTGAGCCGGCACTGCTTTTTTGGCACAGTCTCTGTCCGGTAATGTTAAACTGTTTAACACCCTTTTCCAGCAGTTCTACAGTGGTCCGACAACATGAAGTATCCGATGTATCCCATCTGGAAGAGGAATCTGCACAATTCTCCGAGTTCTCCGAAGGCGCCACCGCTCCTGCACGTATCGCGGTATGCTCGGTGACCGACGGGATCTTCAGACCTTGCAAAAGCAAGCCAAGCATGTACCTTTCAGTTTTGTTATATGGCCTTCGATGCCTGTGCAAGCCCGGCTCCGGATGTCAAGAGAAGCTACAGCTCCTTTGTGGCTCAAGCGAGTCACGGGCATCGGTGCGATTTGACACGTGGCTCAGATCGCGGCGCTTTTCTCTCGGCTGGCTTCCAAGCAACCGGAAGTGCGGTTGATGCCCGAGGCAGGCCGATCCTAGGTCATCGACACGCTGAGACTACAAGTAGCATTCTGGAAAGAAGATGCGCTTTTTGGCAATCACAGATCGGACCCTCTGGAAGTGGAAGTCTTGCCCTGGAAGGCAGAGACTCCTAGGTTGCTGCAACACCCACTTAATTGTGGAAGATGTCGCCTGGGATCTCGTGGAATTCATAAGGATGCCGCTTGCAGAGAGTGGAACTGGTGGAACTAGTGCATGCGTCTCTGCGGCAGAAGAAACTTTACATAACCAAATCATACGACAGGGTGGAGGAGGAGCAGGGAGCTCTTTCAGTAATTCGGTTTGTCAGGTGCCGGTACATGGGGATTGGTTTATGTGCAACACGGCCTCTCGGACGGTTTCCAAACCATACCATGCAGCTTGTCTCACTAAAGCAGGAGAGATCAATCCCAGTAAAGAGCTGCACTTCGCTTGCACGTAAAGTCCCCAGGCCGTCTAGGTGATAATCATAGCGTGGCGATGAAATTACCCACATAAACAACAATACATGCAGGCGAAACATTGTATCGGTGATGGTAGATTAGTAGACCATAATGATAGCAAGAAGATGGCGAAGATGTCGGTGGATCCCACGACGGCAATGATGGTGATCATGATGAAGAAGATGTTAGTGATGGCGATGGTGGCAATGATGATGAGAATGCTGCTGCTGCTGCTGCTGCTGCTGCTGCTGAATGGTGGTGTTGTCGTTGGTTGTGGTCGTCGTTGGCGTCGCCATTGTGGTATTGGTTGTTGCTGTTGTGGTGGTGGTGGGTCGTGGTGGTGGTGGTGATCGTGGCACACAGTAGCAGGTGCCGCCTCAATGGGGCATACACATCTTCTGGGTCCAAGGCATGGCCGTGTCATAGTAGGAACAGGATACCGGCTTCAAAGAACTGGAGCTTACCATGCTCCTCGGCTCCTCAATCGCCTTCCCCACAACGGAAGCATGTGCGGCCTCAGGCAAGCTCGCCTGTTTGCCTGCACCACGAAGTAGGGGCTTGATACAGAGCTGCACAGCGCCGGGGCTTTGCCAAAAGACACATGCCAAAATCTGCTGGTCAGGGCCTAATTCGGTCTAGTGAGAACTACCTCACCGTGCTCTGCTTGTGCGCTGCGGTCCGGCTCGAAGCCAGTGGAAAAAACTTCTGCCCTGGCAGCGGCGAGGACCTGAGTATCGCCATCTCGCACTGGGCAAGGAAGGGCACCTCCTGTGATGAGGTTCAGTGCGAATGGATACTCATCGTGAGATTCAGGCCAGGCCCGAGCAAAATCAACGTATGGATATGTGAGAGGCCTGCAAATGCATATCTCTGGCGGAAGCAAGCTGTCGATAGGGTGCACGTTGCATTCAATGCGGTTACTTCTGCTATCGCACGTTTTACGGGCTATAGGGCTCATTTTTGCTGATTGAGCTTGTCGTGCCATTTCGTGCCAGCGCTGCCACATCATCCTTTATGGTCATAGCAGTCTGGTCTCAGCCGAAATTCCACCGTCTTCCAAGTTGACCAAGGCTTTGATCAATCGCGTAATACGAGAGTTAGCATCATGTCATATCATGTTCACGTGCTCGACATGCCGCACTCTTTGGTGTGAGGCTGGTGTGATCGACACAGCATCATGC
The DNA here is from genome assembly GCA_905221615.1 of Symbiodinium sp. CCMP2592. Lineage (NCBI taxonomy): Eukaryota > Dinophyceae > Suessiales > Symbiodiniaceae > Symbiodinium > Symbiodinium sp. CCMP2592. The sequence continues at coordinate 98,605 of CAJNDT010000052.1, read as the reverse complement.
GAGTCAGTCCGTGCCCAAGAATCCGTTGAATGAGAACGCCGTGAGACGGTGCAGTTTGAGGTCTTGGGAGCTCCTTTGAAATTCCTTCTCGCTGTGGACGGCAGCCCGGAGTCCATGGCTTCCTTCGACTATGCAGCCCGGATGCTACTTTAAGGGCGCTGCTTCAGCCCAGCGTGAGATCACATCTTGCAGGCTTACAGAGCAGGTAGCCGTGTGTTCAACCTGTAATCAAGGTTGTCCGCGATCTCCTTATGCGCGAGCGCGGCGCTTTCTTGGATGTGGGCATCTTACGAATCAGGGATGGGGCTCCGGGCTGTCGCATAGAGGGCAGGCAGGGAGCGGCGGAGCGGCGGAGCGGCCGAGCTGCGAGGTCCTACATGTCTATGACGACAGCAAGGATTTCAAAGAGCACGGTCCGCTCGTCTCGCCGCTGTGGTAGGATGTAATTGGTCGGAGTAGTGGACGACGCTGTGCTTTCCCCAAAGAAGCTGAGTTCGATGGAAATGTAACACCAGCTTGCATGTAAAGTTTGAGTAAACGGCTTCTCAAGGAGTATCTGCCACCAGAGTACCGAAGAGAACATCTTCGCGCTGTTGCGACTCGAAAGCAATCTTTTGGCCCATGCTTTCTGCGTGTGTTGTGTACCTAGAAGTATCCTTCTTCTTTGCATGACCTCTGGAAGCACTGGAGTTTTCAGGAAACGACGCCTAGCTCTATTGTGAATTGAGGTCTATGCCAAGCTGCTAGGGTGGGTAAGCCTCGACCGCTTCGTGCTCAACTGGAAAGAGAAGACGTCGCAGGTGGGCGTGCAGCTAGCGCACATCACAAACTCTTCTTGAAGCTCAACCACCAGTCTTGCCTTGTGTCCGGCTGATGCAGCCTGCAACGGCATCTGCATACTTCTAATTGAAGGTTGGCCAGATGATCTGCGACCATTTCGTGGAGAATCCGGCTACTTTTCTTTGCATGGGCTTCCGTGGCCGCAAGGCCCGAGTTATGTTGTTCCGGGCCATACGTACTAGCACAAGCAGCAGTTGAGATCTCAGACACACTCTTTTTTGCCTCTCACTCTCTCTCTCTCTCTCTCGAGGGCGAAACGCGACTCCAAAGCTAGGTCAAATGTCGCGATCCCCGCTGCAACAGCACAAGGTGTGAAAAGAACAAGAGGAATAGTCAGGAGACGGCCACCTGTTAACGGTGTGCTCTGGCGTGGAAAAGGAGGATCAGTCTCGGTCTCGAAAGAACATTGAATGTAGGGGGTTCAGGGGCCGGAGCTGTCGGTCCCAGTGGGAGTCGTGTTGAGGGCTGCCCTAAAGCTCTCACTTGGAGAACCAGATCTAGGCGAAGTGGAGAACAGCGGCTTGCCCGCATGCAACCTGTTCCTCTCATCATACTTGGCATTAGCAGTGGCTGCAATCTGATCACATGGCAATTCTGCCAAGTGGAGAACTGGTATGAGGAGCGCGCCTTTCTGACTCGACAGCAATCAGTAGACGAATCTTATCAGAGATCATGTCGTGGTAGTGGCCGAGAACAAACATCTGGGACTAAGCGCTGCAGTGCTTGTCGAAGCCTGTCAGGCCAATCTCAGGGGTTGCCGCAAATCATGTATCAATCCAGTTTCCAAAGCATTCCGGCATGAGTTGGGAAGAAGGTAGGGCTATCTGATTGAAACGGTCAGAGATATGCCCTGCAATCGAAGGCAGCTCCAGCGTGTCAGGTTGTAGTTGGAGAAACCAGACCTTTGCGTCTTGCTGCATGTGCGAAGTAGTGCGGATCTGGTTCAGATCAACAACCCGAATGTGCCTTCAGGGGAAGAAGGACGTCCGGATGATGACCTCGAATATCTATGAGGCCAGGCGAGTTAGACTTAGTCTCGAGAACCAGCGGACAGGCGAGGCAGAGTGACGAAGCGGGCATGTGCGGTCAGTTGAGGTTCTCCGGCTTGGCCGCAAGCTGACCTTGCTCGGCATGCGCCGGCCTCTGTCTTGTTTCAAGCATCACCTGCGGTGTGGCAAGAAGAGTCCTGCCACTACATCTGCAAGGTGCAGTTTGGTTGTCTTCAAGGACAGCTGCAAATCACCAAGCATGCCTTAGCTTTTGTTCTGGTGGTTCCGTTACCGCGCGTCCCCAAGTTGCAAGTCAAGACATGAAGAGACGTCGCAGTACTTCGGTGAACAGCTGCCGTCCGAAGGAGCCAAGCGTTCAGAAGCTTCCGATGGGGCGACCGGTAGCCTTGACTGTACCAGCGGGGGAGATGCATGGTAGCTGTGGCTGTCAACATCATCGCTTTTCACGCGAAGTCTCATCACACCTGCAGTGCAGCGGCTGGCGGCCTTCAAGTTGGCCTTCAAGTCTTACCAGAGCCCTTGTCGTCACTTTTATCTCAGGCAAAATTTGTGGTTTCGATGAGCCGAGGGCTCAGGATGCTGGTGCCATTCCCCGGCTCGTTTCGTTGTAGGGTTTGCAGCCCCCAGGTCTCAACAAAGCCGCATCAAAAGCGTTTCTTGATGCATTGCGACTTTCGAAGCCAGGACGGCCTGTGATCCCAAGACTGCCTGCCCTGCGGTTACGTCATCCTCAGCTGTTGCAAGTATAGTGATGCCCAAAGGCAAGAGTCAGCTGTCATGCAAGATCATTGTTGTGACCAGCGCTTCCTGTCGCCTAGAGGAGATGAGATTCACTTGGTCTACGTGACCTTCTTCACGGAGGACCAGGAGTCCGAACATGTCGCTCGACAGAAGGAAGAAAGATCCGTGCAGCCAGCCTGAAAAGTCATAGTATGAGGCTATGCTGAGCGTAGTACCGCAGGTGAAGATCATGCGTGACCGCTACAGCCACTTCTTTGAGGCGCCAGCGTTAAATCGGCCTTTGTGCTCTGTGCCCAAGCTTCAGACGAATGCTCAAGTTTGGCTGCAGTCTATTCTGCCCACTGCGACCCCTTTTACAGATGCGATGCTTTCGCTTCGCAGGGCCTGGGCGAAGGAGATCACCACGTTCTTCAGAACCTTGGCTTTAGTCAACAGCTGCACTGACGAAGGGATGCAGCTTGACACACTTTGGGATGAACACCTTCTTTGAAGTTCCTTTTACCTCAGTATTCATTTGCCAGTGATCTGCTCACGTCTCAATTCTGAGGAAATTCTACGACCGTCACATCGAGTTTCGCATCGTTCCACAGCATAAGGGCGAGTTGATACCGCAGACAGTCGCAGGCAGACAGCCTATCATTGAATCATGGTTCACCACTGTGAATGCTTCCAAGTTTTTCAAAGACACATCTTTTTCGGCCCATGTTGAAGCCTTCCTGTAGGCTACGCAGAAAGCATCGACGCAGACTTTGTGGTCGTTGGGACAAATGCGCTCCGTGTGGATCGCGGAAAGGAGCCCATAGGTGCGATTCCCTCGCCTTTCCCAGCTTCTCATGCTTCTCCCAAAGTGCTGCCACATTGCACAAACCAGCTCTATGCAAGATGAAGTGGAGGTTCAGCGTCCTTGCAGATCTGCATGGAAGCCCACTGCATCTTTACTAAAACTCATCACCGGTTGGATTGGAGGTTGCATCTGTTGAATGTGAGAACCGGGGAGCTTGCTGCAGCGGCCGTGCGCAATCTGAAATGCTCGCTCTCTTAGCTCTTATTATTACTCCTCTACTCTTGTGGCTCGTCGCTCGTGCTGTACAACAACAACTACTACAACAGCTACTGCAACAACAACAACAACTACTACAACAGCTACTGCAACAACAACAACAACTACTACTACTACTACTACTACTACTACTACTACTGCTACTACTACTGCTACCACCACTGCTACCACCACTGCTACCACCACTGCTACCGCCACTGCTACCACCACTGCTACCACCACTGCTACCACCACTGCTACCACCACTGCTACCACCACTGCTACCACCACCACCACCACCACCACCACCACCACCACCAGCACCACCACCACTACTGTTACTCCTACTCCTACTCCCACTGCTACTGCTCTGCTACTGCTACTGCTACTGCTACTACTGCTGCTGCTGCTTCTGCCGCTGCTGGCAACAACAGCAACAGCAACAGAAACAGCAACAGCAATAGCAACGGCAACAGCAACAACAACAGCAGCTACTACTTTTTCTGCTTTTGCCGCGGCTCCTGCCCCTCTTCACGCTCCACCTTGAAATGCGAATGGCGATGTTGATGTTGAGCATCAGCCTTCATGTAGTGCCTTATGTTAACAAAACGCAGACCACTTTAGGAAGGCAGACAAGCTGTCGAGCTACTGACGTGCGAGCCTGCAAGGTAACATTATTATTTCGAGTTGGGTGGATGGATCCTACCACGGAAGACATGGCCTCAGACTTGAGACTACCGTGAGATCATACCAAGACTGCCACGCACTAGAGCTTTGCGAGCCACTCAGCAGCTGTGTGAGGTGCCCAAATCTATGCAGAGCAGCAAAGAGGGGAGGTCCTCAAGAATATGACCCCGAGACTAATGCAGGACGGTTGATATAATCATGCCGGCAAGTGGGTTTGTTCCAGTGATGACGGGCGGATGCTGATTTGTGACAATCCACGCTGTGTTGTGGGGCTGTGTGCAAGCGTAGGGGTCAGAGCGGGATACTGCAGCAAGAAACCATTGCACTCCTCGGCACGAAGATGGCCAGAATGCCCGCTCAAACCGACTTCAGTCCTGCTCCAGGATCATGTTCCTCCCGTCACTGGTTGACGATCTTCTCCGACTTGAGAAATGCAGACCGTCCTTCCATGCCTGAGCGCGTGTGCAGATCAACCTGTCCTTACTTGCACCTGGCCTTGATTTGTACCGCCTGCGGTGTCGACAATGCGTGCATAAAGTCCATATCTTATCAATTGGCAAGGTATGGTTCAGCCTTGACGGTTGGTCGTTTGGCGATCAGGCGAAGGCTCATCGAGTAGCCATTGACGAGAGTTTGGTGGGACCGAAAGTGGCTTCCGGCGGACTTCTAAAGCCAAAGTTGTTTCCGTCCCTTGTTAATGTTCTGAGCGAGATCGCGGCACCCTTCGGATCGAGATTCGAAGCTGACCGTATGTAGTCCTTTTAAAACTGCGACACGTCCAGCCGGCTTGCTTCTCAATTATAGACCATGGCCGTGAACTCGACATTTTTGTCGGCGATGTCATGACCAATGCTCATGCTCGGACCGGCTCGGCCGGCTTATAAAGAGAGCTCCGGCACCATGTGGGCCAGAGTCAAGGGCTCAGCTTCCACTTGGCGAAGCCAGTGGAGTGTCTCACAACCGTTGTTGCAAGGAGGTCAAACTTGTCAGCGCGCGGCAGCTTGATTCAGGCTTATCGCCTAAGGCATTGTACTAAGTACTTTATGACTGAAATGGCTGTGTCGCAATATGCATGTTGCACAGGTAGAGAGCAAGAAGCAGAGGAAGTCGGGAGCCCAGCTCCTTCCTGTGTTTTTTAAGATCAGCGATCTGAGGCACCAAACATTTTGTGGAAAGCACAATTGTACCCGAGTCAAACCAACCTTCCCGACAGAACGGGCGAATCTCCAAGACTTGAGTACCAATATGTTCAGTGGAAAATATTGCTTATGTCGTTTCTGCGTGCGGTCAATGAATGTGCCGATGGTGCTGTATGTGACGAATGCGCCAGCTTGTAGGCCCGATGAGTTCCAGGAGGAACGAACAAAAATGCACAGCCAGAGCCGAAAAATAAACCTGTTCAATGTTAGCGAGGACTCTTGGTGACAGTATCTGCTAAGAAGCTGGGATGATCCTTTCAGGAGCTCCTCAAGTAGCCGACGCAAGGACAGCTGTGGTGGTTCAAGGGGCTTGCAGTCTTCGACAATCGAAGGTGTTTGCAACTGGCAGGAACGAGCATCGAGTACCTCAGCCACGCGTTCCAAGGTGCTCGTGCGATCCTGCATGGCAGTTGTTGTACTTGGTCACGTTCGTGCTGGACCAGGCGAGCGACACCAGGAAAGAAAAGAAGGAGAAGGAGAAGAAGGACAGACACAAGGACACAGAGAAAGCAAAGAAGGAGAAGGAGAAGGAGAAGGAGAAGGAGAAGGATAATAAAGACAAGCAGAAAAATCACAAGGACAAAAAAGACAAGGACCGAGACAAGGAGAAAGACAAGGACAGAGACAAGGAGAAAGACAAGGACAGAGAGAAAGCTGACAAAGACAAGGACACAAAGGAAAAGGAAGAGCAGCTCCAGCAGAGAGGGGAGAAAGAGAAGGACAAGGACAAGGAGCCCTCCGAGACGGCCAGGGAAGCGGAGAAGGCTGCAGAGAAGGACAAGGATAAAGAGCTCGACAAGGAAAAGGCGAGGGAAAGCGCAAAGGACAGCGAGAAGGACAAGGAAAAGCAAAAAGACAAGGACAAGGAGAAGGATCGGGAAAGAGAGAAGGCAAGGGAAAGGGAGAAGGCCAGGGACAAGGAGAAGGGAAAGGAAAAGACAAAAGACAAACAAAAGGAAAAGGACAAAGCAAAGAAACGACGCAGGCCAGTGCTGCTGCATCCACCGATATGCAGCTCCGTAAATTTCATGCCGGACAACGAAGTAGCATCCTGCTGCTCAGCACCTCCTCATCTTCATCCTCGAGCCGGCCCAGGTTTCCGGTGGGATAGAACCCCGCTCATGTCATGACTGCTAGCTGCTAACCAATGATGTCCTTCCTGGGAAGCAGAGAGAAGAGCAGAGCCGAGTTTCGAAGATGGCGCTAGTCCAGCAAGCTTCGGAATGCGAGGAAATCCAAAGCAAAGAAGAAGGACGACAAGTCCGAGGCGGAAGATACTTCACAATGGCTGCGCTGGAACCGGTCTTTGAGAGCAGTTTTTGAGAGCATGGAACTTCGACATGCACCACCGGAGAGAACTACGTCAACCATCTGAGATTCGCTTCGAGCTTCGAGGTTTGACGGGAGGGATGCTGGCTTGAATTGGGTTGTGTCTTGTGCGCCCCGTGATTCCTAAATGAACACAAATCTGCAAGAATGCCGTGGCTGATCAGAGCCTGCTGAACTTGGTCGCCTTCCCAGGCAAAAGACAAGCCAAAGCACAGCCCATGGCTCAGAGGCTGCGGGTTTGTGGCTTGCGGAGAAGGCATGGTTGTTTAGCCGCAACAAACAATCCCCGTATAGCCTATAGGGCAGTCAAGCAAGCAAGCTTCAAGTAACCCGAATCTGCACCAAGGTGATACCGGCGAGAGGGACAGGAGGAAGAAGTCGTCGCGAAGTTCAAGCAGCAGCTCAAGCAGCAGACGGCAGCGAAAAAAGCGAAAAGAGCGCGAGAAGGACTGCCTGCTTTCTTTGGAAAAGCTGGTCCGCACTGCTGCCAAACTAGCTTCGACTCTACGACTAGCTTGCCTGGCCGCCTCGCCGGTAGGAGCGGAGGAAAAGGAAAGACAAAAAATCCAAAAAGCCGGATCCGCAGCACATCCTGCTTGATATTGGGATTTCGGAGTCTTGGAGGATTAACCCAGTAACGGAGTGGAGTGCCTGAGTGCGACGGAGTCACACTTGACTTCGATATGGATGTCAGGACTTTCATCGCATCGTAGAGTTCTCACGCCGAAATGCGTGCCTTCTTATGAATCGGCCCGTCGCTGCACAGTTCCGCTAAGTTTATCGTGTGGGACGAACGTACTGGAATTCCGTCGTTGCCCTGACCTGTCGGGCTGTTGGTCCACGAAGGAGCCTATAAGCTTCGTATGATGAAGATTTGTTGACAGTTGAGGTCTAGTTCCACATCCAGCAGCTGAGCGCCGACGGTTGAAAGTCGTTTCGAGCACTTCGAGAGCCAGTGCCAGAGCGGCCACGGCACGAAGACGCTCTTTCGAGCCTTGCAATTGTACCAGGCTGTCTTGCTTGCTTCGTGACATCCTTACTCAGTAAGACCAATGAGATCGTGCAAGCAAGGCTGCAGGGCGGTTGTATTTAGGGGCTCATGCACGACAGCTGGACAATGGTGGAGAAAACAGTGCCGGTTTGGCACGGGCAGCTTAGCAGGATGTGATCTTTGACATATCTTGCCCTGCCCTTCCCGCACGAAGCGTACTGACACTTGGTCAGAGAATAGCGAGACAACAGCAGCACACTGCAGGATGTCAGCTGCGTGGCTGCAACTCACACAGCCCTGTAGAAGAGCAGTGAAAGCTTAAGTCATGCAAGGGTCGCAATCCATTTTAGTGCACATTCGGCAAAGGCTGCATTCTGGGAGCCTGATCGAGACATGCCGCCAAGCCACAATACAGAGCTTGCTTGGTCCACAATAGTATTTCCAGTTCTCCTAGCCACTGGCCGAGACATGGGGCAGAAGCATGGTCGGCTGCGTGGGAGTCCCAGCATCACTGCATCACGAAACGATCTACGCTGAGTTTGCTCTTGTAGAGCCGTGCAGCTGGTTTGGTGAGATGGTTTCCTGCAGAGGACGCTGCCACGATGGTGCCAGAGACGCAAAGGCCCAGCAAGTCCCGCCCGCAGAACAGGAGCAGGAGACGAGAAGCTCCCACAAACCTGGAGCTATTGTCATGCGAGTTTGTCGCGCGAAAGGAGATGCCCGACCGGTCTTCGCCGAGGCCATGTCATGTCAATGTGACTACCCGACTGCAAGAGATGGGGTGTTATGATTCGTAGACTGTCCGGCTCCAGGTTGATTCTGCTGGTCAAGGGTCAGCCGCCTCAAGGGAGCAAGGCATAGCCCGCAGATGCCCGCAGCAAGGAAGCCGAATCTAAAGTCCCAGCGGTGCAGCGAGGGCTGATAGGCTTGTGCTCATGCCACCGCAGCCATCACTGACGATCTACCTCTTTAGCTTTGTCCATTCTTGTGCCTAGCTGTAGTGTGTCCCACCAGTGCAACCCTTCTTTCGAAGTTGTTGTCACTGCCAGCCGTTGACCTAGCAGCTCCATGAGCATCCATGACGGTGCAACTCCCATGCTGCAATGCTACATACTGTAGGTTCTGTACAGTTGTAACAGCTGTCGCAACATCTTACAGTCCGAGCTTTGCTCATGACTCCGTGTCCCTCGAAAAGCGCTGTTGATCAAGATGTACTGAGGCCTGGCATTTACAAGCTTGCAGACAGGCTGACATGGCCTACAGAGAGGGACTGTGGCTTAGTGGGTGTCGAGAACCGCAGGCACAGCCGACCAAATTCAATGCACTCCGCGTTCTCCAAGCAAGAGGCTCTGGGGCGCGCTCGCACACTAAGATGCCGGTTCTGCCATGCCGACAGGGTAGCATTCCAGCACCAGCCTTCATCATCAGAGCGTCGGTAAGTGGTCACCCGTCAGCCAACTGCATTCTGCACGCGACTTGTCCCTACAAACATTCCACTCGAAGGCCGACCCCCTGCTGGGGAGATCGCAGCATGCCTGCAAGAATGAAGATGAAGTGGGCTGTCTTCCTTCCATCCACTTTGCACTTCTAACTTCTACCATCAGCTGTGGAACCCATTTGCCCACACTGTGGACTCGGTGTTTCAACGAGACTTTGCTTCGATGCATCGGTAAGTAGAGAGATCCCGACAAAGGACTCGTGGCGTCCTTCGGGACTGGCTGCTGCCGTGCTTGCTTCCGCCAGTTCTGATTCTGGCGAATCTCGGTCACGAAACAGAGCAAATCTGAAGAAATCAAGCTAGTCAGGCGGTCTGTAGTGTTGCAGATGTACGAATCAGAACAAGCCGACCAAGCCCTGCTACTCTGCAGCCTTCCTTGTCTGAACAGATCAAGGTCAGCCTCGCTGATCCGCTCCTACGGCTGCACATGTCAAGGGGAAGCCTAGGGCCTAGGGCAGGGCACATGTGACACGCCGGAAGATGTAGTTCGTTTTCTTGCGTGGTCGGATTGTGGGTAGCATTTCGGTATAGCCCCTGTGCAGTTGTACTGGTACTAAACAACGAAATCCGAATCCCTAAAGCCTCCCTACGGCCCCAACCACCCCAAACTCAACCCACCCCATAGCTTCGGGTCTCGGTCCCTAGGCTTGAGATGTACTGTGAGAAAGCGAACAAGACGATATGGTTCTAATGTCTCGAAAACCTCCCAAAGCTAGGCTTAGTCCAGGATCCTTTCAACAGTTTTACATTGTGAAACTCTTGCAGTTTCGGCTTTTCGATCTTCAGCTTGCACATTGCATCCGCTGAAGGGCAATGGGTGAACATGGTGCGGATCCATGTAACTCCGTGTTGTACTTCGCGCTGCTCAAAGATAACATACAGTCTCGTGGAGCCTGGGTGTGCCTTCCAAGGTAGCAACCAGCACCTGATGCAACCTGCCGTTTTCCCGTATCCATTTGTGCTTGTGACGATGCATTGCTTCTGTTGCGGCCTGGCTGCAGCTTGCCACAACTAGGACGGCAGAGGCGTGAGCCAAAAGAACAACTGAAAGTGTCCACCGCCCAGGTTCCTTGTTCTCCGGCGCCCTTCTGCTTTGCAAGCCATCGCTGTTTCCTGCGCTGACGGACCCGATGCGGGTGTTTCTTGCTGTTCCACAACATGGCATGAGGCTTACAGAAACCAGGATGGCATCGGCAGGCGAACAGGCCATCCCAAGCCCTCCCCAAGCCCTCAGCTCAAGAGCCTCAGAAAGCCAATAGAAACGGCTTTCCTGCCATACCGAAGATTCTCTCTTTCTTGTTGATGCCGCTTTTGCCGTTGAAGACATGTCTGCCCACTCAGTCACCCGTCACTACCAGGATCCAGACAAGATGGTTGACATCACCCCGCAGTACTACGTCAGGATGCCCACTGCACTGCGTCATGTGAGGTTTCTTAAACATTCCGAGTGTGCGGCAGAATGAGTGCAAGCGAGCGAGCGAGCGAGGGAGCGATTTAAGGGCTGACCAGAGAAGGGCTGCATGTAGTCCATTGTTTCGGGGATATTTCGTATCCGTTGCACATACGTTTAGATGGGGGAAGAGCGAAAGGCATGACTTAGGCGTGACTCTCTTTATGCTGCGTTTAGATGGGGGCAAGCCTCCAGGCATGACATGGGCGTGACATAAGCATTTGCCTGTATAGGGGTAGGGAGGGTAGGGAACGGGGTAGCGAGCAGTAAGCGCTTGGGGCAGGGGGAGCTTTTTGGTGAGCTGAATGTGTGTTGAGGCAGGGCTGTGGGGGCTTGGGGGCCTGGAGCGGGGACTAGGCCAGGGTGGGGAGCGTAGTAACGTCCGTCGTCGAGGGTTGGTGGGTAGGAGAATCCTGATGTTGTAATAGCAGTATTGACAAGCAAGCGTTTGCACGGAATCTGCATTATCACTGCAAGTTGCGTTTGTTCGCGTGACTTTGCTTATTTGTTTGTGATTGTTGATATTGTGGGACACCATGCGCCCAAACCTATTGCGTGATTATTGTAGAGGTAGATATAGATGATAGTGTATATGAGTCGGGAGGGAAGCGCGGCGACTTGGGGTGTGTAGGATGAGTGCGGAGGGGGCGATTTGGGGAAGGGGCGGGGAATGCTGACTCTTGACTCTGTGCCACGCCGTTCGCTATCGATGCGGCGCAATGTGATGTGACTTGAAAAGAAACAATCTCTACCTCTACTCCTGACCCTTAAACACCCGAACCCTACAGGACATACCCTAAACCCCAACAGCGTCAAATCGCTCAAATCCTAAAAGCCGTATTCAGACAGCTTGTATTTTACATGTCATTCGCTCATATAAAAGAGGCCCAAAACTCTGAAAAGCTGGGACCGCTGAGGTGAGCACAGAAGTCCAGACCAGGCACACACAGGCAGATTTGCGAAAAAGAATCGATGTTCTGGTCAAACAGAAGCCCGACAACAGGAAATTCTGCGAAATTCAGGCTGAAAGTGGCAAAAACCTTGGATGGGCCTCGCACAGCCTAATGGCCACAACAGGAAGCCACCAGGCCAGTTTTGCACAGTTCGTTGTGACTCTTTCGGTGTGGTGTGTTGACGTCAACAATAGTAGTTTCTTGTCCTCTTCTGAGCCTTGCAGGCTTGACACCAAGCATGGTCGCTGCGGTCTTTATGCGGATTGCCTGCGTTCGCGATTCTTCCTGCCAGCAGAACTTGCTTGATCGCTGGAAGGTGTCATTATTGTGATTGCTTTTGTGATTCGAATGCGAGCGGATTCGTGTGTGCACTTGGATGTACGACAATGTCCGGCGTGGCAGGTGATCTTGGAAGAGTGCAAGGAGCGCACAAAGAAAGGACTGAATGCCTTTGCATTCGGGCAGGACTGCTGTGGTGCGTCACAACACAGAGAAATCAGTTGGTGGTGCAGTTTTAAGGTTCGCTTGGCAGGACGAAGCAGAGACCGATGCTGACCGCGCATGGCGACAGCGCCGAGTGCCTCATGATGACGTGAGCTTTCGCATGGAGACTCGACGCATGCAAGCTAGCATGACGGGTCATGTGTCGCTACTGCCGTTGCCAGCCCGTGCAGTGAGAGCTTGTGTCTCAGGCCAATGCCAGTGAAGTGGTCACTCCCATGGACAAGCTCACGCAAACCCTGCCCCAGATTGCCCGGGCTGAACAGGAATGACATTCGGAAGCGTCATTTTGCTCATGCAAGGATAGCGTTTTTTGTAACTTTAGATGGGAGTGTGATACTCTATGTCAAGTTCGATTTTGCAGCCCTTCTATTGTTGGCGGCCTTGCCAACAACATGTGCACGTGCAGTGGACAGCTGATTTGCTGCTTCATCTCGTGGTCTTACCACGACTACGGATGGTTTCGACTTGTACAGATGCGGCTTTTGGCGTGTCTATTCCTTGCGCGTCCTTTCAATTCGAATGTCGGGATGGTTAGGGTACGTACGGCTGAGTGGAAATTGGCCTGATGTTTTTCGAGGTACGAAGGGTGCACTCAGCGCGGGGCTAGGCCTTCACATTGGCCGCCGTCGTCGCAACAGGCGAAAGGGATTGTTGCAGATGTGGCGGCCTGAGTAGTGGAATGTTGCGTTTGTGTGATTGCATGTGCTTTTGTATGTGCGTTCATGTTGCTTACATTGTTTTGACGCTTGCGCGACGAAGTCTGTGCTCTATATAAGGCCTGGCACTCGGCTACGTTGTTTGCGGCGGTGGAGAAGACGGGAAAGCTGACAGAAGGCCCATTTCCCGTGTTTGACTGGAATGTTTATTTCTTGGACTCTGACGATAAAACTAAAAGCTGTCAGGCAAGTGCTACGTCACCATAGGCACGACCATCTATGAGGGTCCGGTTGCGGCACCTCGGCTGTGCGTGTCCGGTATAAGCTGAAACGCAAAATCGCGTCTTCTGCCGCGTTTGGTTGGTTGGTTGGGTGGTCGAAAGGTGGGTTGGCTGGTTTGTGTTGGTTGCTCCAAGTTGTTTGGACGCGTTTGGATGTGGGTTTTCTTTGCTCGTTTGCGTCTTCGTGGGAGTCCTCGTATCGACAAAGGGAGGTTTTGTTTTTTGTTTGCCCGATTTGACGCAGTTTGGTTTGGCTTGTGGGTTCGCATGGTGTCCTCGCAGCACTTGGTTTGGATGCTTGTGTACGGCACTTTTGAGCTCAGGTCTGGCAGTATCCGTGCCAAAGTGCACGTGATTTGGTCGTGCTCGAGGCTGTCCGCCCGCCGCCCGGGACTTTGGTGAGCATGAACTGCATCACCCAAAATCAGCATGGAAGCGTGAACTCCTTGCTGGCGGGCGGCGACGTTGATGGAGACTTGGACATGGCTACCTGGCTAGGTTTCTGTTTTCCTGCAGTTGCGCACTTAGTCGAAAGTGTCTGCATCACTTTTTCCTGCACCTAGATTAGCTTCTGGCCAAATCAAAGCTCGTCGAGTTTTTGGCTGACACGGAGGAGGCGGTGAAGGAGCAACCCTGCGTGGTGAGTGTTCATATTTTTTTGCAAGAAATGAATAGCCTCGACAACAACAAGTCTGAACAGGCGTGGGACTTTGAGAGTGTTCATATTTTTTTGCAAGAAATGAATAGCCTCGACAACAACAAGTCTGAACAGGCGTGGGGCTTTGAGACGCTGCAGGCGGAGGCCCTTGAAGGCGTGGCTGAGCACGGCATCCAATCAGACTTCCGAAAGGTGTTGCTTGGTTGCGTTTGAGGTTTTTTGATGTGAGCCGGACGAGTCCAGGTTTAGCTGGTGTTGTTCGTGCGTGTTGAAGGTCAGACCTACCTGCGGGAGGCACACCGCGTCAAGACGATTAGTCTTCGCGGACTGGCATGCCGGTTCGCGGAGAGAGTCGCCGGCCGTGCCATCAAAGCCCTTCTGTCAGGACAGCGTCGTCTTGATCAAAATTTATCATTTCTACATCGCCGGATGTTTCTGGCTTACGACACGATTGCCTGTACTGTTATGTGGTAAATTTTCAGAAGACCTTCAACGCAGAGTGTTTAGGGAAGAGTTTCTAAGAATCTATAACTCGCCAGTTGTTTCTGGCCCATATTTGCCTGTACTTTCATGTGGTAAATTTTCTGCAGACCCTCAACGACCGTCTACGGACCACGGCCTTTTGGGGGCCTGGGGGGTTCCTTCGATGATCCTGGCTTCTCCTCGATCCTCACTTCCCGCTGCCCTGGAAGGGCCCGCGCGCTGCCTGGAAAGTAGGTAAGAAGAGATGCGGGGATTACATGAATGCAACTGGCTTCCCCCGGGCTCAACCCCGCAAGCGTCGGCGGATAAGAAAGCCCACGGTATTCCTTACCCGCCCTACCCACCTACTTCCTTTTCCTACGACCTACCTACCTACCTACCTACCGACCTTAGCACCTACATGTACCTACCTTTCCTCCTTAATCCATATGCATATGTATGCGTGTATGTATGTGCAGATGTATACATGTGTGTATATATATATATATACATATTTATGCACGTGCACACACATATCACACATATATATATATATATGCACAGATAGAGACAGACACATGTTTTTCGATAGCATGCTGCTCAGATGTAAAAGAGCGCACATACACATGAGCATCCGGTCACTGCTTAGCCTGGCAGGGAAATACTTCCCATTGCGGGCTGCTTTGCAGTGTCATTAGCAACTGGGCAGAGATGTTCGGCTGTCAGCATCCCTTCGTGCACCCACAGTCGGCATGCAGAGCGGAACTCCCATCTGGGGGTTGTGCCAATGAAGCTTCGTTGGCGTGCTATGAGGTAACCAGCAACATGGCCTACAAGTACTGCACTGTTGCTTTCCTCCAGATGATGAAGGAGTCCAACATAGCGACATGGCCAAAGGAATGCGATTAGTCACCGGCTGGCGGCCCTGGTCGAAGCGTGTCCCACCATGCAACTCAGGTGTGTCTTGTAAAACTGACGTCTGACACAAGCTTCCGGAAATTGTGAAGACGTCTAGAGGTACTGTAGCAGTTTTTATCATAGATCAGGTGACCATCTACCTCATGTCGGTAGCGGCCGGCATCGAGAACTTCTCTTTAGTGATTGGCTTAGATTCAGCAGCAACGTAGCCGGATACGACCTCTGTGGAGGGCAGACTTGCAGCCTTGTGGGTACGCATGTCTGAGGTCTTTCGAAGTTCACAGTTCTGTTAATTTGTAAAAAAGTTGAAGGCAATCTCGAGACGCTTCCATTCCGTGTCCGGTTTCTGTTCGGTCAAGCTGCGAATGTGTCGTTTCGCGAAGTAGGACTTGTCCTTGGGAACCTCAGGTTCAGTCCATGATCTTGGTTGCAATGGTGTGCGCAACCTGGACCCTCTGACAACTTAAGCGAAATAGGAAAGAGTCGGGAAGCTTGATTGCGCTCCCTGGCCCGAAGCCATGGACAAGATTGGCGGTAGTGAAGCAAAGAGATTCTTTATTATGAAGCAGGCGCATCCCATTCCCACGACATCCTGCTCCTGTTCCTGCAATAAGTTCCTGTGATCCAAGCCAAGCGTCGAGGACGTGCGTCCAGGGTGAGTTGCACTTCTCTGCGCTCGGCCTGCTACTGCAAGCCAGCTCCTCCTTGGCGGAAGCGGTGCCTCGGTTTCAGCTACGTTCCAAAGCTTGTTTCGAGATGACATCCGCTGTGAACGCAAGGCGGACTGAGAAGCAGGCATGAAACTTCCACTTTGCCTTCGGCCTTTGAGTCGAAGACGAGTAGTTGTGCAACATCTATCCCGACTTGAAAGTGCAGACTCAGAATGTGCACTACTATATCTACTATAGACTATCGTGCACGGAGCCTCCAGCTCGAATGAAACCCGGGCAAGACGGACTAGTTCAAGAACGCGAAATGCACTGTAACGGCACGCTTGCCACAGCTCCCTGGCTCCCTCCTCTGCTTCTGCGGAAGTTGAATTGCGAAGTTGCTGGAAGCAGAATGAATTATTCTTAGTTGCTTTTCCCAGGTTGCAACGGGTTACTTCAGTCCCTCATCCAACGCCAAGGCCCCTTCCTTCATTTGCCACAGGCATACAGTCTGAGAGAAGGCTTCCGAGTACTAAGCGTGTACTATGGCGAAACAAAAGCCCAAATCGGACGCATCTCCAGTAGTTGCGGGCAAGGCTCAGATATGACAACGGCAGCCATCCCTAGCCCTGCAGAAAAACACGCCCACCAGACAAAACAAAATCGTAGTCACACATGGTTGCAGCGTCGTGTTATCATCTCCTGAGTCGCACCAAGGCGAAGACCATCTTTCAGTGTTTAGCCTTGGCGCATGGCTCCGGAAAGAAGTTAGATCCACTGTCTGCAGTGCCGCTGCTGCAACGAGTTTTGTGCCGTCTCCCAAACGGAAAAACCTCCTTTGACAAGGTGCTCGTGATCATGCCTTTGTGCGGTCTCCTGCTGGCAATGGTGATCTTGTTCCACTGCCATGCTGCTGGCTAGCAAAGCAATGCTGCATGAGCAGCACCAGGGGTAGCCGAAGCCAGCGACCACACTTGGGTCAGGGCAGCGAGGAGTCTGGGCTTTAACTTGTAAGGCTTACGAGCTGACTTTCGTCACCATTCCGACGTACAGCCAGATCTTCGAGCTTCGATGCTGGGTTGCAGCTTTCGTTCCATGATTTTCGTGGCGGGCGATGCAGTGCTGTTAGATACCGCGCCATGTCTGAAGTCAAGGCTCTGACTTGGCCTTGAATGTTGCGAACGCGTTTGCTCCCCGACAAAACAGGATTGCACGGGCTGCGAGTTCCGACGTTGCAGCTACTGTCCGCGGAAGAATGAGGTTCTCAATGTCCTCATCGCCATGTTCCTGAAGATTTTGTCCCCTGTCGCCTACATCCTCACCGGCAACGCAACTCGGCAAGTCGAAGCTCGAGCCCCTTCCTAGCCTCGGCCCGGACGGGCTGCAGGGGCTGCAGGGAACTATGCAGGCTGCAGACCCAGAGCTTTACATCCTCTGGTGCCCGCGAATGCAGAGTAGCAACAGCTCTTGGGTTCCGGTAGAAGGCCACTCCGGAACAACAGCAACGATAATGTAGTGAGCTTCAACCAGGTGAAGGACATTGCCATCGCACCCTGGCTGCGACATGCATGCGAAGCTTTCGCCAGACTAGGGGTTAGGCCAGAGAAGTAGCTTAATCGGAGTATGCATGGTGCTTGCTCTGAAGGTTGTCATGTCTGCCTTGCTCATGCACGATGCCCGGCAGCAAGTATGGACTATGCTAAGATCTGCCCGGATCATGTGTGCTGATGTGGCGATCAGTAGTCAAAGAAGCGGCCGTCAAGTCGCAGCAAGCCGGATCCTTGCAGAACTTTGAGGTACCTGCTGCAAAGCTGCACGGCATTGCCATGCTTCTTTTATGCTTCTTTTCCATGAGCACAGTTCTCTTGCGATCAGGAGTCCATCAGCAACCAGCAGATCTGTGGCTTCAGCATGCAGGTTGTTCTTGTGTTCCTTTGGAGCGCTTTGAAGCAGTGTCTTGCCAGCACTCCGTTCAGCAGAGACCTCCGGCACCATACACATGCACATGGAAGACTGGCCGAGTCCGATCCGATCATGAGCTAAGTTCACTTGCAATAGTTCCTGTGCCGGCTCGCGTGTGTTCGGTTCGGCTGCAACGAATTTGGAGAGATTGGTGCAGCGATCTTTGAGGCTTACAAAGAAGAGCTGCTCGAGCTGAAGCTTGGCGAGCTCCTCTCCCTGATGGTCAAGCTCTGCACATGCTAGCGATGATCCAGACCAGACTGCGTCTGCTTGCGGAAACCGCATGGCGTGAGTAGCTCACTGCGCTTGGTATTTCCATTTTACATAAAGATCATTGCACCCGTTTGGCTTGTTTGATCTCGACATGTCACGTCGACAAGGACCGTTTGCCTGGATGCCCCGCTTGGGAGAGCTTTAGGGAGACAAGGCAGCCACTTGTGGCTCCAGCTTGTATATCAGGCCTGCCACCTGCCTCGAGCACCGCTTAAGTTCAGGTAGGCATCGGGAATAGGGGTAGTTGCCAAGAGCTTGGGACTGCAAGTAGAGCTAGTGGTACATAGCCACCCCTTACTCCTGAGGGATGCTTGAGGCAGGTTGTGAACCGTCGTACGTGTGCTTGCCATGTGTCTGGCATCGTATTGGCAGAACGCTGTAGTCGAGCAGAGCGCATCCTGGCAAGAGAAATCAAGGCTGCGAATTCCAGGCTGCTTTGGTTGTTTTTGGACACAATCAGAGCTGAACCTTTCGTCGCATCCAAGGGATGTTCTTCTTCTGGACGTTAGCCACCTTCACAGCTCCCGTGCTCGCCGCCCTCCCTCGACAAGTCCAGGCAACAACCCACCTGTTGAAACGACTTGCTGCATCCAGCATGGAAGGATGTTCCACGTGCATATGCCACCAGCGCGTTCGTTCCAGGTTCTTTCAGACGGATCCGTGCACGCCTTCTCTCATGCTCACCGTGGCCCAGTCTGAATATTCATTCGTAGCTGGGCATACTCCATGTGGTTCGCACGGAGCGTTACTTGCGGCAAGCCTTGGTCCCTTCCCCATCAGCCGCAGCCCTTCCGTCGCACGCTGAGTTGGGCCCTCTGCGAGCCTACTCCGGCGGCAAAGCATAGCGGCGCTCACAGGCCCAGTGATGTCAGATGTCGAATGAGAGACTGTGGAAGTTGCAGCAACCCCCCTCTCTCTCTTTATTCAGCACAACTTTCCTGTGTTTGGAGAACGTTGCAGAAGGCTTGACCCGCTCGACGCCTTCGCCTTCGATTGCAGCAAATGTGAGCAGCTCCCTGGCGGATGATTTTCTCTGCTACCGCCTCTCACGAGCCACCGGCACAGTGAGCCTGAGGCGGTCTGGCCGGTGAGCTGGCGAATGTCACGAACTCCATTGATCACCTGCAAGGTTCCTTATGGGCAAAGCGATCTGAGGTCTATAAGTCCAGATCGTTTAAGTCGGTGCAGCCCGACGGCCTGCCTTCCATATCCTTTTGCTTGCGCAGGCGATGTATCCTCGGCAGAGGTTATGCGCGTGCGCCTCGACGGTCACGGCAGCTGGGCATGAAAGAAGGAGACTTGCGAGCTTGGGACCCCGACAGCCACAGCACTGAGGCGACACCCTGGAGATTGTGAGCACCATCATTTTTACCATGACAGTGTGTGCCGGGTGCTCGGGCAATCTCACATTGATTTGCAGTGTCGACTCGGGCCTGCAGTCGAGCAGACTTACAGCATTGTCTTGTGAGAGACAGGTTCTTCTGTCGTATTCTCTAGGTTGGTTTGCAGTGCGACAGCAGGTGTGGCTGGTGGTCGCATTCAAAATCCTGAGCTGGCTTTACCCCGCACTGTATTCTCAAAGAGACTTCACTGAAGTGTGTGAGTGGAACTGCCGCTCGCGGCAAGCGTGGCTGCTCGGGGCTCCGGTGCCGTGCCTCTGAGGAGAGCTTGAGCAAAGAGGCTGCAGTGAAGGTGTCGGACTTGCCGAAGCTATCGCGGAGCCATGGCACGAACACCGGGGCGAATGAAGTCACACCCTGCGTTCTTGATTCCATCTCTCCACCAAGCACGGCTTGTCCAGCGGGACCGAGGATGTAACATCATTGTGGCACCAGATTTCCGTTGCAGCTTGGCCTGTCGCGATGGGTTGTTGCAGCTACTTTGGCCTTCTGCACTGCAGCTTCACTTTAGTCTTGGGCTTGTTGCAAGACTGTTCGTAAGACAAGCAAGTGAACGAAGGCCATGTTCTTGAAGGAGGAGGATGTCCTGGAAGTCCAGGGTCTGGACGCATGGATGCACATGCAGTTTCAATGGCTGCTGGGCTTGCATGTAGTGCTCTTCCATCAGGGGCGGGGGCGATCTGGCTGCAATCGACGTCAGCAAACCCTTCGGCTGCTGAGGCTGTCCTTGCGGATTATCGCATCCCTGTGCTTGGTTCCAGCGACTCGGCTGCTGCTACGCGACCTGACCATGGATGTCGACAGAATTGAAGACACGGCAGGTCATCGTTTGCCCATTGCACTGGACTCACGTCCAAACGCAAAGCTCTGAGCTCTTCTCGCGATTCAATCTGGCGGTCAACGAGGATCGTTACTTCGCCACCTGGCAGTGACAAAACAGTCAGTCATGGCATGGCATTGCTCCATGCCATGTGCAGTCACCCGCAAATCGCTTTCGACCTTCTTGCCGAGTTGTGCATTCGGGCCAAGCAGACCTCTCCCAAAAGCATGGGCTGCATGAAATTGGCTTCACTTCAGGTGTTGTGGATCCACGTCGGAGTTGTTTGGGCGGTGGTGACGCTGACGACTCGTCCCATGGATGAATGGTGTTCAATGGTACAAGTCACTAGTCTGCGTGTACAATGACCTGGAGACGGGCCAAAGGACAGCTGCACTTGGCCATGAAGCAGCCGCACGGCATTGAAGAAATACAGCTCAGCGCTACTCGGACGCTTCATTTCTGCTGTGCTGGACTCCGAGGTTTGTTCCTGTCCGATACCGCTGGCTCAGTGCAATGGACTTCCCGCAATCCACCACAGTCTTGGTGCCTTCGGCAGTAAAGACCACAGCAAGAGTCAGCATCGGCTGCCTTTCAATGGAAGAGGTTGTTTTGGGGAAGGGACCTGACCTTGGGCTCTTCCCTTGGCTCTGTCTCCCTGGACGCTTCCAGTCCAGACCTGCTGACGTGCAACGACAGCTCTTGACGCTCTTTTCATCTGACAGCCGCTGCAGACGCCTAGTGCCAACATGAAAGGTAGAGCGAGCCTGAACCTCCAAACAAAAATCGAGGTATTCTCTCTTTGTTTTTGTGGCGTTCGGGATTCCACAGATGCAGCTTGGCTGGGCCTCGCTTGGCTCGGCTTCCCGTCAATTGTCAATTAAAGAAGCAGAACATGACTACTGAAGCCAAGGAAGAGCAGAGAAGGGAGGAAGGAAGGAAGGAAGAAAGAAAGGTGAGTTGGGCTTCACTACTACACATCGTCACTGCATGATCATGTCGTACATTTCCGAGTATCGGAAGCGCATGCAAGCGGCAGCGTACAGCAGTTACAAAAGTCGGAAATGCATATGTGCAGGATCTTTGCATGTGCAAGTAGTGAAAACCCAATAGCCACACAGTTTCTTGATCTGCAGGCTGACTTCACAGCTTCATAGAATCTGTGTAAGTTGCAGTACATCAGCGTGTAGCTTTACAGTGTTTGAGAGCGCAACAGCACATTCCAGATTCGGTTGCACAGGCCAACTGTAGTTTCAGGCATTGCAAGCTTGCGATCACTCCAACATTATTGGAGCAAGCAGTGAAGCTCAGCAATTTGCGGTATCGGGGCCAGCACAACCAAACACCTCGCAACTGAACATCGCACTTGTCGAGTTTGTTCGTCTTGTCTGAGGTGCAGGGAATGCCAGAGTCCATGTCTTCAGACGCACGCCCCGCCCCTACAAGGTGTTTTCCCTTTGTCTGCTCCTGCAGCCGCTTTGTCGCATCGCTTAAACAGCTCCCCTTCAGGCCTACAGTCTTACTTTGCCGGCCTTTTTGGGGACAATGCGGTCGTGCGTTGCTGCTCTGCCAGCAGATGCGTGTCGATTCTCTTCGCCTCTTCGGAAGGGATGATCTGGCGGATTCAACGAACTCGAGGAGCTAGAGGATCTAGAGGTACTGTACCAAGAAGTGCTGGCAGCAAGTACATGGAGGTCCTAACCCCTGCATCCTTAAGCTGTTGGCCGAAATCCGGCGTTAAGACTGCTTGAAACAGATAGGTGCGCGAGATTTGTGGAAAGAGCTTGGAGCAACTCCCCTGCGCAAGGCTGCAAAAACGGTAGTGTTGATCTGCTACCTAGACAATCATGGTGTTTCCACAAGACTTCTACTGCTGTCTTCCGCCATTCCGAAATTGGGTATTTTGGGATCTTGCATCTTTGTGAGTGCATCACAAGTCGAGATTCGGGAGACCTTGCGTGCTCGTTTGCAGGCTATGTCGTGCGCAACACTCGGCTTCTGCAAAGGAAGCTGGAGAGGCCAGAGCGAAGCCGCCGATCCGATGTTTCCTTCCGGGACGCAAGCTGCGAGCCGTCAGGCTTCGCAAAGCTGAGCGGGAGCTTGCAAAGGCAGTCCTGAGGCTCGGAGAAAGCCTTCTCTTGTAAGCGAGGTTAGGTTTAGAGTGGTGCTTGCGGCTTGTGGGCAGGAGCCAGGCCGAAGGTTCGGACCCAGCATCTTCGGAGTTGGTTCAGAGCCTCCGCTGCAAAAGGGGCGGGCTGGGCTGGGCTGTGGTGTGAGATGATCTTCCCAAATCCAGTGCTGGAGGTTTCGGCGTGAGTCGCTTGCTGACATCAAGGAGCTTTGCTGCTCAGCGCTTTTGCTTGTAGCGAACCCTCGGGTTACCCGGCATGGAGCAGCCCGACATATGTTGGGTTTTTTTGTTCCCGCAGGAGGAGGTAACTGCCGAAAGAGTTCGGTTGGGGCGGTTGAGCCATGCACTGGACCCCGATGCACCCTGGCCGACAAATGTGGCACCTGAAGTCGGCTGACGAAGACAGGCATCTATCAGCAGACTTCTGCAGGTCTGCACAAGCACTGGCTTCGTGACCTTCCGCACCCGACTGGACATGAGACTCGAAACTCAGCTGCAGAAGAGAACGCACTTTTTGCCGATAGTTGTGCCTAAATGCATTGCGCAGTAATTACGCGTTCATGCCAAGCGGCAGCTTTTTTTCTGAGGCAGCCCGGGAACAACTCGGCACGGATGCGTTTGCCCTTGTCTTGCAGCAGGTGAGGACCCGATGGGAGAGCCAGCATGAACGTTGCTCCTTGCCCTGCGCAGGCACCATCGCCTATGGATGTGTCCTACGTGCTTTAGTTGCAAACTACGTCGCCATGTAAGCATCATAGATCGAGAAGACATTGGAACTGGCCGAACTTTCGAATCGTTTCGGGGCCGCACACTGCGAAGCAGCGGTACGAAGGGCATGGGATTGATCGCGAGGCACACCCAGTTTGGGTCTAACCTTATCTTCTTTCTGGAGGGATCTTTCGATGTGCTCAGTCTCCACCAGCCGAGGATGCGCTGATTTTGCGACCCAGTTTCACACTCCAGCGCTTGGGAGCCCTCAGCGACCTCTGCTGCATCGGTTATCGCTGGGCATGTTCCAGGAGAATGTTAGAAGTGCAAGTGTCGCGGAGCTTTGGATGCTAAGGCACATTCGGGGTGTTCTTGGCCTTTGTCCCGGCTGTGACCTGTCCAAAGTAAGCATGCCGCCGGCGGAGCCTCTTCGCAGAGTCGCCCTGTCCAGGTAGTCTTCGTCTCCACTTTATTGAGCCCCGGCAACATGAAAAAGACTCCATCACCTGCCCGATCAAGACGACTCAGCTACCATCCAAGGAATCTGAATTCCTGGCAGCAGGTTTTTCCGGCCATCGGCAGGCCGGTCGCATTGTGCATATGCATCGAAGTCTCAGTCATGCTCATTGCAGGCTGAGGCACTCTGTTCCCATCGCTATGGAGATGCGGCTTGACTTGAGGGCAGGAAGACCAGACACTGACACGGAGTTTCTTTATCGATCTCAGGCTGGAAGGTGTGCTGGCAACGCTGAGTCTCAAGCTCATGCTTAGCTTCATTCCAGCGGTGCTACTGAACCTTGACCAAGTTTGGCCTTCTTGAGCCGCGTCTGAGAGGATTTCTGTATAAACCGGAAGCCGAGGAGACTGGTCAGGGCCTTCTCCAAACCAGCGGCTCGTAAGCACCAGCTTTGTCCGGTCCGGCTTGGACTTTCAGACAGAAAAATGGGAAGAAGGAGAGGGGAGGGGGAAGGGGAAGGGGAAGGAAGGGTTTCCTGCAGAGGTGTCCAACTCATCCGCCCAGCTCCAGCTCCAGCGCACCTACTTTGCCTTCCTGGTTGTCTTCGTGCTGCTGGTGACCTCTTTTGCGCAGGAAGTCCGAGGGTTAGGGTCTGGCTTTTGAGCGCCTCAAAGGCTGCCTTGGCCAGCTGCGCCCAGATTCCCAGGGCCTCATCACCACGCTTCTCTTCGTGGCCCAGCAGCCGACCGCCATTGTGCCCCTGCTGGCCAAGTCCTTGCCTCTTACATCCCGCTTCTACGCAGCCTCGAGGCAAGAAGCAAAATGGCATGAGTTTGGCTACCTACACGGATGTGTCACAACGGATATCAGCAGTAGATACGGCCCATTTTCTTTTTGCTGAGTCAGCACGCAAGGTCCAGCTACTTCACCTGGAATCTATAGATCGTTCTGAACCCCAAACTACCAAAAAAGAAGCCGAGGTAAATTACTTGGTGCTTGGGCACGGTGCTCGGCAAGCATGCTGCCTTGTCCAATCCAATGGGGGGCAGGCGGAAGCCGTGCAATCTGAGACTGAATCTCCGGGTTCCACAATCATGGGAAACGTTATGCCTGTGACAGTGCTTTGGACACTTCCAAGGTGGGGCTCGTGCATGTGCGAGCTCCTGCGACCTGCCCCGCTTGCCCGGGCCCCAGCAGAAGCGGGGCTTGCAGCTTGCAGTGTCTGACTGCTCTTGCACAGAGGTCCTCTTCCTGAGCCTTCGCGAATTTACGAGCCAGGATGAGGCCAGGCTCCGGGCAGAGGAGGACCGAACCGCAAAAGCTGCGACGAGTGCTCGGTTACGTTTTGCCGGCTTTTGCTTCTTTGCAATCCGTGGACACTTTCGCTGCAGAAGTGTGGACAAAGGACTCCGTGCTTATGGGGACTCGAGCAGCAAGATCGACCTTCATGCTGGTCATTGCGTTGGCCCCGAACCCAGAGTTGTCCAAAGTCCACGTCCAACGTTGCTGGCGCTTACAAGAGACATTGAGGTCTTTTGCTCCATTTGCCCTCTTGTCCTCCTGGTTGCCTTTGTCTACTTCCTGGTAGAGCGCCGGGAGCCCAGCCTGCATAGGCTGCACTACACAGCGCCGCGAGCATCAGCAGTAGATGCTCATGCTGCGGGGCAGGTTTCGCCCATGGCTACCTGTTCATGGCTGCTGAGCCTCGTCAAGGCGATACAGGAGCAATCGCTTTGATCGTTATCCTTCCTGCCTTCGTCCAGTGTTGACGCGACTGGAGGAGGCGAGATCTTTGTGCAGGCGCTCAAGCAGGCTGCCATTGCCTGACCCTGCCCGGCAGACTTCTGTTCCTCCGTATCTTCAACAGGTGCACGTGGGATTGATGATCTACGTGCTGCTGATGGTGGGAGTGCTGGGCGCACGTGGCGCTGAATTCAGCCTCCCTCTGGTGGTCCTGCTGTTGCTCGACGTCTTTACAAAGACTTGTCCTGACATGACGTGCATTACAGTCAGACTGTGCAGCAGCTCCAGCAAACCCGCAACAGCTACCGTAGCTCCTTTGATCTGACAGTCAGGCTTGTGGTGATGTGGTCCCTCCACGGCATGGAGGGCTACTTGTGGGCAAACTTGCCGTTGGACAGGGCGGCCATCTCAGTCCTCTGCACATCCACGATGCGTCCGTGTAGTGGAGAGCGCTTCCGTTGGGGAAGCAGTCGTGTTGGACCTTCGCACTGGCATTCAGGATTTTGTAGGCAAGGTACGGGGCATGAGCACAGGAGATCACAGGAGAGGACCAGCCGTTTTTGGACCCAGGACTCTGGAAGTGGGTTTTCGGTGGGTGCCAAATTCCGATTGTGAGCTCGATACAATCCAGACTTCTCTGTGTCCTCTCTGGAAAGCTGTTGTATCATCAGCTGCAAAAGCCAACGAGAACCTCCGACGGACTTTTGTTGCATGTCCTGTGACATCCTGGCGAATTGTTTGCAACCTGCAACCCGAGTAACCAAGTGCGCTCACGCACCCGACCGAAATTGTGTGGCAGAGCACAATGTTTGTCCACCGATGTCCACCGCACCCCAGGAAGAAAAGAGCCAGAAACACAAGAAGTATCAAGCACTGCTCTTGAGCTGGGCTATGGCGTGTCTTCAGTTCAACGCTGTCTAGTCTTGGGCGAGCTTCTTCCAGTCTTTCAGCTATAGTCGAACTCAGCGCTGCACAGCTCCAGGAACCGATCAGCTTTGCGTGAACCTGCAGCAAGCCACGTGCTACCGAGGTGTTTGACCTGGATGATGCCGATCCGGCGTTTGAGGAGGGCCTCGAACACGAGGCGGATGCCAGCCTTGCAACCACATGACCTCACATGCCGGCCAGCCGGTTTAATGAGTGCACAGATTCGATGCGATCCACAAAGCAGTCCTTGGAGCATTGGCACCCCAGTCAGCACAGCATTTTCTAGGAATGCACCTGGCATCCAACCTGGAATTTCAGGAAATAATCAAGCACCTTGCGGCAAGAAAGACTGTCGTAGCTGAGCGCAGCTGCAAGAGCTTAACGAGCCCGGAGGTTTATGAGCAAGCGGAGTGCCGGGCCGCAGAGCCATCGCCAGCTCCTCCACAGATCGTCGTGTCCAGGAGCCTCTTTGAGTGGGTGAAAAACTCGGACATTTGAGTTGCAGTCGCTGCCACTGCCTGTGCCACGAGGGTGTCACTCAACATGCCTACGACGCCCGTGGCACCGCCTGCCGCCCCCTCCGTGGCACCGCCGCCCGCAAGATCATCGCAACCCAGCCGTCCCAGCCCCAGCTCTCCGACTCTGCGGCGACAGCGTGCAGGCATCTGAGATTAGATTTTGGATCCTGTTCGTGAGACCCTGGGGCCTGGGGAGTTCTCTGCCAGGCGCAGGGAAACCGCCCGAAGAGACTGGTACAGAAAGAAGCAACCAGGACATTGCTGAGCCCTTGTCACTAGTCAGAGGCATGCCTGCCCGACGGCATCTGCAGGATCAAGAAGAACACGAGTTCTGAGCTGCGTCACCTTCCCGTGGAAAGACGATGAATCATGCGAAGCTGCGAAGGTGCATGCTTGCAAAACAAGTGCAGCTCTCACGGGGAGGCTACGCGCACGCGCACTATTCTCGGTCTCGAAAGGTGCTTCTGGACCCACGGATGCAGTGAGCAAATACCAGAACAAGCCAACCTACGTTATCACACAGATTATCATAGATTGTCAATCATAGGCTGCTACCTTACCCTCTGCGGCAGTCGTCATGTCCCTATTCTCGCATCCAGCCAAGTGTCGTTGAGCCGGCAAGCTTCACGGCTTCACCACGACTTTACTCGCACTCCACGGGGCCGTGCGGTTGCTGGCAGCCGTATTCGCGCCAATGCCATGGACTCGGAGGAGGACGAGGATGCTG
The DNA here is from genome assembly GCA_905221615.1 of Symbiodinium sp. CCMP2592. Taxonomy (NCBI): domain Eukaryota; class Dinophyceae; order Suessiales; family Symbiodiniaceae; genus Symbiodinium; species Symbiodinium sp. CCMP2592. Next base: position 71,076 of record CAJNDT010000052.1, on the reverse strand, counting down.
TTGCGGCCCCGGTGCAGTACTGGTATCGGCGGAACATCTCGTCTTGCTCCGTTTCCTAGGACTGGTTCTGTGTGCTGCAACCAGTGGCCGTGCGTGCGGCACCGCGTGAGAGTGCTGCCCGGCGTGGTTCGCTGGTGCCGGGACAGAGGATACAGGTGGACCCGTCCCCCCCCTATACACGGGTAGAGGCCTGAGAGGCCATGACTCGACACATCTCCTCACGCTGTTGGGCTGCTGAGATGGAGAGGTGCGGCCTGGACGAAAGCAGGATGCAGATGGCAAATTCTGGATCAGGCAGGGCCACCCGGAGATGATCATATAACAATCGAGCACGGCAGTGGACATAAGGCTCACGCTGCTGGAGCTCTGGAGATCTTGCCGAGCCGATTCCTGAGACCGGCTTGGTTCGGCTGTCGTTGGGAGCACTGAGTCTAGAGGAGCTTTCAGCTATTCTCGTCATTTCGATAAGCCAGTAATGAGGCCACTTCCAGAAGTGCTCGAGGCTTCGTGCCTCTGGCAGATCAAGGTGAGGACTCTGCTGAATATTCGTGTTCCAGTCTGGTGGTCTGCGCGCAAAGGCTTTCCGGTTCTGCGCGGTCCCCTGGCGACCAGCGAGTGCCCTCTGGACTCGGAGCAGGCCTGGTTAGGTTCGGTTTCCGACCGTTCGTGTCCGTCCGTGTGTGTGGGCCGGCCTTTTGGACATGGTCAAGCTCTTGAGTTGTGTTGGATGCAGCTGTTTTTCCTCTGGGTGGCGGTTATGGACCAAACGTTTGGAGATAAGAGACAGTGTGAATCTTGATCATGTCGGGTTGCTTGCAGGTTTGCTGGACATCACTGTTTTCCAAACCCTGCCTACGTTGAGAAGGGGAGCGGTGGAGCTATTCAGGGAAAAGAGGGGAAACAAGCCAGAAGAACTGTGCTAGCAGAGCATCGAGACCCATTCTTGGCGACCGTCTGCCGAGCTTTGCACACTGTCAGATTCTCAATACCTGGTTGAGGGGTTTGCGTCACTTCGTCATGTGCGGATTCCAGAATACGACTCTATGCGACGCGGCATTCACACTGAAACTGTCAACATTACATTGCAGTTGCAGGATATGCGATATTCCAGTACCTCCTGCGATGCAAAGGGCACGAGACTGTTTGTGTTTGATGATTCGTAGTTCCTGCAAGAAGAGGTGCCCTCTGCCCTTTGCATCGCAGGAGGAACTGGAATATCGTTACAGCACTCCGCCTTCGCAGCACAGTTCTTACCCTGAAGCCGAAGCCGCTCAACGACAAGTCACGGTGCATCAAGTGTTGGTTCGGAAGGAGGTGGAACATGGTATCCGGAAGCATCAGAGAACGTGGGGATTCCTTGCCGCGCACATCGCCTCCGTTGTCCACGGGGTGACAAAGTTGCGTGGGACTAGGACAAACGAATAGTAAAGCAATGAAATCGCATAGAATAACAGAAGACCGTCAACTGCGTTTCAATACTTGACAGTCGGATTAAACTGTGACTATACCGATCGTGCGGATGCAACGAGTGTGAAATTGATCAGAGGAGCAGCTGCGGATCATCTGGATGTGACATACTTTGATGTCCCCAAGTTATTGTTAGGAGCAGGTATCAATCAAGTCTGTACCAGAGTTCGATGGGTAAAGGTCGCGTCTGGGAACGTGCATAGTGCCAACAATAATGGCACAGGTCGCAAGCCTCACTTGCCAGAAGATGTAGCAAAACAAGCGAAATTGTCAATAGAGCATGCGGGTGGGGTAGCGCATCCAGCCGAAAGATTTCTCGCGATTGACAGCTTCTTGGGCTAGAAGCTACTTAAAGCTATACATCTTGAAAGCTTTCGCTCTGCAGTTGGTCGGCTTCCTTCGCTGGTGGCCGTTGGACCCGTTGCCGCCCATGCAACCTGCCACGCACCTCGGACGGCTTACTCAAGGCCACCTTTGGTACGTTCAGTGTGTTCGTGCACAGCCTCAGTCAATTCCAGCTCTCGGTGAGCTTCTTCGCGCTGTGTCATGCGAGGTTTGGCGGTTCGTGGCTTTGCCACTGGGAGACAGCTGCCGGGCAGGACAACATCAAGGACAACTGCATGCATAAAGACTGTATGGTCCTGCACGGTACTCCCCCAACGAATTAGGCACGCCTAATCATGCAGAGCCACGCGGAATGTAGCAGACACAGCATTGGTTGATGTGCAGGCGGGAGTCTCGACATGAGTGGACAACTAGGTCCTAGGTAGCTTCTGATGTCTGATGACACCGCATAGGTGTGAAGACAAACACAGAGCATTCTTGCGCTAGGCAAGATGGCTTTCGCCTGGCGAGCTCCAGTTGGAGCGGGCCTCAAGCACTGGGAAAGCTTTGCTATCCTGAGGCCAAACCTTTTAATTAATATGAAGGTGACAGACCATTCGCCTCCCTCTCTCCTGCTCCAAGCACCGTGGCTAGGAACAAGCCCGGCTGAGGGCAGCCGGAAGTGTTGGTATAGCAGGTGTGAGATGTCGAGAGTTTGAGAACAAAGTTGAAGCCCTTGCTATACCATCGTTTCATTGTTTTTTGAAGGGCCTGCGGGCAACCCGCGAAGAAGCCCAGGCCCAATTCTTAATTGGTTGAATCTTCGATTGGTTATGTTTTCTGGGTTTGGAGATTCTTGAGCTTGGCATTGTTGAGGATGTTGTTGGGCTTGGTCCATCGATTACGGCCTTCTTGCGAAGCCAAATTAAGTAAGACGAAGCAGAAGAAACGAAGTTGGCGACTAATTTCGGCATCCAGCGATGGCTTTGCATCGTGTAGTGCTGCCGGAAAGCATTGCCGGACAAGTGCTACTCAAATCGATTCGTCAAGCTTCCCGTGTAGTGCCTGCGACGGTGAGTGCTGCCCTTGAGGTCGGCCCAGCAGGGACGAAGGCTGATCCTCCCTTCAGCTGAGACATGCTCGGTCTGCAGTGTCAGAGACAGAAGTGCCGACATCATTTGCTCTTCTAAGATAACGAGTTGTGCTTTCTTGGTAGCGCCGGGGCTAGTGCTGACAGGCAGGCGAGGTGTGCGGCTGGTTGGAGGAAGATATCGGCTTTGGGGCAGACTTCTCTGCAGTTTGACTGCACTGGGTTGCGCACGGAAACGAAGGAGAGCGAGCTGAGCAATGTGAAATCGCCCTGTTCCCAAGGTGGTCTTGATCCAGGAGACCACTGAGACCACACTCTTCGGTGCTTCAGATTCGAGCCTTGGCCTTGGCTCCTCTCGCGCAGGACCTGCCTGGCCTCGGCCGCTGCTCGCCCATCACCGCGCCAGCAGTCATGCACGGTGCTAATGCCCCAGTGTCTCTTCAGAGTTCTTGTGCCAGAGCTAGCCTCGAACATGAGATAACTCGAAACAACATGCGAATGGCTTGGCAAAAGCGAGGGGAGTTCATGGCCGCAGCAAAAGCTTCCTGCTTGCGAGCTCTTGAGAAGTGTGCAAGGGAGAGGCAAGAGCCACCGAACACTACGCACTGATGCACTACATTCTGCACGCCGACAGCTGACAAACTTGGGCTGTTGGTTGGAACAAACTCCGAAACCAGAAAAAACACAAAGCAGACAGCTTCCGCACGGCCAATGTCTCCCATGGCAGCTGTGCTGGCGGACGAGGCGGGGCTGGTGCTAAGTTGCTCGCAGCGGTTTTGAGGAGAGGCATGCTGCTGTGCTGTTGCAAGTGCATACTGTTGGAACAGGAGCATGCTGGCTCCCAAAAGGAGGGCTACGCAAACACGGCTCCAGTTGATCCAGGTGACTCTACGAAGCGCTTCTATTTACCGTTGCTGTTGACCTGCACTGTTTCCCCATTGATTGCCGAGATTTGCTGAGGCATTCCGCGCATGACGCCAGAAGTACTGGTGAAATCTTGTATGGATAACCGCGGCTACGAGACGCCAGAGCTCAACGAAGTTCTGATTCTCCACTACAAGGGCCCTGCGGCCGAACGGTTCCGTCCATGCCAGAAGCGGGGAACGGTGAAATGCCAGCTGAGGCTTCCGCAAAATCGAAGGCTTGGAGGCTTACTGGAATGTGCGATCGCTTTTCCTCGAATGCAACGGCATCAGAAAGCTTGAGAATTTGGAATGCATGCCAGAACTGGTCTCGTTGCCGCTTGGATGTTTCAGTCCGGTTGTTGAGTCGGGCACATGGTTGCTGTCGCCTGCTGCTTCGGCAAGGTATATTCAGTCCAACTGCATCGCTGAAATCGAGGGCCTTGACACTTTGCAGAATCTGCAATACCTCAACCTCTCGCATAACAGCCTTAGCCGAGTGCAGGGATTAGAAAACCTGCACCGGCTGGAAACCTTGAATCTTTCTGCACCCTGGCTGCATCCACGGAGGGTTGGCAAGCGCATTTAGGTTGAGATGTTTTGTTGGTCCCCATGCCAGTTTGCGAAGTTTTCCATGTCAGGCCAACAAGTTGGAGGACGTCGCTGCACTAGCGACTTGTTCTTCTTCTCCTGAGAATTGGGGGCTCTCTTTTAAGATGTTATGATATCCCTTGGTGACTGCAGGGGGCCGGGGGGAGGCTGAGTCTCTGAGCCCTTGGAGACTGACTCGCCGAGGCTGGGCTCGCGGAGCGGCCAACGCTGAAGAGCGTGGACGTGAGCTGATCCTCGGACTCGGAATGGAGTTCGGAAGTGTAGCCATGTGTAGCCCTCCCCTATGCACATCGGGCCTCAGATTTTCGGCCGGGAGAGCAGCTGGATCGTCTGATTTAGCCACGAGCTTGTGAGGGGAATGGGTGGTGACGCTGCCGTGATCGAGGCAACTACTTCGAGGATGGCGAGCCTCTCCTTGCCTTCTGGAGCGAGCATCTGCCACAGGTACATAGCAAGTCTAAAGTGTCGCAACCATAGGTTCGATGAAGGAAGCTGTGGCATACCACTTCTGTTTCGTGATCTTTGGAGGGCTTAAGAGTACCTTTGCAGAACAGATGAGGGAACTCCCGGAGACCTGCTCGTGCGAGCAGTGCCACACGCCATCCGTGCAAGCATCCCTACCTTGCTCTTGCTGGAGAACTTCCCCTGCCCTGAGGTGGAATGTGTGTACATACATCACAACCCTTGCTCGAGGGCACTCAAGGACGCCAGAAGAACCTCAGCAAGATATTGGGTGGCGTAGCAGCGTAGCACATGTCGTGCAGGTTGAGCTGGCTGCATTGCAACGAACTTGCCTTGCGCAAGAAATGCTGTATCTCTTGCTTCATATCCTGACTCAGCCTGGGCATTTCAGCTTGTCGTGTGCCGCCACCCAGGGCGCTTGGTGTCCACGCTGCCAAAGCTTCGCTGGATCGACGAGCGTCCCGTCACCGCCATGGCCGCTTAGCCATGCGGATGCTGGATGCTGCTACAGTAAGCTGCTCATTGTGCGGATGCAGCATGCAATGCTGCTTAGGAGAGGGCCGGCTGCGAAGCCTGGGCCCAGGGAGGAAAGGACGCAGAGCTTATTGCCAAGCAGGCGTGCGGGTTTTGCTTGTCTCATGATGCGATCTTTCCTGCCCTGTTCGGCTGTGCGGACATGCCTCTTCACCGTGCTTCGCGCAGCGGAGTCGCGCAGGACTTTTGGCGAAAGGAGAAGGAAGAGAAGGAACGCAGCTTCGAGAACTTTCGGCGCGTCCAGAAGGCCACTCTGAGTGACTCCTCGGAGAATCATACTCTTTCGACTTCGGTGTGTCGCAGTGCCTTGCAGTCCCGGAGGCTTACTCCGAGCGCGCCAAGGCGCAGCGGCAGGCTGAAGAGGCACGCAGCGCGGCGCGCCAGCAGGCCACAGCCGACATGGAGAAGACAGGCCCGGCACCCCGGCGCTTAGCGCTTGACAGTGCGGTGCAGAGTCCAGAGTGTTCGGAAGAGCGCCATTTGTTGACATGTTGAGGCGTATTGGCCGAGGGCTATGTTCTCATGCCGGACAAGACAAGACCCACCGCAGCACCGGCTGGAGGATATCCGTCTCACTCGGAGCAGAACAAGGAGGTCCTTGCAAAAGTCCAGGCGATCTTGATGAGCCGCAAGGAGCAGGCAGCAAGGGATGCTGAGACGGTGACGGTGGAGGTGCATGGCAGCGATGGTCTGCCAGAGGATGTGCCGAAGTCTGCTACCAGCACGAGCAAGACCGTGACGAAGCCGTCTGTGATCATGCATGAGCCCGAGGGGCCCAAGGACGAAGAATCCCAGCAAGAGTCCAAGGAGAACGGGAATCCGCAGCAAAGCCCAGCTGAGGCCACAAACTGTGAGCCCATTGAAGTGGAGAAGTCGCAGAAGAAGGAGCCACAGCTCGTGGCAACCGCAAAGGGTGAATACCATCCTCTGCGGCAGCCAACTGGCGAACTTGCAGATCTCGACTGAGAATCTTAGCACGTGCATCAAGGAACAAAGAAAGCACTCGGCCCCGGCAGAGATGTACCGAGACAGCCATGTGCAGTCATTTTGCCAAGGTCTCGCAGCCGTTCTGTGCCATCTCGCAACGGCGGCCTCGCTTGTGCCTGGCAAGAGAGGACAGATTCCTGACATGTGACAGAGCATGCATCAACAAGTTTATCGATCCATTTATTGGGTGGTGCTCCTCGTAAGTGCACTACTTCGTCGTGCGAGCCGTTATTTCAGCCAGCAGCGGCAACAACCACCACCACTACCACTAAGACTACCACTGCCACTGCCACTGCCGCTCTTTGGTCTGACATAGCAGGCAATCAGGAGGCTGGACAGGATGTCGACCTGTCGATTAGGTTCTCGCCCTCCCCCCCGAACCCGGCCCCACCCCAACAAAAACTTGTGGACTGTGAGTGTGAGATGAGCATGTGGGCCTCCCAGAAATTCGCGTTTTGATCGCAACTGGCTGCTGCCTTGAAACGCATATGCTGCCACTTGGTCTCGTCCACCCTGCTCCCAAGCTTCATCTTTGCGTTTAGATATGTGTCTGGCATGGTCCAGCAGAAGTTCCACGAGAGGAACACCTGTTTTTCGCGAAGGAGGTTGTTTGGACACGAACGAAGTTGGATGAAGGTCCACGTATGCAAGCGTGTACGTACTACGCATATTTAGCAATACTTATGTACGCATATGTTGCACATTTTGCGTTGATTCAGGCGTATTGACCAACACGCACGCGCACATGCAGGCACCGCACACCCGCGAGTTTTGCCTTGTAAATGCATGGAGAGTTACTTGCAGATGGACTCATACAATGTAGGCAAGGAAATGCAGACGACAATGCATGAAGCATAGACACACCCGTGAAAAGCACACGGCGACAGACATATGTACTCACTTGCACTGTGCTTGGAAAACTCTTTGCAGAGGGTGTGTCTGCATTCCCACATGCACCCACTAGACCTACCCAGCTCAACCCTCTCCCTCTACGTCGCTTCTCTCTTTCCCTGTTTTCTGCTTCCGCGTCAGGGCCCGCTGCGCGATCTCCTGGGCTGGGCGCCGGAGGGCGCTCGACCTGCACGCTGTGCCTTCGATGAAGAGAGCCAGGCCCGGCAAGGGTGCGCTTGGAGCATTGCAATGCTTGTTTACAAGTAGCTGTCTAATGCTAAGAGCAGCAGAGCCCCCTTGCTTCGATGAGGTCTCTGAGCAAGTGCTCGCCAACTTCGAGGCCAGTGGGAGAGACGGGGAACGGGATGTGCGGAATGCCATCCGGTCATTGAGTCATGAAGTGGTTCCTTCAGGCCCTGAGCCAGCTGATGGAGGCGCCCGCACAAACCGGAAACTCTGCCGTCTGCCGATCTCTGGCAGGCCGTTTGCCTTCCAGAGCACTTGGCTCCGGGCATGGTCTTCACCGTGACTCCTGGGGAGCTTCCACTGGCAGAGGCGGTTTTAGCACGGGCGGTTGGTGTGCTTCTTGTGGTTTTACAGACGGGTGACGAAGCAACAAAATCAGTCAATTGGTGTCCTCAGGTGGTCTCCGAGGCGTTCGGCCTCAATGCCGCAGAGAGGCCGGCACTTTACCTTTTGTTGATGCCAGCATGTTTAGACTCTGACCGAGCTTGAAAATCCTTCGTGCTTTGGTGCTGCCAGGCAGAAATGCCGACTGCTCGCTTGCAATGCGCCTTCGTTTGACTGGGCGGAGGAGGTCGGTGCAAGCCTCCACCAGTGCAACAGGGCCAATCGATCGATCGCATTGCATCCTCGTTTTCTTTGGTCGGACACATAAGGGGTGACTCAGTTCAACAGGCAGAGCTTCCAAGGCTTTGCGTCTATATACACCGTCAGAATTCGCATTATGTGCACGTAATGTAGTATGTAGTGGAGCTTTGGAAAAACAGGACACGATTGGGCACAGATGCAGCGTGCTGAGCGAGAAGGCCGCCACAGGCCGAGCACTCTTTGGAGCATCAGCCCAGAGCGTGCACCTGCACTGAAGGCAGGAGCTGCCCTTCGAGCCGGTCCTGGGTCTGAGAGGCGCCGCGCGGATGCTGGGGCGCTGCTCGCTGGCTTTGGGCTCCTCGGCTGTTGCGGCCACGATTCGGAGTCCATGCCCGGTGGCTTGCCTTCCTGTCCGGCCTGTCTCTCCGACGAGGTCCCTCTACACCTTTGAGGTGGAGATCGCCCGAGTTGGCTGTCCGGTCCTGCATCTAGGCATTGCAGGCAGGCGTTGCTGGTCCTGGGCTAAGGGTACCCGCCAGGTATCAAATTTTCGACTGAGTGGTGGCAGTTTCATAGATCATGCTTCCATGCCTCCTGACAGATGTGGTAACGAGCAGCATGTCCAAAATAACGCACAGCCGTCGCTTTGTATACCAGAGGTATTGTGCTCGCAGCGAAGCTCTTGGGAAGCCAGTGCTTGGCATTGCCGCAGTGCGGCGCTGCCGTCGACCCCGTGACCCTGACCCAGGCACATCAAGCGATGATGGTGAAAAGCCGCGGAAAGCCTGTATGCAATGAAGTGTCGCCAAGTCGAAACATCTTAAAATGCCCATTCTGTGCCGCTGCCAGACGAGCCACCGCCCCTGGCGCCGGGGATGGCAATCTCTTTGCTGCGAGGTCGCAAAGGGGCATCTGAATGCGTTGGATGTGTTGCGGAAGCCCGCATTTGGAACTCGCCGACCAATTTCAAGCTCGGACTGCCGCAGGCTTTGGAGGAGACTCATCCCTGATCTCAGCAAGCCGCAGCTGGACGGCGGCTTGGCAGAGAGTGCATTGTTGTCTTCAGGCTCAGGCTCGAGAGCGCTCGAACCGGTTTAGGAAGTCTGCGAAGCTGGGCCTAGCTTGGTCAGTAAGGTCCGGGAGCTGAAAGAAGTGATCAAGAGAGACAGCGGCATCCCGGAACACCAGCAGAGGCGAGCCCAACTTTCGACGAAGTGCATCGTCAGTGCACAATGTGGACCAATGACTGACGGTCGAAGTCACGGGGCATCAGCTGAAGGTCGAAGTCGCAACGATTGCACCTGTCCTGGCACAGGCTGGTCCTTGCCTCCTCGCAAGATGCTGTGGAGGAGCCAACGCAAGTGCAGAATTTCGGTTGGCTTGTTACAGCGCGGATGCTTATATTCTGGGTTTTGCAGCGTCATACGACGAACCGAGCCACAGAAAAAGATTCGGTCTCTGTTTCAGAGCCTGGAAAAGGCAAACAGCTGCCAGAAATATTAGTGAGTCAATGCGCCTCGGAATCGCAGGGATGGATTTGTGGCTCAGTGGCTGAGTGGCATGGTCAACAAATGGCTTCCCCATAGACTCACTGTTCGTCTCAGGGTTGTCCGCCGGTGCCCAGCGAAGAATGGACAGATCCATTGAAGCGTTTTCTTGTAAGGCAAATCTTACGGGTTCCGATGCCCGTGCGGTATGCATGTGTGTTGAACCAAGTGTGGTCAATGCTGTTGTCATCATAAGAACACGTCACGCGGTGGAACATTGGTTGTGGCCCGACTCCTGCCATATTGAACTGTCTGCGGTGAGCGGACGATGACTTATGTGACCAATATCCCGGTGCTTCTGAGGATCACCAGGTACTCGGAGAACTGTCGCCAGAGGCAGGATTGGTCTCTCAAGTCTTCTACAACTTCTAAGAGCACAACCTGATCGTAACATTGCTTATTATATATGCCTTGCAGGAAAAGTGTTAAAACCAGATTGTAACTTCGCCATGTCTGTTCGCAAGACTGCAAAGATAATGACTTCCACTTCCACACGTCTCGCAGTCAACTTCTATCAATACGAGGACATGCCATCACTGTTTCCTCTCTAAAGGGGTTTGGAAAGGCTGAGCTTACGCTGCAGCTGCTCTGCTTGGAGCCGTGCTGGGCAGCTGCCAGGCAGTGTCTGGACGAGGCGACCTCGATCATCCCGAGAAGTGCCCGTAGTTTCGGTTGCAAAAGCTTCTAAAAGACGTGGCCAGCACATAAACGAAGAAAATGCCCATGTGTAAACTCGTCTGTCCTCGCTCTCACTCTCTCTCTCTCTCTCTCTCTCTCCGTCCCCTGTCTTTCTTTCATTTTCTTGTTCTTGTCTTTTTGGCTTCCCCTAACTCTGTGTGCACGCCCAGACGCACACACATCTACAGACATGTACCTGCGTTTTGGTGTTCGGTTGTACTTGTTCCTCTGTAAGTTTGTTAAATTTGTTAACATAGACATAGACCTCAAGAGCAACAGGGACTGTGGCATCTACCGACAGGAGCCAGAGGCATGGGAGGACTTGGAGGAGGCGGGGTGGACAAGAGGCCTTCAAGAGGCTTTGACTGTACCGCAATTTCTCGCCCTGATTGCGCAAATGCACCCTGCTTGCGGTGCAAAGTGTACCACTGTCACAACCCTTTTCCTGGGCAGTGGGCAGTGGCGGTGTGCAGGATCTCCAGCGCGACCGTGCCTTGGTGTTGCTGACCGTCTCGCAGCGCCCAGCTTTGCTTCGCGGCAGTGGCTTCACAGGCCGGGCCGCAGGGCTTCGGTGTTGTGGTCAGATGCTGGCGGACTTGAGGAGACGCAGAAGTGGTTCTGGCGGCCGCGAGAAAGGTCGCGGACCTAGTGTGACTGATTTCTTTTGCTGGGACGGGCTGCACAAGCACACACATCTTCATGCCACGAGACCAAAGAAGCACGCAATGCCAAACTCTAGAATTAGTTGCCAATCAGCGCCGTCGGCTCCGATTGTTTACAGTGCCTGGGCAGGATCCAGCTATGTTGGATGCCGCTTCTTGGCTGCCTCTGGACGGTCGCAGGCAATGACTCGAAGAGTACGATGAATGTCGCAGCCCGTCGGCAAACACTACAACGCTTCTGACGGAGACTGGCGCACAAACTTGATTTTGACATTATAGTCTTGGAGCCATGCGCCAATTCCCTGAAAACAAGCAAATTTCAGCAACAACTGCCCTTTTGAAGCTTGCTGCCTGCGCGGATCTGAAGTCAGGCTGAGTACCGTCTATGGCTTGACGACTCTTTTGCAGAAGCTGCCTCTGTCGCTTGACAGAATCAGTAGGCGAGCCTGACCTCCGCTCTGCTTCACACAGCTGTCAGATCTGAATTTGGCTCTGCAGCACTAGACCCGCCAGAGCAGGGCCCAAGCCGTCGGATTGGAACAAGCAACCGCCTCGGCTAGCAAGCCTACCCTCCCTCTTCACCTCCATCAGAAGTACCGGAACATCAGGTCTACACCAGAGAACAACGCCTGCTCGTGCTGGAAGCATGGCAGGGCTACATTCAGCAGAAATGCTGTGTGATGCGGTCATGCAGAGGCTAGAGCCGAATCAGAGCGCAGTCACAGGTGTTGATGCTGGCCGCTGGCAGCTTCTACTGCAGTTTCTTTCGAAGCTGCGCAACGCCCAGTTGACAGCAGAAGCGCGTTGCTGCAATGCTGTCATCAGGGCAAGCGCCAAAAGTGTCCAATGGCAGTGGTGTCTCCAACTTGTACCAGCCATCTTTGCAAGCTCCGATGGGTACGATGAGATCACTTTGAACACTGCCATCACCGCTTGTGGCCTAGGACAAAACTGGCAGCAGGCACTTGAGCTGCTGTTCAGAATGCCGACTTTGAGGAAGGCCCCCTCTGTGATCAGCTTCAATTCCGCAATAAATGCCTGTGGTCAGGAATGGCGTGTTGCCGCTCACCTTCTTGACATCATCTCCGCCAGGAGACTCGTTCCGGACGCTATAACCTATGGCTCGGTCATCAATGCCGGGCAGAGAAGTGGGGAATGGCAAATGGCCCTGTCGGTGCTCGATCAGATGCCTTCTAGAGGAGTCAAGCCAGATCAAATCACACTCAATGCTGCTATCTCAGCATGTGGTTGTGCAGGCAACTGGGAGATGGCCCTCTGGCTTCTTTTTGAGATGAGGGAGTCACGGCAGAGTCCCAACGTGATCAGCTTCAATGCCGCCATAACAGCCTGCGACATTGGCAAGCAGTGGCGAAAGGCCCAGGAGCTGCTCGCCAGTATGGTGGCATCACAGGTGATGCCAAACCGCATCAGCTTTACAGCGGCCCTCAGTGCGGCCGCAAGGCAGGGTCAATGGCAGGTTGCGGTTCAGCTACTTTCGGACACAATTCCTAACCAGCTCACCTACAATGCAAGCATCAGTGCCTGTGAGAAAGGTGGACAATGGGTGCTGGCTCTAAGTCTCTTCTCGGAGATGCCAGCCAAGAGCATCTCACACGACAGAATTAGCTTCAACTCTCTGGCTAGTGCCTGCGAGAAATGCTCGCAGTGGCATGCCGCATTGTTCGTCCTCCACAGCATGTCTTTCAGTGCAATCCTTCCCAACCAGATAGGCTTCAATGCTGTGATCAGTGCATGTGAGAAGGCGGGTCAGTGGCAGACCTCTCTTCAGCTGTTAGACGACATGCCCACAGCAAAGGTGGTCCCTGATCTGATCACGTACAACGCCATCATCAGCTCATGTGAAGCTGCCAGCAGATGGCAAGCAGCACTTCAAGTGTTCGACGAAGTCAGGGAGGCCGAGCTTTGCCCGAATGTTGTGACATTCACTGCTGCGATCAGCTCCTGCGACAGAGATTGCCAGTGGGAGATCGCCGTGCAGCTGTTGTCTGACATGGGCCCGGCAGCAGTAGAGCCGAACCTCATCAGCTACAACGCCGCCCTTAGCAGCTGTGGGAGACGTGGGCAGTGGCAGGTACTTATTCTGCTGCTTTCTGACCTCATTCTGGCAGCGCTTGTGCCGGATGCTGTAACATGCCGCCTTTCTGTCAGTGCTTGTGAGAAGCTAGGACAAGTGGGTCCTGGCTGTGGTAAAACCCTTGCTTCCCAGTTTTGCAACTTCTGATTTAATTCGAAACTCGCCCGGATCCTGAATTCGCTCCTGCATGACTTAGGGTTGCTGTTTGGATCACTCCGTACGCACAGCCCGCTCCAAATTTGCATGGCCAAAGCATACAAAGTCACTTATGGAAAGCTGTGCTGTGCTTGGGTGGCTGATATACTGCAGCTAGTCGAGATGTGAAGCAGGTCTCACGGTTGCGACAGACTTCCTGTCTCTCTTTCTGGGGAGTGCTCACGAGAGCTTGAGTGCTGGGGATAGCCTGAGGCCTTTTCAAAACTGAGAACTGCCTGCAGGCAGGAAAAAGTTAAAAGGTCTGCCTCGGCCGAAGGACTTCCAAGCCCTCTCAGAAGTCTGGCAGAAATTGATCGCCCCAGGTCCATGGAGCTGCCGCTCTGAGAAGTGCTCGGGCAGCACTGCTTGCGCTGTCCGGCGAGGCGTCCGGGGCACAGGGGCGGAGCAGAGGCAGCTTCTGCAAGTTTGCGTCCGCAGGACAGCGAGCCAGGCCCAGGCCAAGTCCCTCTCACGCTCATTGAGCCTGGCCTTGTCACTGTTTTGCGTGCCGTTCATGGCAGTCGCTCAGCAGCTTGCGGCAAAGCACCGTGAGCTGGCGAAAGCAGCACTCCGGAAGGAGCCACTGCGCACCAAAACCGGTGCTTACAAGTGGAAGCAGCATAGATACAGTGTGGATCGGGTCAGGTAACGTGAAGGGGCGAGCGTGAGTTGGTCTAGTGCGTATATGTAAGAGCAGACTACAAATGCCATGAGAAGGCTGCAATCCTTTGTGCTTCTCTGATTTGCAGGACGGCCGGGCCCTGGAAGCCTTGGACACAGAGCTCCGGACAGACTCCGAGCTGGCTGGGGCCACGGATGGGCGCTAGCAGCCTTCCCGACCTCCGATGTAATCCTTGTAGGCTCGCGGGTTATCCGCTTGCTTCAGTGTTCTCGAAGTGGGTCCAGACCAACGAACACGGGTTGCTCGTTCTATTCCTTAAGCCTTAGGCACTGCCTGATAGCACACCGTGTGTATGCCGAAGTGCTGGCACGGACCGCCGTTCACCCTCAAATTGAATTCCTGCAGCCAAAACTGCTTGAGGTTCACATCGCCATGGAGAACGATGCCAGAGCACTGCAGTTCGCAGCAGAGGAGTCCCGCGCCAACTTGCACCACGCACAGCTTTGTCAATTCTCGTGGTGTCGTGGTCGAGGAATTGCGAGATGACGCTGAGTTGGTCCTTGCAGCAGTGCGCCGGCGTGGCCAGGCCAGTGGAATTCCTTGCTCAAAACTCCACAGAAACTCGTCGCTATTCGTCGCTCCTCGAGCAGGTGCTGCGCTGGGCCTCCGAAAGGCTGCGAGGGGAGAGGCGACCTGGGCGATCCATGCGACTTCTGGCTGCCGGAATTTTGATGTCCATCGGATTAAGGCATGTCGCGCTGACGGCCATTGAGCAGGCGCGAACTCTCGTGAATCCGCTACTCGTTATCTGGTTTCAATGGTGTTGCATCCATGTCTAACAGGGTCCCGGCAGCCGGTGTGCAATCGGGCAGGACCCACGCGCCGTGATGTTCGTCTCAGAGGATTTGGCTCGGGACAAAGAGGTGGGAATGAGCACTTGGGAATGCCGGTAGAGATTGTCCAAACTGTGGCCAGGTACTGCTGGCGGCCATGTCCAAAGACCCCAGCCTTGCCGTCCACCTGGCCAATGTCGCCAGAGGGACCGGGGGGTCAGAAAAAGCACCGGCAGAGCTCAAACTTCCAGAAGATTCGTGGCTTCCTCCGCCTTCGAGCAGCTCCTGGGTTTCAGCACTGCCTGCAGGATCGCCTGAGCACTTCCCAAGCGACCGCCGGCGTGCAAAAACGATTAGCTCTGATTTCGGACTATAGACTGAGTTCTCTGCTGTCACCGCTACGCTGCTAGCGTAGCCAGGGTCTCGGCAGTTGATGGTTGCTGGACTGCTTGGTAGAATCCCAACGCAGGCAACGGAGTTGCAGAAGCAGCGCCACGGCCTGGACCTGAGACTTTGGTGATGCGTCCGCATTGTACTGTCTGCTGTTCTACAAGTGATCATAGCTGAAGCCGAGTTGATGCGATCGTTTTTATGTGTGATGTTTTTGAGTTTGTTCAGGTTTGATAGAAAATCTGAGATATGGAGCATGAAATGTGGCCCCTGGCATACCACCTACGTAGTCGGCTGAAGCCACCATCTGATACAGTCGCATTTGCTTGTTACGGCTCTAACAAAGGGTTCTTGCTTGCAACTGACGAAGTTCCAATAGTAATAAGGTAGCAAGTCCATGTGCAGCTGCTGAGGCATTCTGCGAGACGTCCTTTGGACAGCTTTGGAGGTTACCTGCGATAATGTAAAGTAAGTTGGTGGAGCCTACGATTTCATTTGCCAGGATGCCGGGCTTTACATGGAGCGAGTAGCGCTAGTTTCCGGGCCAGTCCCTCAGCTTTCAAGCCGGGACAGCTGCTTCATGGGCTTGTGGAATAGGTTGCATTGCCGTGTGCAGAACTACATGAAGTCGACGCAGTATGTGTCAAGACTGTACATACCTCCGGCAACCCAACACCTCCCAATAAGGCCGTTTGTGCTTGACAACCAAACTGGCAAAGGCCGGGTGAGTCCGACAACCACCAGGCGATCCGAGATGTTGTAGACCCTTCCCAGCTCGCGTCTCAGGGAAGCAGGCATCTCTGATATGTGGTTACGCTATAGGGGCTCAGCTTCCCTAAGGAGCAGCGAGGCAAGTGGAGTCGCAGATGAGGCGAAGTGCTGATATCCTGCAGTGGGCGTGGACAGAGGTGATGCAAGCATCTGAAGCCGCTTCTCCCTTCCAAGGCTTGGGTTCTGGGCTTGACGTCGAGTGCAATTCGACGAGAAGCCGAAGAGCAGAGGCTTCCCGGCACTCAACACGGTTGAGAAGCTCCAGGGCTCAGTTGAGAGTCTCCCTTACACTTGCTAGCAGAAAGGCTTGCTACTCGCAGAGCCTGCAGCTGAGACCGGCTGAGACAGCGCAACGCTTGAGTTCTCATGGCTTCAGGTCTTCAGATTGCAGACCCCCGAGGGTCTCACGAAGACCTTCTTGCGATGGAAGTCCTACAAGAGCCGTCCCCAGCCCCTGAAGCGCCAAGCTCCGAGTCTGCTGCCCGCGTGCACCCTGGCATAGAGGCGATCGCCTGGTCCTGGGCATGGAGAGGCGGTCGGCTTCTTAGAGAAGCGTCCTGACGGGGCCTGGCCGCGGCCGGCGGGCGGGGGTCGACCGTGGCATCGAGGCAGAGTCGGAGTCGGAGTTCAACTCTGCGCAGGCGACCCTCTTCGCACGTAGGCGACCTAGGCCCAGTAGCCGGTAGGCAGTACAGTTACAGTAGTGGGCTTGTGGCCGTTTGTAGCCTTCGCGGGGCCACTGCACGACGTCCAACGGGCCAGTGGTCCAGGTTCTTTCGCTACTCTACCGATGCGCTTTCCAGGCTGTCTTTCCCAGGCAGTCGCCAGCACTGCAACGATTGGGGAACTCCTCTTTGGCAAGCACTGTGCAATCGGCCTGAGAGGACGAGCGACGACATACCGGAGGAGTTCCGGGTGCCTTGACTTGAGAATCACGAATCTGGATCGAATGGATGCAGCTCCGCATGCAGAGCATAAGGACCTAGACCTCCTGTGCCAGAGGCATTCAGTCGGAGGCTCATGTATGAGGGATCTGGCCACCGTGACGGCATATCACGTCCAGACCTTCCAAGGTGATGTCGTTGGCTCTGCATGGAGCAGTGGTTGACAAAGTCTCCTGTCTTAATTGCATTGCTCCACAGTAGTGGGTGCATGAGAAGCTCCTTGCATTGCCAGGTCACAGCGCTCCACGACCCTTCTCAAAGTTGGGCCCTTGTTTTCTTGCGACCGGGCGCATGTAGTTCCACGATGCACACGCCATCAGAAAGTGCTGCACCAGCAGGGCAACGCCTTTGGGAGCTCTGGCCACGACTCAGAGGAGGGCTTGCCTCGGTTGCCGCCTCTGTTCCTTGTGCATCCGGTCATTGCCGGGCGCATGCAGACGACTTCTCGCTCAGATGCCCATTGACAGCATTGTCACCTACTTTGGCATCCATACTGCCGAGGCACCGTGATTCTGAGATGTGCAATGACCAACATAATACCTGTCACATGACATGAATCCCATTCATGTTCATGGGCATCCCCGTGTCAATTTGCCGTGCTTACGTTTGCCTGCTTCACTAAGTTTCTTGCACTTGCTTTGCAGCTGTCCTTCTAAATCGTATGGTCGTATGGGCATGAGATGGGATGCACCAGCTGCATTTCCCAAGTCAAAGTGCAGCGAAGAACTGTGAACGGAGGACTAAAGACTCCTGCATCAAGAGCGTGTCGAGAAGCAGGAACTTCTCGCCTTGATCACGTGCGGTTGCAATCTGCGCAGTTCAACAATAATTGCAATTCGTCGCGGGTGGCTGCCGTACCAGGCCTTGTAGTACCAGCTTGCGGCAATTAAATAAGTGCAAGTGCCAGCTTGGCAGCATGCACAGTTTGATTTGTTGCTGTCGGTCGTGCGTTTGGTGTCCCTCCGCCAGTATTTCGCCTTCCTGCACGAGTACGCGACGTGGCTCCTGCTGCCTGCCGTGCTCGGGGTTGCCGTGCAGGAGCCCACGGAGTGCACCGCACGACGCTCTTGTCAGAGCAGATTTGTTGTCGTTCATGTCATCAGCGCAGGCAGTCCTAAGCCTTGGGCACGACGGGCTCGACGCGGTGCGGGGCTCGTGCAACTTACTGCGGAGCTGTGCCCAAGAAGTTTCCCAGGCTGAGCCGAGCGTATTATTGAACAATCTGACAGCCTCTGACAACCCTGCAAAGCGGGTTTTCACCGGAGCCATGGTAGGAGCTTTCGGTGGTCACGAGTCGGTCTGAGTCCTGAGCAGAATCCAGAATTCTGAGCTCGGCTGCAGGTCGCGGAGCCCGGGCCCCGAGAGCGGAAGCGGAGCAGCCGATTCATCGCTCGCAGCAGGGTGGCTTTCCGAGGCGCCGCATTTCTCAGGCCTTCATGGTCTTTATGTCTGCCCGAAGCTAACGAGCCGGAGTAGGGCTCAGCCCTTAGAGCCTTATAGGGCCTTGAGCCAGCTCTAGGTGTGGACCACAGCCTTCATCGAGCACTGGAAGCGCTGCCGTTCCGGACTGCACTACCAGTTCGGAGCGAGGCACTCTACAGCCACATAAAACATAGTCACTGTAGTGACCATGCTGCATGCAAGATATCTAACCGGTGCAGGCTGGAAGACCGTCAAGCAGAAGCGGAGTGTGAGGCCAGGCAAGTCGGCATTGCACTGCAGCGACTGGCTTGGGAACAGCTAGATGGAACTTCTGCTGCTTGAGATATCTTGGGGCTTTTACTTGACAGTGCTTGGCAGCCAATCAGAGCAGCAAGTTTCGTGGTGAAGCCGGGCAGCGTGCAGATGCTCAGACCGGGAGGCTCCTGCAGCGTACTGCATCGAGACAAAGCGCTTGCGGCCTACTGCCAGTATCGCAAAGCAGCATTGAGCTTTGCAGAGGAGTTCGTAGAGTCAAGTGCAGGTCTGGCACGTGCCTTCGCTGCTGGCTCGCGGCAACGAGCAGAGTCGGACCACAAGGTGACCGGCGGATCCGGTGGGCAGGTAAACGGCAAGGAATCGTTGTGTTTGAGCGGTGGGCCCGGGCCAGGTAAACGGCATGGAGTCTGGAGAGAAAAAATTGTTTTTGTTTGTGCAGTGTGCCCGGGCCAGGTGCATGACCTGCCGAAGGATAAAGAACAGGGCTTGGCCACTTTGCCTGAAGTGATGCCATGCCATATCAGCCTCACACCTCAAGCGACGCATGAGTCCGCATGAGCTTTTGAAGGCCGGGTTCCTTATCTTATTTCGATTTCTCCGGACGGTGCCTTGGCAGCATCGGGGCCTGCTGCGGCTCTGGCTTCCGAAGATTTCGGCAGGTCGTGGCGATGAGCTGTTTGGCTGCAGCAGCTCCGGTCCCGGAGACATCCAAAAGAAGCCGCTGTCCTGAGAGCACCTGCGACCTGAGCAGAAGCCAGGTTTCTGGAGTCGTCTACTTGCTGCTCCGACTCGGTGAGGCAGAGCCATGCAGCACACGGCACGGCCACTACATGGGGTGCACCTTGCAACAGATAGAGATAGAGCGCGACATGACAACCAGCAGACAACGGTCCATGTGTTGCGGCGACTGTCCTTGTTCGACATCACGGCATGGATGCTGCGTGGCAGATATTATCTACAGCTCAAGAGGAGACACCTAGGGGGGCTTCCTTCCAGCTGTGCAATCGACTGAACAAGCTGCAGCACAGAAGCTTGGCATGCCTTGATGGCCTGCCTCGCCTTTGAAAGAAGAGAGCGGGCAAGCAATTATGGTGCATGCTTGCCAACCTCAATGTGGTCAGATACTGAACTCAGACCTGTGTTCTTGAATACCGAGGACAGTGTTGTTAAACCTCAGATCAGCTTGGATCAGAAGCTGCTTTGAAGCAAGAGGACACGTTTGCGAGCATGCTGTATTGCAGAAGAACACCCCCCCTCAGTTATCCGAAGACACCTGCCATATCTGAGAGCTGTTTCATTGGTGGATTCGGAGTGGTTGCATTACACAGATAGTTAGCTGATAGCTGGTACAGTATCAGTGGTACTGATATTGAGCGTGCCAATTCAGGCTTCAGCTTTCATGCTTGCACGACAGTGAGAGGGACAGCAGCAATGCGCCCATAGATGCGTGTGCCAGAGGCGTTGTACAGGCTTCTCTTGCAAACGATGCGCACTTACGACACCGCGCCGATGAATGCTGAACGACAAGGAAAGAACAAGGCCGCCGTGAAACCATTCAGTTTCTGGGTGCTTTGCCGACATGTTCTCAGGACAGAGCTTGCCTGTCCTGAGTCAGGCACGGAAAAGCTTTGCAATCGATGCCTTCTTGCAGAAGGGCAACTCGAGCAGCAAGTAGCTGTGCTGGTCTGCAACCGTCATGATAGGGGATTCTGAGTCTGCGGCTGCAATCAGAAGCAAGAACAGTGTATGCAAAAGGAAGCTTCCATCTAGCGAAGCCTCAGCTTCAAACATACGCAGTTGGTGAAGCATCGTACCACGGACTAGCAAATCCTAAACCCTTTTACCCCAAAGCCCCTTTGCTCCAAGCCTCTAAGCCCTACCCTAAACCCACTAGTTCACTAGTTTTCAGCATTTTGGCCCTTTTTGGCCCAGGCCTTCAATGGCCGTTGGCCGTCTTCATGGTCTCAGTCCTCGTGCTCGGCCTCCTCCTGCGCAGCTTGCCCGAAAGGTTTAGGGTTTAGGGGTATTACTGTGGGCCCTAAGGTGGTAGTATGATATAACATGCCCATTGGGCAGTAGGATTGCTAGGTTCCGCGGCACTGCATAATTTGTGCAATCGCTAGGGAACGAACTCGAGCAGCACTTTGGGCAGGTGCGCTGGATGGTTTATTCTTCTCAGAGGAGGCACCCGACGGACCTGCTTCAGGTGTCCAGTATTCTCTGAAGGGGAAGAGTTGGACTCTAAACTTTAAAAGCGGCTCCTGGCATCGCATCTGGGAAGGAAACCTCCTCCTGCTGCTGGGAGATCGGCCTCTGCGCTGCGGCGACCTTCGGACTCCTGGTAGCATCGGCTCACTTTCTTTAGACTTTAGACTGCTGGTATCTAGCGGCTGGTACTCGCTGGTAGTGAGATCCGAGATTGACACTGCACTGCACCTTCGCCCAGTCAGGACTGGCAGTAGCGTCTCGGCCTGCCAAGAGCAACAAGGCTAGGAGCTTCCTTTGTGCACGGGGGGTCTCCAACTCTGAGTGTCGCGAGGCTCCGAAGACATGCCAGAAGCAGCTCGTGGCAGGTCGCTGTGCGGCCAAGCCAGCGAAGCTCCTCGGATCCTATCGGCTCCGTAGCAACATTAGTGACCAGAATTGCCGATTGAATCCAACCTCCTGGCGGGCAGTCGCCTTCTTCAAGCCGCTGCACAAACTGGCATTTGTTGGGTGTGGAGGCCAGTCAGCAAGCCAGCAGGCGATGATGCCAAGGCCGGACATCGCATGTTTGAGCAGTTATCCGCACCGTTTTCCCGGGAGGTTGCTGAGGTGGTCGCTGCAGTTCGGGCCGGCAACATGGAGCTTGCCGAGGTCCATGCAGTGTACCTGTTTTTCTTCAAGAGAATGAGCCCTCGGTTTCTGCAGGCCAAGCTCCTCCTGCTGTGCAATTCCTGGAGGCCACGCGATGGATGCGGAGATTTTGCAAGAGGGACTGCCTGAAGATGCAGGCTGAAAAACGGTGATGCCGTGGAGTCTGTCAATGCCCAGACCACGATGGAGGTGCGGCGTGTGCTAGGACACCAGCCACGTCCCCTACGACGATTCTAAGACTTCGACTGTGAAGTCCCTCCGTGCTCCCCCAAGAGCTTCGCCTCACAGCTCATTGCGCCGGGAGGCGAAGATGGCGGAGGAGCGATGGCTCAGCTTTCTCGCGGAGAAGGGCAGCTCGGACCTACTTGGCGAGAGTGTCGAATGCCAAATCGGCCCGCGATGGCCTGAACTTCCCCTCCCCTCACGACTCATGACCGGCCCTAAAGACCCCTGCGCAGACGTGCCTTTTGGCACCGAGCCGAGGCATGCTTCGAGACTTCAACGCGGCAGCTCGGATGAGGAGAAGTTTAAGTTCCGCTCTGGTCACAGCTCCGTCGTCTGCTCTGCTGAGGTGATCACCGCAAACGCGAAAGAAAAGAACCCAGTCGCAGCCGAGAGGATTGTAACGTTCATGTGCAAGTGCCTCGTATAGCATTGAAGATTATCTCTTGGGTCTCCAGACGTCGTGGAATCCTCGTCAAGGTTGTCTAGCCGAAGCTGCGGGAGGCTTTTGGACTCATCTGAGGCATGGTATTGAGCCGGACGTGATTACACTCGGCGCCGCCGTCCACGCCTTTGCCCATGCTGGTCAGCAGAAGGAGGCGGAACGTATGCCGGTGGCCCAGAGTCTCAGCACAGCATTCGGTCAAGGCTAGGTGCACAAGGAACCCCGCTGGCAGGTTTGACCTCATCTTGACCAGGGGCAAAACGCGCCGGAAGCTTACAAAGAACCACACCACAGCCTTGTCATTCTGTTGTGAGTGCTGTTCAACATTAGACTTCCCAGAGCCGTGCACGGTTCCTGAAACAGTTGTCCGGCTTGTCGTCAGGCCCAGATGTCATCGGATTCAATGCGTTGATCGATGCATCCGTCAAGGTCCCTAGTGCGAGTCTTCATCGAGAGATCCCATTTCAGTGCATCCTGCGAGGTCGGTGATACGAAGCGTGCAGAGTATTGGCTGGAAAGAATGCTGGAGGCTACTTCAGAGGTTTGTTACTTGTTGTGTGTAGTTGACTGGGCTTGACATGCCTGCGTACTTTGCAGCCCCCTCCCTCATTCCAACTCTCTGCAGCACGCTGGCTGTCCCAAGATTGGTCTGGAGCCCAACGTGGTTAGCTACACGACGGTGCTCCATGCCCACGCCAAGCACGGAAACATTGAGGCGATGTAATCGGCCATGTGAAGACCTTGCAGAGCCTGCTAGCCTATCGTCAGAGATTCCTGCTGATGCTGATTCGAAATGGCTGAAGCTCTGCAGTGCGTTGTGCTCGTGCAGCCACGACATGAAGCGTTGTAAGCGATTTTGCGAGGCTGCTGAGACCATGATGAAGCTGATGAAATCAAACGGAATCGCAGCCAACGTGGTCACTTATACGGCCACTCGGCATGAACCACCTGCGACGAAATTCTGTAACTCCTGCTGACACGGCAAACACAAACACGGTCGGACTTGAGAAGTTTCTGGCCACACCCGCTCACCCAGGCCCTCGTGAATGCATGTGTGAAGGCTGGAGATCTACCCTGTGCAGAGAGGCTGGGAAAGTTGCGTCGTATCCGTGGCCGAGGCACATCTGATGGTGAGTCTTTCTCCGCTGCAGCGCTGCAGGTGGTTTGATGAGATGCAGAGTGCTGGGATTCAGGCTGTCTGCGACATGGCTTACATGCTTTAGTAGCAATGGCGACGTGATTGGACAGGCCAACGCTGTTTCTTACAGTGCGCTGCTGAATGTGAGCGCAAAAGCGGGCGACTTCAAGCGACCTTGCCTGCATCAGAAACATGTTGCTGCTGCACGCAAAGACACGACGCCCAGGATGCCCGGCCCGGGTCATCCATAGGACACCGCGCGTCACACCCTTGAGGGTCCTCCTGAAACCTTAAGTTGCATCGCAAGCCAAGGCGGGCAGAGCGGCTTCTGGAACGCATGTGTCAGGACCGCGTGACGCCCACGGAGGACACTCGACTTAGCAGTAATTGGTGGTGATGGTGGCAGATGTTTGACTTTAGGGAACTAACTTCAACAGGGACCTGTATCATGTATCATCGTCGTCGTCATTGTTCACGTCTTGTTATAATACCGTTAAAGCTAAACACGGTGGTCTGCCATGGTTTCAGCAGCATGCATGTACTGTATGCTCGGACATGTACGAGTGCTTGCGCATGCATGCGCGTACAAACAAGTATGCAGTATGCATGTCTGCAAGTTTGTTTGTCGCAGCCGCAGCATTGACCAGGTCTGCTTCAACAATGTCATCGATGCTTGTTCCAAGGCCAGCGATGCGAACAGCATCGTAGCAGGACTAGAAGCAGCCCTGCCCCACTTCCAGAGGCCGGGCAGGCAGCCCGCGCAGAACACTGGCTGTGGCGCTTGGCAGAAGGCCAGGGTTCGTAAATGCCATTCCGTGTGCTTTTGCACGTGTCGACCGCATGTTGCAGAGGCAAGGATCTTACCGCCGACCTTGCGCCAACACGCCAATCTTTCACTGCTGCTGCGCAGGCTGCGGACCGAGAGGTGATAGCGTAGCTGATGTCGAAATCGTCCTTGTACTTGCTAGCAGTGTTTCCAACAATTTCCAACTTATTGTTGCCAGGCACATGCCAAGCTGGGATCTTTCGGAGACGTGGAACGTCTCTTTCGGGCAATGGAGGCTAGCCGCTGCAGGTAAACCTAAGTTGTGCCAGCACAAGCCTTTCGAGCCTTCTATACGAGGTCAGGGGCATTTCGATGGATGCCTTCTGCCTGACCGTTCAACTCTCTGCTTATGCACGAGCACGCCCACGCCAACGTGAACGCCTCGAGGACCCAAGATTCTTGTAGGAGCATGCTGCAAGCAGAGAGGCAGGAAAGTGCGAATGCAGCTAACGCAGATGTGGTTGTCGTGCCAAGTCAGAAGACATGTAAAGTGTGCGCAGCTCAATCCCATCGAGGAGGCGCTTCGCAAGTATCACAGCCAAGGGTTCCTTGGCGGTGCGCACAGGCTTCGTAGCTCCCTGCTGGTGACATGGTCATCAAAGCCGTGTTTAATCCTTCGAAGCAAGCTTGTCTGTCTGTATCCCAGGCTTGCCATCACCAAGCCGCCTCTCCGTGTGGCGAAGCTGAGCAGCAGTCAATATCTGTTGAGCTGCTTGCAGTGGTTGCGAGCCTAGCTCGAGCGGAGAGTAATGGCACTGTGAGGATTCGGGGTGATTTGAATTTGAGTGTATTGAGCCTGGGGCTGCTAGCAGCTAGCGCGGATTCGTGGAGTGTGCCTGAGCCGAGGAAGTCCGTCCTTGGTGCGCAGCGCCTCGAACAGCTCTGTGCCGAGATGGGCATGAAGGCAGAGCTGAGTAAGTGCGAAGGTAGGGGGTCGGTAGAAGAACGCATCGCCACGTTGCTTCTGCATACTTCTTCCTTCAACTTGTGGCATCGGGAGGTTCCTGACCTCAGTGACTTCGCAGAGGAGCGTCGGCCCTGGCGGCGGTGCCCTGGCCAGAAACAGACGCCGAGAGACGGGGCACATTGACGTGTCAGCTTTCCACGTTTGATTGGTTTTGCGTTGCTTGGCTTTTGTTTTTGAGAAGGGGTCGGCGGTCCGAAAGCAGCGAAGAAACCAGTGACGAAAGGACGGCGTGTTCTCAATAGTTTGCTGGGAGCCCGCAACCCAAAGCGCAGGTATCAGCTGCTTCTTAGCCCGGATAGTGCTTGGGGACGGTGGGAAGCTTTCCTCGTAGAACGAGAGGTTGCCAAGCGAAGCGTGGCGTAAACCTTAAACGGGCCCTACCGTGCAGAAAAGGTGGCCCAGAAACACGGGGGAAAAACACCAGTTCATGTTGCGCCTTACAGGCACTGATCCCGCATCGTCATCATCGCCTACCTCCGTCAGAGGAGTTTCGGATCGTGGCCACATGCCGTAGCCGTAGAATCTTCAACTTTCAGTGAAGAGAAGGGCTCATCGAACACAACAAATACCATCACGGCTCTAGTTCGTGTTTCAAGATGTAGCAGGTCTTTTGCATGCCGTGCCTGCGCAAAGCATGCGACCCCGCTTCCGAGAAAACCTCTGAACAGAAGTTTTGTATCATGGGTTTTCCGGGTCTGCTCGCGGAAGGATTGGGCTCGAAACCATACTAATGACTCTACTAGTTGCTAATGATGAATGACTAGTGAGGCGAGCTATCTCGTTTGTGTTTTTAAAGTGCCGCATTGCCACCGTGTTTCATTCGCGAGCATGGCTGGCAATCTTCAAACCGAAGGTAGCCAGGGCCCTTTAGAATACCCGTGATGGAAACGGCCTGTTCTCTCAACCAAGAGAGTTTTGAGTTGCCACACATAGCAGCCTGCTGGGTGTAGCGCTGCGCCTGCCGCTAGTTGGGATTGTCAGAGAATGCTATGTCCGAACCGCCTTGTAAAGTCCTACAGGCAAGCACTTATCTTTGCCCGGCTTGTCGGCAGTCGTACCATCTCAGTAGACTCGCAGTCCTTTCGCAGGGAAAGTGGGGTGACGAGGGGTTGGCTTATGCTTGTTGCTTGACCTGCGAAGCTGCTGATGTCTTGGCCCTGCATGGTCGTAAGAGCCGGCAGTGGCCGCTCGCTGAGATGGCCAGGATGTGCTGTGTGTTCGGCAGCTGGATGACAGGCCGTCCAAGATGTCGGGATGTTGGGAAGCAGTGGTGTTAATTTTTCCCTTTACCGGGATACTTGGGGCACGACGTATCGGCCGATAGAGGTGGGGACATACCAACTTACTCCGGTCGAGATTATTCCAGACTCGTGCAAGACATATATCATCCAGACATCGGGCAGCCAAGAGTGCTGAATTAATGCGCAAGCACCTTCCAGCGGTATGTCAGCAAGCCATGGAAGGTGTGAGTCGTGGGAACCACTAGTCCTGCTGCTGCCGGTGCAAAGGGCATGCAAGAGAAACAAGCTCTGTTTGGAGTAGAAGTCAGAGGCTTGGAACATCGCTGTCCCAAGCCCCAGACCCCGGAAGAGGGAACGTCAGCATAATTTATCATCTTTCCCAGTTCCAACCTCTGCCTTCTACCGTAGCTTAGGATATTGACGGAAAGCAACGCTTGTTGTTGCACTGGGTCAGATGGTTCTGTCTTGCTCCCTTCGCACCAAACACAACAGCAAGTCTTGTGACGCAGATCAAGTCTAAGTAGTTTTGTGGCACGCCGGTCAGGAAGCTAGAATTGCACCTCCACTCATGCCAAGACGAGCTGCTTCATCACGCTAGGCACGTTTGAGTTGGTCAACCTAGCTTCAGCGAATTCCTAGCATCCCACTGCGAGTCGTCAAAATGTGCCGGTGATTGCTGGCTAGTAGGGAAGAGGCAAGAGGTGTAGACATCCGGACACCGTCAGCATATCTACATGTGGTGTAGAAATAGCACTGACAAGCTTCCTGTCGCACTTGCCAAAGTGGCGACCCATTTTTGTGCGGATCCGATGCGCGGCAGCAGGCAGTCAGGAGTTCCTCGAGGTGTCCTGGCTCGAAGACGCGAGAAGCATTTTTGCAACTGCCAGCTTCGAATCTGCGAACACTGTGAGCTTGAGACGCGACGTCACGAGGCAGTCCCAGTGCTGTGATGCTGACCAGCGCCGGTCCGTGTTTGCGGGATGAACACTTGCCCCGATCGAAGTGGTTCTGTGTCCGAAGGTGTCTGTTGGCTACGCGTACTTGTAGCTAGAGCTCACAGGGAGGCCTTCAATGATGGTCGGTTGGGTGCTTGGACCTGCGATCTCCCCTGAAAGGGTGTTCTGTAGAGATACTTTGGGCTAGCACCGGCTTTGAGCAACCAACGGTCAGTCTGTAAAGCCACCATCCCCAGGCAGGCGGCAGGGGCAGGAAGGTGCAAGAAGAGCCTTCAAGACTCCAAAGGCGGCAACTGATCGCAAGAACACTTTCCTCTCTCTGTACATTTCGCCGGTAGCCAAAAGGGATCACTGCCTTTTGCCGTGGCTGGGCTGGCCTCTGGTTCTGCAGAGACCAGGATTACTTCCCATGACTTCGCCGGAGGCCTGGCAAGGAGCATAACTGAACACAGACAGAGCTAGGCCTCCGGGTAGTAGTCATGTGATGGCATCCTTGGGCAGAAACCAGACGTAGTGCGTGGTCAGTCTCGGCTTGGTGCTAACCCGGTCTTGACTGTGGCAGGCGGGCATTGGTTTAGGGTTTGGTTGACTTAACCTGATGTTTGCAAATCCCTGCAGAGATGCCGATATCAAAAGACCTTGACGTCTGCCCAATGCCACATGTGATCCGACAACGGCCGCGAAGGGCATGTATCAACGTTCCTCAGAAGGTCTCTTCAGGTACTCGTACTCATGGTTCATGTCTTGCTTGACTCTTCTCTTCTTCATTCGAGACAGGTGTGCAACGGATCTCAGAACGAGTCGGTGCAGCAACTTATGTCAATTAAAGACCTCTGGTGGTACTGAGTATGGGGGGGGGGGTAATTATTGATGCTGCCACGGCCTAAGAATGCCTTCTGACCGCGAATATGTGCCTTTCGCAAGCCGTCGCCGGAGGACCCTCAGTTGTTCCGAGATTTTGGCACAAATTGGACGGGTTTGGCCGGCAGCCTGTTCGGACGCACTCAGACGGGTCATAGAACAAGTTGAGTACGGGAGGAAGCTCATTGTCGAGAATTCTTGGAGCGTTCTGAACCGGAGTTCTGGCAAGTAGAAGAGCCCCGACACTGTGCACTGCATGTTCAGTTGAAGTCAAGCCGTTGAAGATTACACGCTGCATAAACGGCCAGCGTGAAGATGATGTGAAGTATTTCAGAGAGGAAAAAGCTCGCTGGCCATGATGGAGTGATATGGCACCTTCATATACTTGAACCCATGGCGATCCATATCAAGCAGCTCTGAAGACCTTTGTGGTGGTATTTCGACACTCTGTCTTGTCGACGCGTGTCCACAGGTTGCCGAGCAGCAATCGGACAGTGTTGTCATCCAGAACGCGCCTGCCATGGCCTTGTATGGTCTAATCTTATACATGTACGACGCAGTGGCTTCGCTGAGATTCGGACTAGGCTGCCTAGGCGTATGTGCGATTGTAGATGCCTGAGGCGACATAGGTGTGGAACAATCAGCACTCCAGCTCTAGCTGACTCCAGCTCGCCTGTCTGTTAGACAGGCCCGCCTATTCGTGCAGTGGCTGGTGCAAAGTGCAGTTCCCACTGAAGTTGCGTAAGACGATCCCCGCAGTTTTCTGTGCTCTGGTCCAGACAAGGTTGTGATCTACCTGATTGTGGTAAGCCTCATGGAGAGGCTCACTTTGGCTGAACTCTGTACTGGCTTGCTGCATTCTGCGGGATGTTGAGTGCAGGCTGTACCAAAAGGGGGTGTCCTCGTTGGTGCATATGGAAGGTCACGTCAGAGACCTGGCTGTGAAAACCTCGTAGGGCTTCTTGATCATCTGACCAACCGTGGCATGTGTGTACCAGAATACGATATAATATCGTATGCTCAGGTCTCGTATGCGGAGCATTTGAAGTCGCTCATTTCGAAGGTGCATTGCATTGCAGTACTTGCCCATGACGAAATGTTGCTTTAACTGACTGAACGGCAGACACTCTTCTTTCAGCTGGTCAACTATTTGGGTGCCAGCCCAAGATGACAGCAAGTCGTACCGATGCCTGATAATGAGCAAATGCGCCGCTGACTCTCTCAGCTGCGCCTCCATTAAGCATACTTAAAGCACCAGAGGCGTGTCACGGGAATCTGTGTGGCAAAGTCACGATCGGATTCATGTCGCCAAGGTGGACTTTAGGCAGCAGCTCTCATGGTTTAGTTGTGGCATCACCCCCAGACAAATCTATGGAGCTTTGTCATAATCCGAGGTTGGTTCTTGTATGTGGCCTTTTGCATCCAAGACTTGGAATACCTCAGGCTCGGTCGGCTTGGCACATGTCGTAGCATGATGTGTGAGTGTTAGTGGGGAGCGGGCTGAAGCTAGATGCATCACGTCTCCACTTGTCAAGTTCTTTGCAGATCGCAGCTCCTCAGCTTCATGACCGTGAAACAGGCCGTTTCAATCCGCTTCCTTCGCATACCTGTCCATGCAGCTACAGTCTGACCAGCCATCGCAAGGAAGAAGGTGCAGTAGAGGTTCGCACCTGTTCCAGTTTCCCCTTGCAAGTTTCTACCGTTACAAGCTTCTCTCGTTTGCAGCTCCTCAGCAAAGCTGATAACCGCGACTCGTAGCAGAGATGACTCTGCTGTAATGAAGGTAGGGTAGCCAGTAAGAGTTCGGGACGACTTCCATGCGGGAAGGCCAGCAATGCCGATGCTGTAGGTTGTTGCAGTTGCGCAAGAAGTGCTTCTGCCAGTCGGCAGCTTAGCCACCTCTTCATGTGCCGAAGAACTCATGCTTGCTTCGACAGCAGCATGGCTTAAGTCATCCTGACAGCGTGCTTAGGTCATACTGCAAAGATTCAGACGCTGGCAGGCTGTGAATGCCGTCATCAGATGGATACAAAATAGAATCAGCATCGTCAACCACTCTCCCTGCCTCTGCGGCTTGTACATTCTCAGCAGCCGGCAGGGAAAAGCAGCTCAAGCTTCCAGCAAGGAGCCAGACGTGGGATGCTAAGACTTCGTTCCATGGTAGCTGAGAGTCTGAGAGTCTAGGTGTTGGCTGCCAGGCACTTACTTCTTCGGCAGCTGCGCCTAAGACCAGAAGGAGCGGACCTTAGTGAAGCGAAGTGAAGCGAAGCTTGCAGCTTCTCGGGGGGCAGACTCTTGACCCGCAGGTGCGCCTCTTTGCGTCGGCTTGGTACTCATGCAGTACTGGGCGATGTGCGAAGCTTAGGGTTTGTCAATGCAGCTGTGGATCGCAAGATCGTTTGCCGTCGTGCTCCTGAGCCGCCACACGCACCAGGTTGCTTTCAGAGTGCAGGATTCAAACCTGAGGCATGTTTAGCTTTGGTTAGACTCAGACGCTGTGACTGCCAAGGGCACCTCACTGGAGAAGGATGTTGGCCGGCAGTTGGCTCTTGCTCCTCGGCAGATGAAGATGATGGATCTTGGTAGTGGTATCTTGTGGTGGAGCATGATATAGAATCAGTCCCCGTGCAGGACAAGACGGACCTCTGCACCGAGTACCAGCAGCTTGTCGTGCTCTTTGCGCTTACGAGCTCCTTTGCTGCCCAGTCCCGAGACCTTGACTTCTGGTTCTCACCAACTGAGCATGTTCGGGGCTGTAGCTCTGCAACTGTGCTGACAGATCGCCTTTCCTTGCGGCCCGTTGCTGGCGCTAATGCACAGCTACGTTTCGAGGCTGGGCACAGACATGGAACTGACTACATGATGGGTTTCAAGGTCCAGGGAAGGGTGCATGGCGTGGGAGGCAAGCATGTGTGGGATGCTAATTCAGCACCCTTTCTCTCGTGATGCCCGGGACTATTATTGGGCCAGTTGCAGTTGGTTGAGCTAGAAAGAGAGAGAGAGAGAGAGAGAGAGAGAGAGAGAGAGAGAGCTTTCACATGCTTTCAGGCGAACAGATGGTTACAAGTTCCTGATGGTGCGCAGCGAGCTCGTGCAGCTTCCATGCCGTGACATGCATCCCATTGAGCATGTCAAGAACACCGGTATCACTGGTCATCTGCCGAACATGCTGTGTGGCCTGTTACCGTTTCAGAGAAAAGTCAACTAAGATTAGTCAAGCACTTGTGGTCCGGGGTCTCATGCAGGAACGTGAAAGCGCGGAGCCTTTGTTCTGCATTGGGGTACGGATAGAGATGGCAGGTCAACATGCTCTCGGCGCCCAGTGCAGCAGATGGAGTAAGCCGGCACAGAACTCGCACTGCATGTCAGTGTCAAGAGTTAAGGGTCGACCTGTCGCTCAAGACTCAGCCGTGTCAGACCTTGCCAGGTCATCTCGGATACCTGGGTAGAAGTTCTTGAGGATCGGACCTCGGCTGTTGTCATCCAACCTCGTGTATTGAAGGGTCCCAGCTCAAGATTGCACTTGTCAGACAGCGAAAACCGAGCACTCGCCATGTGCACACCGTGGGCCATCAAGTATGCGTGCAGTCGGGCATCACCATCGTGTAGACGTAGTACGACCCCCAGTGGAGTGGAGTAGCTACCCGCGAGAGGCCCTCTCGATTGTGTCAGTGGTGTGCAACGTCGCCGTGCTCGCGGTCTCTGGAAGCAGGCAGGTTGCACTGTGGGAGTCGTATACTTTGTTTCAGGTATTCATGGTAAGGAAATGAAAATTGGGACACCAAAGTTGAACAAACAAATCAGTCAGCGTGCAACCGTATACATCATCATGCCTAAACTGCTGTGTTATGTCGGGCTCACTCAGTCTGCAATCTCTCTCTTCCGACATACTCATACAATTCTAGCTTCAGGTCTTGCTTTGCATCTGCGTTCATACTTGGCCTCACAAGTCGACCGAGACGAGAATGGGTTTCTGAAGTAAGTCGAGCTTTCCAATTTTTGGGCGGCCACCGTGGAGCAACCAGACGTGTGCATGAGTTCGCCTGTGCGGGTAGGTGGACCGCACTGTCCTTGGCGGTGCTGGAGCATGCGCTGCTCATCTTCAAGGTGGGGCATGCTCGCAGAGTCCAATTCAGATTCAGCAGACTGAGGAGTGTTGCTGCTGTTTTTGCATGATATGTTGGCACTACGATGGTATTGGTTGTGGTGAAAGAACTTGTTATTCTTCCCTTGCTTCTTAGCATGCAGTGGCTCAAGCTTGGGATTCAGCCGCATTTGGGTCTATCAGCCGAGCAGGCAAGTGTTTGCAGCAGCATCATGGCCGAATTAGGGAGCATAGCTTGCGGAAAACCGGAACTGGGCCTCGTCGCGTGCTCCCTGATCCTCTCCAAGATGAATTCAGAGCCGGATCAGCATTGGAAGGAGGCGCGGCACAGGCCAGAAGATCAGTCAGAGATGTGCCGGTCGTTCCGCCGGCCTCCAGGCTCCCAACTGCGTTCCACCGTTCAGATCTCGGACCTCGTCGAATCAGCTCTGCGCTCTTTGGAGTGTTGATCAGGCCAGTACCACTGGTACCGTGCCTGGCCGTTGGGCCACCAATCTGGGGCTGCCAGCAATGGATGCAAGTGGCGCCGGGAGTGTGGCATGCGCCTCAGTCTGTGTGCAAAGTCCTGCTTGGCTCAAGGCAAATAGTTGAGTCACAGTGTTCCGAACAGAGGTGTGGAATATATGTCGAGCCTTCAGTATGTTTTCCTGCAGGCAGGGCCGGGTGTCCGACTATCAGTCGCAAGTTATACATCTGAGAGCATTCAAGGCTTAATGTGCAGAATGATGCAGATGCATCAGAGCACAGGGTGTGGATTCATTGGTGCCTTGTGCAAGGCGATCCCTGGTGTGGAGGCTTCTCCTCTGCTCCTTTGCCGAAGATGAACTCTGTTCCTGCAGCCTGCCTCATCCCGAACGATGAGACTGGAAGCACGGACATCACGGACCAGGACCTCTCTGTCCCACTAAGGCCCTTCATCAACACCTTGGGCACTGCCAAGATTGTCTAGACTTGCGCCAAGCCGCCAGGAGGAACTTGCCGGCTTGGATGCAGGGACGGCATCGAGCACCACTTGGGAGGACGTAAGCACAGGGAGCTGTGAGCTCTCTGGGTCGTGTTCCTCGGGGCCTTCGAGCCTGGCCCGCGACCAGGACGACCCCGAAGATGAAGAGAGCGATGCTGCCGCCTGCTTGCATTGTCAGCTTTCAACCGATCAGAGGCCTTGCAGCGTAGAGATATCCGAGGTTGAGCTCCGAGGGCTGCCTTTTTCAACAACCCTGCAGGCAGGAAATTCAATGTGAAGATGCTTGCAGCAGCAGCTCGCTTGTGCTACAAGGAGATTCGGGGGTTCCTCAAAGAGCATGCTACACAGTTGGCAGCGCTGAGCTCAGTGGACATGATCTGACTTGGAGCTGTCCCGGAATACTTCATGGTCTCGAGATGCAATGCTAGGATACTGGAATTGCCCTCAGCGCCTGCTGCTGAGCAGTTGACTTGCACGTTTGTACACTGCTTTCCGTGTGTTGCAAGTGTTTGCAGGTGGTCTGGACATTTTCCATAATATAGCTCATGTGCATGCACGCGATCCACTGTGTGGCTTGCCGAGCACAGGTGATGAGGGATTTACGCCCCTCTGGAATCGCAAATGTCCACTTTCGCACGAAGGAGGTGCGGGAACTGGAACAGCTGTTCGGAAGAGTTCTGTGCAACTCCACGAAAGCTGCATATAGTTTGTAGATCCCCGCAGGCCTCGCTTCGTGCCATTGATGCGCTTCACATGAAAGAACTTGGCGGCCGGTACATCGAGGCCAGCTGCCAACTGTCAAGGCTCAAGGGTCGAGAAGCGACGGACCGACGCAAGATGGTCCACATGATCAGGTTGGCTTCCGGGCGGAACGACTGCAGGCACGAAAGCAGAAAGCTCGGGGCACAGCGGCTGAACGTGAGGAGCCGCATCTCGCGCTGATGTGTGTGCCGGAGACGGCGCAGTTTTTGTCGGTCCGGCGTCCTGTAGGAATCGCCGGTGACGCCGCGCTGCAAAACGCCCGCTTTTATTCTGAGGCCCACCTGCCCATGATGCCCTATCCACCACGTACTTAGACTTAGACGAGAAGTTCGGTGGCAAAGCACAGAAGCCTGTATGCCAGTACCAAGCCGCGAGGACACCTTCGCCGCCGCGATTCTGGAAGCAGGAGAGTTCTCATCGCAGTCACGGAGCTGCATAAGCCCGAAGCGCCTGCGCACCTTCACGTAGGCATCACGCTTGTTCACAGGAGTCTTACCAAGACGCATCCTCCTTTCTCGGAGCCATGAAAGCAACAGGAGCTTCCGACCGTCAGGGCAAGATTGAAAGACAGGTTCAAGACTCAGACTGACCAGGAGAATCTCTGGCGCCGGAAGTTTGCGTGAAGGTGCAGCTGCAAAGGTCATCACTTGTCTCGTATCAAGACTCGGGGTCCGAGTTGTGTCCTGACGGGAGCATTCGGAGCATTCGGATCGGACAGGTAGAGAAGTTGGCCGCTGTAGCAAACAGCAGCCATGGTCGCACATGGCTCGTTGCCCACGCTCTTAGGTGCCGCCGGTGCTGTCGTCGATGGATCTAAGGAACCCAATGCCAAAGCCGAGTCTGCACCAACTCAGGAAGTCATGGTCACAGAGGATCAGAAGAGAGAGTGTGCCGCCATCCACTCCTCGCAGATTTATGCTTGCCTAAATTGTGGGACCACGCTGGCCGAGAAGTCCACCCAGCTGCGTCATCGCAATTTCTCGGAAGTTGGCACCAGTGTTGACAAAGACGGCATGGGGTGGCCTTCAGTATCGGCATATATGCTACGCAACAAAAAAGACGATGGCCGTGGACTCTCTGGGGGTAGAGCTGCCACGATGTCCGACATCGAGATGTTTCAGCGTGACAACATTTTCTTTTGTGGCCTGCTCGGCAGCCTGTGTGGTAGTGCTTGGAATGCCAATATTTGCCTCAGCACTTGTTGCACCTATGCCCGTGCCTGCTGTGCAGCAGACGTGGCAGACGAGTCGCTAGTGAGTTCAACTTTGGATGATGCATTCTTCGATGAAATTTTCAACAAGCATTTTGGGGGCACGCTGCTTCGTGCACCGTCCCCGCACGAAGACACCTTCGGATTGGAGAATGCAGTTGTCTGCGATCTCCAAGAGTGTCTCGTGGATCTCGAACTGAGGCAGGGCCGCCTCTTTCAGCCTTGTAAGGTTTTCTTCAGGCAAGATGAGAAGCTTGGTCTCCTTGTCGAAGCTATTGCGGTAATGGACAGCGAGAGCGCGCAGCCTGCGCTTTTCCAGAAGCAGACTTCTTCCCTTAACGAATGGCTGTGGGCAAAGCGCATCGCGGTTGCCGGGGCGGTTCAGCGCCACCAGTTCGAAGAGCACCTGATTCTTGGCCACATGGTCATGGAGACCTTCGTTTCGCTTGCCTATAAGCATTTGACTGCAGATCACTATGTCTTCAAGCTATTGGAGCCAATGTGCAGCGATGTGGGCTTCTTGAACCGCTCCTGGGGACTAGACCTTCTGTTGACCAGCGAAGGAGCACCCTACGGATCCTTCCTTAAGTTCATATCACCGGCATCAATGCTCTCCAGGAGCGGCTTGATCCAGCAACTCACTCGAGCACGGGAGCGTTTCGACCCTCGGTCCTGGTTTTGGTTTGACCAAGGAGGCTACATGAAGGGGGGTTCCGGAGTCAAGGAGTCCACAGCGTTTCCTGTGCGGGACACAGCCGAGAAGCTCTTTGATGCGATGCTGCTCTGGACAAGCGCCGTGGTCGATACTTACTGGGAGGAGCAGGATGAAGCACTCCAGTCTTGGTGGAAGGCACTCTGGTGGAACCCGATGAAGCTTGCAAAGCGGAAGCTTTCTCAAGACACTTTGTCGCACCTGCTTGCCACTTGTATTCTGCAGGCCACCTATGTGCACGATTTAGCCCATGAGGCTTGGTTGCATGAGAACCACTCTCAGCTAACCTGGACCTTGAGAGACCGGGCGCCAGGATCGACTGATCCCAGGGATTACCTGCCTTCCGCAAAAGAGCAAACCGTCCACCACTTGCGGCTCATGGCTCTCAATGGATCCAGCCTTGAAAGCCCCATTCTGTCTTATCGAAAGGTTTTCCCAAAGGAGAGCCTCCAGCAACAGTTGAAGACTTTCGAAGACAGCCTTACACGAATCGTCCTTGCCACGCCTTACGTGAAGAGCCTTGGCAGTATGTCTCACTGACAAATTTCGTCGTCAAGTGCGGCACCAGCCCGGAAACGACTAACCAGTGATCCGGTGGTCCGCTGTAAGCGGCACAAGGTCCGCACTTTCTCTTGCATTTTACATGCGACCGAACGCGGCCCAAGGTGGCCGCAGTGCTGGCAAATGAATGCAAATGAGAGCTTACGCTGAGATCAAAGAATGGCATCGTTGCTTTCATCAGTACATCCGTCTTCTGCTTCTGATTTCCAGCCTCAGTTTCCTTGCTGTGGCCAGGCGCCATACCCAACAGCTCTACCTTCAGTTGAAGGCCCGCCATTGCCTGTAACTTGCCAGCAAGATCCGCGTCGCCGAAGCAGATTTCAAGACAAGCATTTTCGTCCGCTACTGTAGCCTTGGGTGGCTGCTGAGATCCTCGTAGTCACCCTGGCCGGTGCACTGCATGGATACGCCAGGCCGCGACTTAATGAACTCTGCCCATCGCTCTGCCTGTCCAGATCCCAGATCTCAACGTTTGACAAAGCAAGTCTAAGTCTTCCTGCTGCGATGTAAGGCTCTGAGCAGAGCCTTACGCCTACGGAGCTACAGGCGGGAGCAAAGTCGCACAGCAGTCCACTGACACCATCTCGGTATGTCTTGCAGCTGGACTCGTTTCGCAGGGGCTGTCCAACTCCGTTCGATAATGAATCAGGTACTCGTAAACCATCCTAACACATCGTAAACGTCATGTGACACGACATTCTGGCCTTGCAACA
This sequence comes from Symbiodinium sp. CCMP2592, assembly GCA_905221615.1. Taxonomy (NCBI): domain Eukaryota; class Dinophyceae; order Suessiales; family Symbiodiniaceae; genus Symbiodinium; species Symbiodinium sp. CCMP2592. Next base: position 34,002 of record CAJNDT010000052.1, on the reverse strand, counting down.
AGTTGTCTGCACGGCGATGCTCGCCATACCGCACAGGAGGGCACAGACGATGCCACTGCGACAGTGCCTGGTTCACTTGTCGAAGACATTGTGCGCCTTGAACCCAGCGAGCTCGCAAAGTTACGGCGTAGAACAAACATGGCTGCCGAGCATGAGCTTGCCATGATCCCGCGTCGGAGCGGACTTTCAATATGTCTGAGTTTCAGAACATCTTCTAACTTACGGTGCTGGAGTTTTGCAATCAGCCAACATTGGCAGGCACAGCTGTGATATGAAAGTCAGTCTGCTTAGGTGGTTTAGTAGTGTTCTTTCCTGTCGGCTCGCCCATCCTAAGTAGATGCCCGAAGTGCCATTCAGGAAATGAGGGATTCTGCCAAGGCTGGGCAAGACAGGAAGTACTTCTGAGACGCTCAGAACTCGAGGTTCCCTGGGCCTGGTTTGGTGTTTGAGTGCGGCTCTTTCCTGCTTGTTCGCAAGAGCAGCGTGGAGCAAATGCTGCAGCAACTGTGGCTGGAGCTTCCGACGGCAGTCATGTGTCTGCACTGTGCTATGAATGGTTGCATTGCGGGCTCTGCAACTTGCAAGACTAAGATCCCTGCTGCAGGCGTCCATAGCTTCTAGCTGAGCATATGTTTACATAGAGTAAATTACCAGCCTTCGCCGTCGGCACCTCGGAAGAATCTCAATGGCCACCGCGTTTTCCTTGTGTGAGGTCCGGCTCCCAGGCTTGTTGAAAAGCATCAGTATATCAGTACACGCGATCAGGTCCGCTTGATCAGCACATCTGCATGGCGCAAAATGGTGTTTGTGGTCAGATTTTAAAAAAGGTTTGGGCCGGCTGACCGAGTTTGCAACCTTGGAACATACAAGGCCAGTCCAGCACCCGGGCATATGGCCAACGACGAAGAATGCTACTATGCTCCGGTGGCAGGCTCCAAACATGTCATTTTTGGGTCATGCCATTATACAATTATACAGTCGCACAGGTTCGGTTGTCGTGGTTCTGCGGGCTGCGGCAAGTGGGATGCTTTAATCAAGCTTTGTTCCTTTCCTGGCCCAGGCGACGAGGACGGTGCAGACCAAGGACCGCCTCATCCGGATCATCTCTCCACGGACTAGCAGATTTCAAAAGTTGTGCACATGGCAACCCCTGTGCTGTGCGGCAGGCGTTTCAAGATGTGCGTGCAAAGGCGACAGCCGCGTCCGATGCCAAGAGCAGGAGTGAATGCTGTTGGGTCTGAACAGTTCGCCATGAGGGTGTTTGCGTGTGCTTCCAGGCGTGGCCTTGCCGCCCTCCTCCGCAGCTTCGCCGAGCGTCGGCTCCGTGGACAGAGCGCGGTGTCGAAGGCTTCGAAGAGCGGAGGCGAGTCGAGGCGAGTTGTCTCTGCTGTGAGGCCGTCTCGGCTCTTGGCACGGAGCGAAGGCAGCGGCACTCTCCTTGTCAGAGTGTTAGGCGACACTTGACATTCTCTGTTCAGGTGGACGGATGCGCTTCATCTGTTTACGACTGTGCCTCATCCCGACATCGTCACGTTCAACGCGACAATGATGCTTGCCTAAATGCCTTGGCCTGCAGGAAAGCAGAAGTCTGATTGTTCGGCCGGTGCAATCATACTTCCACGACCGTCAGGTTTGTGTCGTGATATGTCGCGTTTTCAATACCGTCTGATCTGGGCTCGCTAGATGCAACTGAGTCCGAACTCCCTGCAGCTTTGGCTGAGTATTCGTAGACAAGCAAATTACACAGCCATTTGATTCCAGCTGAACGTTGGTAAGGCTGTAGAAGTGAAGATAAGTGGAGTACGGACTCAACCCAATCGAGTGTCGAATGGGAGTTCCTTGCCGTCAAGGACCCGACGTCAGTGCAGGTCACAGGGCCAGTGTTCTTCGAGGAAGCGCGCCAGTCGCTCGCGTCCCATTGCAACTGAAATCGGCAAGACTACATCGGAGCCCCTTCCGGAATTTATGGTTACCGAAATGCCGAAAGAACTGTTCGGTTACGAATCAGTTTCGCAACAGGAATGCCTCGGCTTCGAAATCCGTGGCCTTCGACCCGTTAGCGTCTTCGGGACGACTTGCCGAGGAGCGCTCTCGGTTCAGGGCATCAGTGGCTAAAGGCCTGGTGCAGTCCTCTCATGCGGTGCTAGCAATTTGCCACGGGTACATGCTCCAACTTCTTAAGAGTGCTTGCAGACCCTGCGACTCTTCGGCGAGATTCGTGGAGATTCACAAGGCTCTCGGTGTGTCCCGCCTCGAGTCGAGAGTCCACACAAAGTCCCACTGGCATGCTGGCGAATCGTGCAGGTGCGTTGCTGAAGGCTGACGTGATTTCGTTACCTGGCTTACAAGCTCTTGGTTCCAGACGGAGCACTCCCGCGTGCTAATTTCTCAGTAGCCACGTGGCAGGGTGTGCCAGGTTCTTTTCGAAGGACTGCTGCAACAACTGCTCTCTGAAGGTTGGCTGTGTAATCGGCAGGACATGTGTGTTTTCCAGGTACAGCAATGCCATTCGGGCCAACGCCGCATTGCTGCTGTGGGAGGAGGCGAGATCTCGTTCGGCTATGGCTGCTTGATGTCGCCCTGGGCAGATCTTGGCAAGGCTGTGCATCTGCTGACGCGCATGATCTCTTTCGGACCTAAGCCGGATCGGCTGGCGCGGCGCAGCAGCACAGTGGATGGTGATGCCTGGTGAATGGAGGGAACTGCTCCGCTTCACAGCTGAGGTGCAACCTGACCCTCGCCACATGTGCAGAGCATGGCAACGCAGATCTCGCTGCCAGCATCGTGGCATCTCTGGTGCATTTGAGACAGGTTGGAACTGCCTTAGTTTCGTCTCAAGATGTCTCAAGCCCATGCCCATGGCATCCCATAGTTTGATCACAGGACCCCAGCTATGAGAATAGACAAAGCTGCGTCAGCAGCAGTGTCACAAGTTTGTGGCACGGCATGCCAAGGAACGGATGCGGACACGTCGTCAGCAGCTTGATGCCCCTTGGTGCTATCTCCCAGTCAGGAATGTCCAAGCTTCTTCATTCTTGATCGAGGTCGTTGCACACAACACCCTGGTCGCAGCTCTTGCTCGCCAACGGAGATGGCAGTCTGCCTTCGCTGCGGCCATGTCAGCGCCCGCCCAGGACAGCTCCGCAAGACAGGCACACACAAACACACAAACACACAAACACACACACACACACACATGCAGATTTGCGCACACTTTCACCCAGACACGCTCAACCATAGAACTCACAATTTCCACCACACACCTTCCCTACTCACACTCGCTTTCGTTGTGTGTGTGTGTGTGTGTCCAACCCTGTTTCCAAAGGGCATTATTTTTGGATGTCGCTGACGCTGATGGCAGATAAGCAGGGTGGTCAGGAATCTGCGAGTGTCTGTCCTGGCCAACGAAGACCAGACACCGCAGAGGTGCAAACGTACCTGATGCTCGGTCATGCAAGCCCAGTCACGCGCCCGCAATTCAAGGGGCCGTTTGCGACGATCGGCTTGGTTACCGAACATAGAGCCTGGCTCCATCCAGGTGTCCAGACCCACACGATTGGAGGCTGCGGATGAATGCAGAAGTGTTTGTCTCTCCATTTATGTTTCCTTTCGTCTTTCGGTACTCGTAGCTCGCGTTGAATCGAGTGCCTCCCGATCACACGGCACTGACGAGCCGAACGCTCGGAGCATGCATTCAGAAGTTTGCCACAGCAGGGGCGTGCCCATCTGCAGGTTGGGCCCATGTTAGAGAGCTCATCATCAAGAAGCTTGGGAAAGTACGGGGGTGTAGATTGTGCGGTCAGGATGTCATCACCTTCAATTCATTGCTGGGCATCTTGGCTGCCATGGCATTGTCTGAATCTCAGGACGCAAGGCTCAGGGTTCAGTTCTTCTGGAGGGCCCCAGAGCCCTCTTGTTGTCAACTGGATTCAGGGCAGGTTCGATCGACCTCAGGAAGTCTCGAAGATTCTGATCGCTGGGAAGTCGCTCTCGAAGTTCTACGCCAGATGAGCTTGCGAGGCTGCCGATGTGGTCTGCAGTCCATGTTTGCTTGTATCCCTGTGTTGAAGCAGCATGCGCGAACCGTGAGCAGCTTCCCAACGTGCCTTGACTTGCCGAAGGCCTCCGATTGGACGGCGTGACGTGCCTCGGCTTTGGCTTTGCAGCAAGCCTTGTGTTCGCAACTGTCTCGGAAAGCCTCTTACAGCAGGCACCGCGCCGCAGCCGCGGCCTGCGGGCAATGTTGGCAGGCGCCGTATGGGAGCCCTGAAGCGTGTCTGGATGTCAAGACATGGCCCATTGCAATCTGTTACAGGCAGCACTGGCGTTGATGAAGACGGAGGCACCGGGTGTCAAGCGGCGGTTTGCAGATCTTTGCGGCTGTTTGGAATGCGCAGGCTTCCGCTGACCTTGCGACACTCACAGCACCTGGACTCACACAGTGACACAGTGTGCAGCCAGGGTCAGCATCTGCTCGTAGCTGAAACGGTATTGTGAAACCTCAAGCCTTCACCGATGGTCACGCTTGGCCTGATGACTGGCTCAGATCCCATCAAGCTAACAGCTGAGGCGATCGGCACAAATTGTGATAAGGCTGGCAGCTTTTCCTGCTACAAAAGACTGGCAACGATTGCAGAGCCACGGGGTTCAGGGTCATTTCGGCTTCGTCAGCTTCTATCGTAGCTCAGCTTTCATGTCCCCCAAGAGTCCGGGAGAAACTTTGAAGAGCCTTCACAGGCAAGTCAGTGGCAGATTGCAGTGCACCTGTTGTCCGATCGCGCCGTAGACACTGCTGAAGCCTGAGCTTCGAGATGCCTGTTTGTTTGCCACATCGATATCTCAGGCATGTTCTGGGTACCCATATAAGGTTGCCAAGACCGCTCTTATCTCTGCGAGCGCGACGGGTTCTTTATGGCAGGCTGCTGTGCAGGCCGGAGCGCGAGCATCCTCGCACGGCCTCCGAGTCCTAGCCGAAACCAGGTTGATTATCACACGGCCTCGCCTCAGCGACCCACCCGACTGTCAGATGCTTCTCGCGCTGAAGCAGAGAGCCGATGCAGTGGTCGCTTGTCGGACAGGAATCAATGTTGGATGTGCTTCTGTCATTTCGAGGTGACGTTGGGTTGATGCAAGCTATGTCACAGAGGCCCCTGTCAATGGCTACAGGCTATGTGAAACCAGCGGGATGCAGAAATTCTTTACATCCTTCCTAATCGCATTTTGCTTCTACCCCTCATGAGATCTCGACATCTTACATATGTGTGTGGATACGTGTATGGGCGCTGATCAAAAGGGCTTGTGAGAAGTTATGTGAGATGGACGATGGGAATATGCAGTTAGTAGCCGTTACCTTGCAGCAAATCCCGTCGTGCCTGTACCAGGTTGCCATGTGACACCGTGGCCATGTGTTCGCAGAACACGATGCAATTCAGCTCTGACGAGTCCTAACATCCTGAAAACAAGGTGGCGTCCAGTCTGTTAGATGAAATTTCAAGGAGGTCACCCAGTCCTCCTCCACAAGAAAGCCTAACAGCAGCTGGACGGGTGGACATGCCGTCTCTGCCGATTGAGAACATGGAACAGTAGAAAGCCGCACCATTGGATTACCATAGTTCGCGGAGTGCAACACCCATGAACAGCCGCTACAGAGAGTCGCTGCTGCTCTACTTGCTCGCCCGAGGCCTACAATGCCACCATCGCAGCCACTGAGAAGGCCCAACATGTGAGAAAGCTTCCTCTGCGGGAACGGTTCTTGAGTCTTGGAGCAGGCTGCCAGATGGTCCAGCTCCTTGATGCTGATGTCGAAAATGGAGGAGGCAAAGACATGCAAAGACCCTGATGCTGGAAAGCTCAATCTGGCCTGGCCTCCTGCTTACATGTCTCGTGGATCTTTCTATGTCCGTCGCCATAGACCTGCCTTGCTGGGCTGCGCACAGACTGCTGTAATCTAACCCGTAGCAGAAACTGCACCAACTCCGCAGGCCTTCTTGCAGCTGTCGGCCACGACATTTAATGCCACCGGGACATGTTTATTTAGGGGTTATTGGTGCACAGGTAGGGTCAGATCTCACACGTCCAAGGCCAGCATCAGTGCATGTGAGAAGTCAGCTGCCTGGGAGGCAGCTGAGCAGTGCTGGTTGAGTCTTGCACGGCTCTCCCGCCATCATGTGCCACCAGGCCTCGCTGTGGCTCTTTGACGAGATGCTGATGCGTAAGTTGGCAAAGGATTCTCACTCGCTATGTGCAGCACGCAGTCGAGCTTTCTGATTCAATTCATCTCGACCTTGCATTATGTCCAGCAGAGGGGCAAAAGAGTATTTCGGGTTCCAGCACGGCAGGTGGAGATTGGGAGAGAGTGGGTCTGTCCAAGTGGTACTGGCTCGTTCCCCGCGTCCTTAGCGAAGTTGGCGTTGGAGAGGACATTGTCACCTTCAGCGCGCTGATCTCGAGCCGGTGGCACAGACGTAGTCGACTGACCTGATGATGACAGAAGCATGCAGCGATTCACCAAGGCTGCGAAAAGGGCACCCAGTGGACGCTGGCTTTGCACTTTTTCCGCCTCTGCCGCGCGCAGGGTTTTCTGGAAAAAGCACCGCGAACAGCCCCAGCATACCACTGCCCCTGAGTTTTCCTCGCAAACATACTGGTATAGAAAATCGCAGGCTGCGGCCGTCCTTGGGTTCACAGTGGGTTCAGATATATGGTGTGCGATGGTTTCGGGATCAGCCAGTGCCTGTCAATGCTTGACTGTCCGCAGCTGTCTTATCAAAGTTGCTTGGCCCGGGGGCCACCCCTGGGGAGGGCCTTCCCTACAGCATGCGATTACGTGAGGCGGGCGCAGGGGAAGACAGGGGTTGACCCTGGGGAGTGTCTCCGTGAGTGCGGTCTGAAAACGCTGAACTCTCTCGAAGGTGCTGTTCTTGGCCTTGAGCTTCGTCTGTGCATCCGGCAACCAGGTGCGCCTCGCAAGCCCCTGTCAAGCATCTTCGTCTCAGCATTCGGGGGTGCCTGCAGTCGCATCCATTTTCGATGCCCGCCAAATTTTACGATTGTTCTAGAGGTTGCCGTTCGCAGCTAAAGACTGGATCAGGAGGCGACAGACGAGCTTCCACGAGACGATGAGCCTCGTTGCCAGAGTGTGTCCTGTGTGCCTAGGGGTTCAAGACACAGTTAACTGCGCTTTTGAAAACCATATAAGGAGTGTGCTTTCTCGGACTCGGACAGCTGCGCCTTGCAGGCCGGGGCGGCTCGGGGAGAGGGGGGAAGATCTCATAGTACTTCATAGGGTTCCGTGGAGGCTCTGCAGAGGCACGCAGCTCGGGCACCGCGGCCCCTTGAGCTGATCCCGACTCCCAGCGTCCAGGGCGAGGGCGCTTACATCTCCAGCAGCCCGGAAGCAACACAGTCACCCCCAGCAAAAAAAACAAGCTGCAGTCTCGCTCGCATATAGTAAAGCTCGGATTCAAGGTCGAGAGTCCAAATCCTTTGAGTGGACGGAGCTGCGGGTCTCTGAGAGCAGCATCGAGGAAGCCTTGAAAGCCCCCTTCGCAAAAAGCAGCTGGCCTTTGCCATTCGGCTTGTCAGCCGGTGACGTGGCACGATGGCTGCAGCGGGAGCTGTTGTCGACGAGCCCTTTTGGGCAGTTCGGCATGCTCGTGCCGTGGCCTGAGGAGGACGATGACCAGCTGGGCCATGGCGGCTGGGTCGGTTACTCCCGAAGGCAAGTCTGCTATCTGACTGCGAAGAGCTACCTGGGGGCAAAGGCCCGTGGGTACAATGCCGGACTCTTTCGCCTTATGAGCATGTGCCCGGAAACGGGGGACTTTAGACACTCCTTTGCGATGCTCTTAGCAGCTTGCGCTCTGGACTGCATTTCAGTTCATCCCTCTGCCCTCGCTGCGGTCTGACAGACTTGGCATGTTTGGCACTGATGCTTGAGGTGCGGCAGATCCGACTTTGGCGAATGGCAACCAGGGGCCGCTGCTTTTGACGGCCAAAGCTCGTGCGGCCCCTTCCGTGGAGGAGGCAAGGATTGCTGTAAAGCAGGTGTGCAGTAGATAGGTAGCTGCGCCTCGCCTAGCCCCGTGAGGTGCGCCAGAAGGCAGAAGGTGTGTCAATGCAGGCTGCCAAACTGCGAGTCTGCGACTACGACACGGGGGTTGCTTGACTCCTTGACCAGCCCCGCAGACAGGACAGCAACGGTAATGGACGGCATCATTGCAGGATGCATAGATTTAGATTTAGATGGTGTGAAAGCTTAGGCTGGCCCCTTCGATGGCGTCGAATCGGTGCCAGAGCGGGGCTGCAGGAAGCGTCAGCAGGATGCTCCAGGCGTCGACTTCATGATCGGCGGGGAGCCAGGCCAGGCGACCCAGGACCCAGTGCTTTCAAAATCAGTAAGTGTTTAGCTAACAAGTACAAGTCACAGAAGGAACTCAGAGGGTGTCTTCAGTTGAGTTGGAGTCATACTCGTACCTGTGGCTGGAATCTGAGCCCCAGGACATCTCGGCCTCTTGGTTCGGAGGCTACTTGTTCGACGCAAAAGCCTGTGGCCTTGGTGGTGGACAGGACGAGCGCTTGTCAGTCTACTTCCCGGAAGTCACAATTCTCGCATATTTCCTTTCGCAGAGCGACCCATTCCCTCAGCTTCGCCAACCCGCCTGGTTCCTGGGAGCACGGAACTTCTTCAAGAACTTAGACGGCACGGCTCGGTTTGACTCGCCAATGATCCTGACAGACGTGCCCCTGAAGTCCGACCTCGTTGATGTTTCTGTGGCGGATCACCTCTTCGAGATCAGCTCTTCAAGGCCTGTCGTCGTCTTTATGAGCGAGAGCCAGGGCTTGGTCGACGACCACTCGCCTTGGGAATTGAAGCTGGCCCGTCTGAACCGCTTACAAGCGCAAAGGGAGATGGGCACCGGCCAGTTCGCCTTCGAGAAGCAGGCGCAGTGTTCGCTGTGCTTCGCTCCGTCTGTATTCTGAAGCTGCTGAGCTACTGGCTTGCTTCACTATAGCCACGATTCACTTAACATTGTAGGATAGGATTCGCCCCCGGCTCGACCGTTGAATTCTGTGTAGGTTCGCGCGTGGTATCGGTCTTTAGCGCTGACCTCCTACGATGCGGCTTATCAGCATGTGGCAGGAAGTTTGCGGGCGCATCATTTGTTCTGTTTTGCTGTTAGCATGATTAGCAAAGTGTTGTTGCACCCGGGTCAGCACTCTTGTGCGGGGTTCTGGCACTCGAACGGTGCGCCTTCACTCCCTGCACAATACCACATGGTGCCCGCAGCCGGTCATGCTTCTTCCACTGCCGACGCACGTTTTTTTCGCAATCGTGCTGCGTTGTCGCCACACTCGCGCTCCTGCAAAGTGCCGTGGCTCGCGATTCTGACTTCAAGATGGGCACGGGACTGTAGAGCAAGCTGGCTTGGCAACGTGCGACCGCCAGATGCATGGAAGTGGAAACCACGAGACCCAATGCCGAAGTCCGAAGCGCCTCAGAACTTGCGCCTTTGCTTGCCTCCTTTCACGGTAAGCTCAAATATCAAACCAGCGTTACCAAAGCGAGCAACCACGGACATACGTGCCCGTGCCCGCAGCAGTGACTTGCTGTCAGTGTTGTCTCCTTGTGCATGAGGAATTGAATCATCCTCGGAAGTGTTGGTGTGCTGCCAGCGACAATCGAATTGATCACTGCGATTGTGCTTCTCTTGGTGAGACTCCCAGGAACGGATTCATGGCGCCTTGCGTGCCCTCGTGAAGTCCATTGGGACTGGGCCATGGTTCTCCGGCCTTTGGTGGGGCGATTCACAGCTCCCTGGAAGGAGTTCATGCTTGATCGAGCATCGGGCTGCGGACCCCTCGTAGCATCTTAAAGCTGGTTGGAGGATGATGTGGGATCATGGTAGGCTTTCAGGCGCACATGCGTTCGCCACACACACTTCTGATAGAGACACTCGTAGGAAATGCCCCCCGCCCTCACTGCACGGCAACTCCAGAACCAGGGCAAAGACACAGGTGGATCTACTTCTGCTTGATTCTCGTGATGCACTGTAGTCTATAGTTGCGTGAGATTGGCTGCTTCCTCCACACAAAATGCGGTAGTCGATCTCATGTGCCGGAAGGGTGCAGGGAAAGACAGAGACAGAGAGCTGAACACGTCTGCTGTCTGCTGTGAGGCTCGGCTTCTTGGCCATCTGGCTTGGCCACGCCTTGGCCGCTCCGACCTGGGGGTGGCCTTCGCGCACTCACGGCAGCCCTCTGAATGGAAAGTTGGAAACTCTAAGAAACCCCGGCCATATCTTTTTTTGGCTCGATCCTCCTCCTCTCGCTCCGGTGTACACAAGCCACTATGTGAATTTCATGTGTAGAACTTGCAGCCTGCAGGCCCGCTGATGTTGGACTACTACATCTATGCAGATTTCACGGAAAATCCTGGAAACCAGTGTTACGTGATTCCTGGCGAAGCTTGCCGAGCTTGCTTGAACGATGCTTGCTGGACTTAGTCGGCTGGATGTTTCTTTGGGGGTTGCAAGCGCCACGGAGAGTCGATCACCCGTCACATCCCCAGGTGTGTCAAAGCCCCGAACCGCCGACCAGCGCCTACTGGAGCCTTGGCAACCTTAGCCTGTTGCAAGTTGTTGCATGTTGCGTGCATCTTATTACAAGCGGCTTAGCTGTTGAGCCGAGGATGCCCGAGGGAGCACTCTTCGATGGGCGGCCCTGTGTACCAGATGCCTCCATTTGTGGGCAGAAGGGCTTCGCAGATGCCGTCAAGGCCTTCGGGCACCAGACAGCAGCTCGGAAGATGCTGGCAATGTCCACAATCAACTTTTTCAATCCTGAGTAGCAGCAGCTGCAGGACTACTGCGGGATTAAGAGGAGTACTCACTAGTATCACTCGTATCCGTAGCAGTAGTAGCAGTAGTAGCAGTAGTAGCAGTAGTAGTAGTAGTAGTAGTAGCAAAAGTGGTAGTAGTGGTAGTAGTGGTAGTAGTGGTAGTAGTGGTAGTAGTGGTAGTAGTGGTAGTAGAGTAGTGGAGTAGTGGAGTAGTGGAGTAGTGGAGTAGTGGAGTAGTGGAGTAGTGGAGTAGTGGAGTAGTGGAGTAGTGGTAGTAGTAGAGGTAGTGGCAGTGGAGTAGTGGAGTAGTGGAGTAGTGGAGTAGTGGAGTAGTGGTAGTGGCAGTAGTGGCAGTAGTGGTAGTGGCAGTAGTGGCAGTAGTGGTAGTAGTGGTAGTAGTGGTAGTAGTGGTAGTAGTAGTAGTAGAAGAAGTAGTAGTAGTAGTAGTAGTAGTAGTAGTAGTAGTAGTAGTAGTAGTGGTAGTGGTAGTGGTAGTGGTAGCAATGTCGTCGTCGTAGTCGAGCATCGTGCTCGCAGCCGTAGTCGTCGTAGTAGTGTAGTAGCAGCAGTAGTATCAAAGTTGATAGTGCTGCCGCCGAGGTATCGGTCACCTGGAGACATATCGAGGAAAAGGTGGCCTGGGGAGATTTGGGCAAGAACGTTTTTGACATCCTCCTGGCGTAGATCACTTGCTTCCAGCTAGATTATATAGGTTGCTTTGCCACGTGTACACCATGCCATCGTCAAGATCTGTCAGCGCTTTAGTGCGCACATGATAAGCTTGACGGCATCTTTTGCGAATCCAGAATGAAATGCCACCTGTGGCGATACGTGCCGGGCGGTTTTTAAGCGTTTCACACTTGATCATTGGTAGGTAGGCACTGAGCCTTCGGGGATGCAGCACCTGATGGCAAAAGTCCGGTTCCAGATTGCTGTCCGCTGCGACACGGCTACTGCAGGTGGCACGCAACGGTAGCCTTCGCTTTCGGTAATGCAGCCAACACGATCAGAAATTTAGTCAATCACGCCAATGAGAAACCACGGCATCTGGCCAGGCTGGCAATGCAATCTCTCTCCACATCCGTCCTTGGCTTCCAGGTCAGCTTGCATAAAGCTGTTCCGTAAACCGCAGATCGTGCTACTGACCGTCCGAGGCGTTGAGGATGCAGTTTGCAAGACCGTCGAGAATCGTGCCAGGGGCTCAGAAGCAGAGGCAGCAAAGCAGGTAGGAGGCCAAAAGGCCAAGCTGCCCCCTGCCTGGAGGTCCTGCGAACCGTGAGCAGGCCATGCTCTCAACTATTTGGGTCAGGGTTCGTTTCTTTAACTCTTGATGTTTTTGCCGTTCTCGTGTGGAGAAAAGGCTTCCAGGCTCTGTGCCATCGCATTGCATCTCATGCTGGTAGATGTTCGGTCGACTGCAGCCGGTGCCGGGTCCGCAAGCCGAAAGCGCACGAGGATGGTGTCGGGCGTTACCTGGACCTGGAACAAAGGCACCACAGAAATGCAGGCGGAGTGGCGGAGCTTCTTGCAGAGCATCTCAGAAGTTGTCGATGTCCTGGCTTGGCGAGGTGCACGTGGCCAATGCATGCCTCTTCAAGAGAACCATTGACTCATTGACCAGCTAACTCACCCATAAACCTTTGCTGAGCAGCTTCTCAACCATCAGTGATTCAAATCAGCTTATGTGTGACGGAATGGTGACACGGCAGCACTTCTGCTGTAGAAGAGAAGCTGCAAATGATTGGCACCTTGAAGGGTTTCGCAAGACTCAATATGATTCAATATGATTCAACCTCATTCCCAGAAAGATTTGTTGATGTGACCCTAGTTGGATTTGCGAAGTCCACTAAGTGAATTGCCAGCTTTGTTGAGCACCAGTTTCCGGTACACGGGACCATGGGGCATCTCCATCAAGCGTGGCCCGGTCGATGCCGGGTTGGTGCTATGATATGCTTGTCGTAGTCATTTGCCAGTCGGGGCTGTGATTCTGGTCTTGTGTCGACGTGTCAAGATTCATGCATTGTTCAACATATGTCTTTTGTCAATCGATCTGAATCTCTTGCCTGCCCATGATCGCTGTATGTTTCCATCAGCATCCCCACTGTTTCTGCATCGCAGTTGCGTTCTGCTTCGGATGTTGCTGCTGTTGAGGCCCCTGCTGAGGCACTTATATTCTTGCGGAACGGTCAAGGGCCACTAATGTCGACGTCACAAGGTGACGGATGCACTACGCTGCCTTTCACTTGTGTCCTTTCAGGCTTGCCCAGATTGATTTGCCAGCTCCGAGAAATCTTGTCAATCTTCTGCTGATGTTGCAACTCTTGGGAGTCCTCAGTCCTCGCAACGGAGCAAGCCGCGGGGGTTAGTGACACGAAGAGTGTTTGAGAGCAGCCATGGCCAAGAGGCCAACACTGCAGGGGGAGACTTGACGTGAGGGCTCGTCTTGGAGATGTGCACGACGGTGTTTACGCCAAGCACAGCTACGTGATGACAAGTCTTCTCCTCCATGCAGCGTGTCCCATGTAAATCACAAAGCTCCTCCTGCGAAGTCGCAGGCGGTGCACTCAGGGTCCCGTCCTTTGCACATAATGCAAAGGTTGCAGTCGTTGAGGAGGCCTCGACTGCGAGGGCATTGGAGACAAGTCAGTGTTAAAACTTCACAGTATGCGCCTTGTGCTTGTCCTCCTGGGAGCAGGCCAAGTTTTTAAGGAGGTCTTGATTTTGCCTGAGCATGTTCACCAGTACAGAGGATGAAAAGCATGAGTGGTTTTGCAATCCTGTGTTTCGGCTTGTATGGGCGCAAGTTGCTCTTTCGAGCAGCATGGTATAGCATGTGATAGCTCAAGGACCGGCATCACGTCCTTGAGCTCCGGTTCGTGGCTTCCTCTTGCCTTGGCTTTTGTGTTCGAGGCGTACCTGGCCTGGAGCGTTCCGGACCAACCAGAGTTGGGGACCTAAGTGCTGCGAATCGTGTATTTGCCTGAAAGAGACTGTGGGACAGAGTGAGAGCGAGAGAGCCAGTCCTTCGGCAATGGAAATACGACGAGTCGACTCATGTGCCTTTTGGCTGGAGGACGCTTGGGGGGAACAAGCCCCTACTTGTAATTAGAGCCGACACCCAACACAGGGGCCTGGGATCCAAGAGCGCGCACGCGCCGGGGGTCTCGGCCCCAAGCCCTAGCAAGCATCCAACAGAACAATCTCGCTTTTGCTTCTTCTCCAGCAGGCTTATGGGAAAGGCTGGCCATCCCCGCTGTCAGCTGGTACAACGGGGCTTTACGGGGATGCCAGAGCAACCCAGCCTGTGCAAACATGTCTGTTGTGTCGGAAAGGCGCGGTGGGGAAGAGATAGAACAGAGAGAAGCAAGGGCCCAGCTGTTCAGCGAACAAGACAGCATTGTAGCATGAGGTGGATTCGTCGAGAAGATGCCGCCTTCCAGGCTCTGCTCTCGATCCACGTAGTGTTGCAGCGTACTCGTGGACACGTGAACCACGCATGCACCTTTGCGCCAGGAGCTGTCCAGATACAATGACAGGCTCAAAGATCAGAAGATCGAAGCAAAGAAGCTCTGAGCTCCAAGATGCCTGGGTTCATTGAAAGCGTGCCTGAAGAAACACACACACACACATGTGCTTATATATATATATATGTGTATATGTGTGTTAATGAATAGATAAATATACATAGATATATGAACATATATATATATATATATATATATCAAACAATTCGCATATTTGTATCCGTTTTGCACATGTGTTTGTACATGAAAACAGGTATCGATCTACATACTTGCTGAAATTTGATTATGCTATTTGCACGCATGCACCTATATTAACAAATGCAAGATATGTGTTCAGGCATGTTTGTCTTTGTAGTGAAAAGCATTGTATCTCCAGATTTCTGTCTCTGTCTTTCCGTGTGTATGTATATATATATATACACACCTGTGCGTGTGTGTGTTTGCGACCGTATGTGATACATGCCTGAAGAAAGGCAGGATAGATCTATGCTTAATGCGTCGTATGTATGTTCCTTGGTACTTGTGCTTGTACGTGTGTATATACATGCATGTGACACATGGGCACACACATATATATATAATATATATATATAATATAACATATATATATATATATATATTCGTATGTATGTATATGTACATGCTCCCCTCCAATTGACCCGCACTACCTCTGAATGTGTGCCTCCGCTGTTTGGGTCTGCAGTAGGCCATGTCAGTTGTGTCTGGGCAACATCAGCATTCATCAGCCGTCTACCTTCGTAGCGGATGATACAAGCCATGTAATCAACTGTAATGTACTGGTCAAATATATTATTATTATTACGTAGAGGATTGAACTATACGTAAGTGCGTGTCAGTACGGGACTTACCTTGTACATGTATACATACATATATGTTTATTTATTTTTTTATACACATATACACACATGTGTCTGTTTTTTATGTGTGGCTGAGTGTATGTATGTGTATGTGTGAGTGTATATATGTGCGTGCATGTATATGTGTGTATGTATACGTACGTGCGCAGGTATGCATGTATGTGTATGTATGTGTGTGTATGTGTAGGTATACGCATATTACGTCTGTGAAAATATCGATATAATCATATTTACATTTACACGTGCACGTGCATGTATGTACGTATGTTGCATGTATGTACGTATGTACGTATGTACATGAGCGATCTCAAAATGCACAGTCACAATTACATAATTGCACGAATACGTGGTCGATGAGTGCATGTACCATGTTATAATGGCAGATTGAAGGTAAGCCCTCATAGACCGCCTGGATCAAATATGGCGGCTGCAGAGCCCCGGGCAGCATCACATTGTGCAGACAGGCTGGCACATAGACAGAGTAAAAGAGCACATTAAACCTGCATAGCTTTGCTTCGATGGGCGACAAGGAGGATGTTTTGAACTTGCTTCTCAAGGTATATAGTGTTGGCCATTGGCACCCGGAATGCTGGCTATCTGAAACTTAATCTCATGTTTGCCCTGGAACGAATCACGTGTCATAGAGAGCATTCAGACAGTCATTCGCTTGACAGTTTCACTTATTTTGCAGGAGGACGTTGCAGGAGAGTTGGTGTGATGAGTCGGAGTCATCGCGATGGTGAATTCAATTTAACATCATGTCGGGCTTAATTATCGCACACAATCTAGCGCAAGCTCGCAGCAGCTACAGACCCCGGCGTCTGGTGCTGGTGGGTGTGGACATGCAGTTTATGATGTCTGTCGGTCCAAGTGTTGCTGGAGCTGTGGGTCATGTTTATGCAAAGTCTGTGTGCCATGATTGCTTGAAGTCGGAGACTGCTCCGACATCTTGCGAACTCCTGCACCGCTTCGTCCCTCACACATTTGCCTCGTTGTCATTGATGCCGTGCTTGACGCATTAATGGCAAATTACAGATATTACAAGGAAACACCAGAGGTGTTGCCACTGGGCGATCGGAGTGACTCAAGCCCGCGGATGAAAATTAGTTGCGACAACAGTGCATTGGTCCTTGCACGGGGTAGTGCTCAGCAAGCAGAGGCTGTCGCATGCTGTCGCCACCAACTTGCTCCGCAAGCTTTGGGCCAAGAGTTGCCATATTGGCATGCTGCGGCCATGGCAGAGGGAGGCGAAGAGGAGTCGGAAGACGACTCTGTGACGGTGAGCGCCGGAAGCCCAAAATGTTTCTGCACCGGATTTGCAGCGCTCGTGCCATGACATCTAGTTTGCGATAATATCAGACTGCGTGCCCAGGTGCGATCTCTGGGGGGAGCTATCACTTGCTTCCGTGTGCCGCGTGCCACCACCGCGCGGGTGCCGCGGGCTATTGATTACTGCAGGATGTGCCGCTTAGCACTGAGCGGTTTATGCACACCCGAGAATACGCAGGCGTTGAAGATACGTCTGGCACGGAGTTGTGGGTCTCCGCCCTATGCGCAGCGCCTGCTTCAAGGCTAGAGTCAGAGCTTCAGCGAATCCTGTCAGTAGCGAGCAGATGCCTTGGGAAAAGATAGCTCAAGGTAGGAACCACCTGCGGCGCAAGTTTGAGAATTTTGCTCCCAGATGGAAGTGTGCGCTCAACCCTACTCCATCCGTTTGGAGTTGTTGTTATTCTGCACGGCAGCGTTTTTCGCATGCATGGTAAGTTTCTTGGGTTGCGAATCTCTGGCATCTGCACACTTTGATTCCTACTTCAGATCTCACCCTCGACCCCGCGCTAACTGAGTGTCCGCATGTGTTAGATCCAGTTCTCCTTTTTAAGAGCCTTTCTTGTGGTACCAGTATGCTTCAGCTTCAGCCTTTCGGATTCTACCTGGTCGTTTTCCGGTTATCCTGCGTCAGCTCTGCCGATTGCAGCAATCGTGAACTTTCAGCAGCACCATTCGAGCCCGCACAAAGTCTAGAGGATAATAGCGTGATCCCTTGGACATGGCCGGTGGCCGTTTATCAACGTTTCCAGCTGAAGTGACCAGTGAAACCTCGGTCAGGGGAGAGAATTCTCGAAGACGACGCCTCTGTGGAGTCGGCTGTGACGAATGTGCCTGCATTGGAATTGTTGCGGCTGAGTTGCAGAGACGATGAGTGTTACTGCTGACGCTGTATAGGATGCCTTCGGGGACTCATCTGATGCTGTATGGCTGCAGTTATGTCCTTCTTTCTAGCTGGTGTTACTAGTCAATGCCCCAGGGGACGGTGTGTCTGTTTGGAGTAGTCCAGGCCCTTTCCACATGCGACCTTTCGTCGCAGTGCAGTCGGTCAAGGGGCACGTCGTGTCAGTAGCTCAGGCTGGTTTGCACGCCGTGCGAACTTGAAGCTGGAACACACCTAATCGACAGCGCCAGGCAGGGTGGGCTCCTTTGTTCGTTGCCCTTCAACTTTACCGGCACAATGCCCCTCCTGCCTGTGCAGCAGGTTCGGGAATTTGCCAAGCCTTCGAGAAGCATTGCGCCGGCCAGCACCCCCAGAGCCTGTGCAGAAAGAGAAGCCAAGCTAGATTCTATAGATCCTGTTCTAGTTTGTCAAGCCGGACTGGCTTGGTCGCATCTGTCACCCCGATAACTCGGTTGAGCCCCCGAGGACTTCGCCAGGCCCAGTGATGGTCTCACGGCTCTTCTGGCAGCATCGTGGCCAGGCATCAAGGCGGTTGACTAGCAGCCCTGGGCTTCATATGGACTTCAGCTGTCGCTTTCCCTCCAAAACAAAGTCAACACTGAAGTTCCAGATGCTGCAGCAAACTTTGCACTGGACCGTTGAAAGTCGATGTGGTTGGTCCACTTGTCTGCTGATGTCTGCTGTATACCACGATCAAGAATCGAAAGCTTGCTGAGGGCTTTTTTGCACAGGGATTGCTTCGAATTGCATGGATGGAGGTTGAAATTGAGGATGATGTATGTTACCGATGCAGACTTCCCTAGCTTTCGGAAGACCCCAACGGTGAACATTTGCAACAACCCAAACAAACATCCATTGTGGTGATGTTTGGGACCCAGGTTTCACGGCCACCTGGAGATGGTTGTTGAACTGCTTGCAGCTGGTGCTTCAAAGGCCGCCTTTGACATCTTTTTTGTACGTTTCTTCTTCGCGGCCTTGGCCTTGGGGGCTTGCAAGGCTTGCAGTCGAGAGCTGGGCTCACTTGGCCGTTTGTGCTCAGTCACGAGAGTCCACACAGTGCAGCAGGAGAAGCCCATGAAGAACGGTGCAACGCCTCTGCACTTGGCTTCACAGAGTGGCCATCTGGCAGTTGTGAGGCTGGACCGTGGCTCAAAGGAACAGTGGCACATGTATCCAAAAGCTGTGCCAGGTGCCTTTTGACCGCTCGAGCTGAACCCAACGCCGAGGCGGAGGACAGCTGAGCACCTGGGAAGGAAGGACCTTGGCACCTACCGGAGCTAATGCAAGGATGGGCGACGGCCCCTGCACATCGCTTGCCAGAAGAATCACGTGGAGGTGCCGAGTTCTGAAGCGCTCCAGTTTTCGCCGACGCCCGGACGCGCAGGTCATCCGGACCTTGTGCGATGGCGATGCTGATCCCAATGCCCTGCGGCTGCAACGTGTGAGACCGTGGGACAGGCAGAGGCGCCACTTTTGCGCAGCTTCAGACCCCTCGGCTTGGCTAACTAAAGTAACTAAAGACGATCTGCACCCTTGAACACAAACCGTACAACAACGATCGAAGGCCAGCCACTTCGTCAAGTCTGAGCGTAGGGAAGTGTCTCGTCGACATCCACCGAGGCGCCTGGCCCACATGCCATGTCTCCGGCCTTCCCTGCGTGCCAGCGAGGCCTGGAAACCTGGCTTTTAGCAGGGCAGTTAGAAGTTCTGGACCTTGCATCACCCGGCTGAGCCAGGCTATCTTGATGCATTGAAGGCTTTGTGCGAGGCCGGCGCAGACCCAGAGGCCGGAAGAGCTGTGGTGACACATCTGAACAGCAGTCTGCGTGGTACTGCTTAGGCGACGGACAAGAGCGGCACCAGGCCTGCGGTGCTCCACTTGCAGCACCTATGAATGCCCCAAGGGCATGTCCTAAGTGCGGTTCCTGTTGCAGGCTGATTGATGTTGCTATTCAAGAAGGGCACCTGCCGCTCGTGCAAACACTCCATGCCGCTGGAGCCAGCAGCTCGCTGCATTTGGAAATGTGGCATGGCATGCTCTGCTGGCTGATGTGCTTGCGTTGCTGCGTGATGTACATGGTGGTACTGAAACCGTTCATACTGCATCTCGGTGAGGCATCGCAGAATCCAACCGCAATGGCAGGTGAGGGAATGCCAGAAATGCTGGGCCCCGAACCTCGAAAAGTAAAAAATGCCATCGCGGCATGGGTAGCTTTGTTGCAAGCTTCGTTACAGGACACCGCTTCATGTAGCTGCCTACTGCGGCGACTTGCTCATTGTTCGGTGGCTGGCTGAAGAAGGTGCCGTGCATCCTGCATGATGCTGTCAATGGGAATAGGAACCGGCCAGTCTTTCTGCCAGGAGTGCTGATCGACAGCAGGGATCGCCAAAGATACACTCCTCTGCACTTGGCAGCGCGATTCGGATACGAGGTTTCGGCCCTGCACTGCTGCTTTGCATAGCTGCAAAGCTTTGGGGGCTGCTCGAGCCAGCGATCTACAGCACAACTGTTTGCCTCCTCGAGTGGTTGACATTGGGCATTGGTATCATTGGTATGAGGTAGCCAGGTAGCTGAAGGTTCCGGTCCGCACTTGATTGGGCAAGATCTGCTCCGCTCTGGCCTTGCCCTCTGCTTCCACGCACTGTCTTTCTTGCGCTCCAGCAGTGCACGAAAGGTCCGGGATCAACCCTTCGAGACTCTTGCTGATCTCCCATTGGAGTAGTGCCCTCCTGCAGGTTGTCGCCCGCGAGCTTTTCGAGCTGCGTGCCGACCTAGAGGCTATAAGTAGCCGCTTGGAAAGCACGACAGGCAAGCCAGAGCCTGAGGCCAAGCCCATAAGTCCGAGCAAGCCTTTTGAGCAATCACCAGCAAAAGTAGGTGTGCCTTTTTGGAAGGCTTCCGCAGTGCTCTTGGAATGCCCCCAGTGCTTGGAATTTTTTAACCACTTCAACAAGCGGTGATAATGGTTAACGTGACTTCGTGTAGGTAACCTTCCTGCAATGAAGGGTGGATCTGCGTGTTTTCTGTCGCTTTAGTAAGCAAACAGGACGATCTTGCCGAGCTCCCCCTTGCCGTGCTGATGCGAAATTACTGCCCGATGTGTGGTCAAGCCTCTTCAGCGACTGATTGAAATCTGGATCTTCGGTTACGTGTGGAAGAGTCCAACAAAAACGCCATTCCAAGAGCGGAAGCCGTAGCCCCGCTTCGTTGGAGTCGGAGCTCAGGCAGCGGCAGTCGGCCGCTGCATATGGCTGCCCTTTTTGACCAAGAGGTATCTGGGCTGCAAACTTCCAGCTCTATGGGATAGATCTTGAAAGCACACCCGCCGGATCAGCCTCAGATTTGCCGCGATGCTGTGAGGAAGTGGCGCGATTCCTGTGCGAGCAGCACGTTGACATGCCGCACGGCTTGAAGTGCAGGGCGAGCTCTTGAAACTGCATTCCCGGTTGTTTGGTCTTGGCCTTCTCTGTTTAAGCGATGGTTTCGACCCGCCGACATTATCCTAATGTCGATAAGCCTTTGGCTGGCCTCAATCAGACTCAATCACTTCGTGTAGTGTTGCGTGTTGCGTTCAGTCGAGGAATGTCCTCGCCTACCCGGGGCTCTCACCGTTGCACTTGGCCGCCGCCAGAGGAAACCTAGCCTTCAAGCCGCATTTGCGCCCGGTTGGATTGTGAGACACTTGCTTTGTTAGACCGGCCGCCGGGTCGGCCAAGGAAGTGGTGAAAGTTTTGTGCGACTTCGGCGCCAACCTGGCCAGACGGGACATCTTCGGTGCGATGCCGGTGGGACCGTTTTGACTTGTGAGCTGGAGTACATTGGTGCATGTGCGGACCATGTTTAGTTTAGGCCACAGAAGCACGTGGTTCCGTTTTGCGAGATGCGTGGGAGGTCAGCACGGCAGTCCGCTATGGCCGCGATGCGATTGTGTCAGCCTGATGCAAATAGCTTTGGACTGGGAAGCAAGCGGGAGTTCCAAAGAGTGTTCGAACCGTTATTACTACAAGCACACCAACCCAGCTGAAGAACTTGCAGAGTCGCTCACTGAGGCAGTGCATGCTCGACGCAGCGGGCTGCGAAGACTGTGAGTCTACCCCAGGTGCCAACCTTCTTCCCCAGAGTGCAGTTGAACTTCCACGAATACAGTATTTTGGTGAGAACCTCGTCAATCCGCGGCATCAGTCACTGCTCAAAGCTTGTCTCTGCTTGTCCGTGCATCTTACTTCAAAATGTAGGCACTTACACGAGCCCGAAACCTGCGAGGCCATGTGGAGTTTGCTCCCTTCTCTTTGCAAGAGTGATGCTGAATTACTGCAGCCCCACAACGTCTCGTTGCTTCACGTCTCCCAAGCGCTCGATAATTCCGATGCCGACAGTATTTGGGCTGCTGCAGCCCTACAGTATGTAAGAGAGCCCTCCAGATCGCCGTTTGCTGTGCAACAGCGTGGAGTTGTGGGGCAACGCTTGAGTTTGCCAGCCAGTTTTGCTATCGACCAGGGATCTCGGCTTCCAAATGCTTCCGTTGCTTGAGCCAAGTTGCGCCGCCCAACGAAGCTCTTCGAGACCTAGTCGTGCATCAGAGCCTTTTGCCGGATCCTGAAACGACAAGCTGGCGTTCTCGCACAGGAGCCATGAACCAGCAGGGCGGCCAGGGAGTTCATCCAACGCTAGCAACAAAAATCGTAGCTTGGTTGTTTCCTACTTACGTTCGCTGCAGTTGATCCATGACAGTTGCCGGCATCCCTGCTTCCATGCAACCAGCACCTTTGCAACGAAGAGGTCATGTAGATATCCAGTCGTGTTGACCTGTAGGTCTTTCAGCTTAGGCTTAGTCGGCATGTCAAGTCGAGACTTCGAGTAGAAGTAGTGAGTCTAAGTCCAAGTACTCTAGTGTTCGCCTGAGCTTCGAAAGACCTAGAGCTGTGGCATGTCAGCCACCGACCAGTTCCGGCCGAGCCTTGCCAAAACCAAGAGAAGGAGCCTGTGACAGGCTAGTGCGGGCCCTCTTCTGCAATCTGCAGTTTAGCTGTGACACTGCCAGTAATAGCAGATAGCACCAGCGAGTGCAGGGAGGTCTCTTTGTGAGAGCTTCCTGTGTTTGGCACGGCTTGGTGTTCGTTGTACATACATGTGTACCGAATGCATGGAGCAGCAAGGCAGGCGTCGTGCACTTACACACGGTGCGGAGTTCTGCTTGTACACTAACACTCCTGCCAAGGCTGCATGCTCTGCAAGTTCAGAGTTACTTTAGAATTCAGAATGAGAAGGTAGGTTGCGGCAGAGAGTGTCGTCAAGCCCACTGTGCGTTGTGCACGAAGGCGAAAAAGAAACCTCGTGTTCCTCGCTGTGCTGCAGCAGTCCTAGGCCACACAACCTGGCAAATCGGAGACGCTCAACAACGAGGTGAGTGCCGTCGGTGTTTCTTCTGCATATCTGTGCGGACGAAGAAGATGAAACATAATAATAGTAAGTACCTCAGACAGTCGAACGACTCGAGAGAAAGTTGAAGCGTCCGAAGCTCATAAGAATAGAATCGTGGCACTAAGCGAGTTTGTGAATCATCGCCGTGGTCGCCCAATGGCGACAGATTTGGCGGAAACTTCAACAGGAGCTTTGCCCGGCAGATGAGCATTCGTGAGTCGAACTCTTGCAGATACTTTACAAGCATACTATGTTGATGTAACCATCCTGTCGAGGATTGAGTTTTGGGCAACGATGCAATGATGTTGATGCGTATATGTCTCCAACCAAAGATTTGGAGTGGACGACCACCTCATGCGGAACAGCATGCACCGGATTCACTGGAGTCAAGAAAACCTCGACCATGTCGAGCCCGGAAGCGACGTGGGAGCTGGCAGGAAGAGCCAGGACTCCTGCTCTCCAGAGTTCGAGTTCCGAAGCATTTGCCCTGGCCCCCTGTGTTCAGGACGGAGCGGAGCGAGAACTCAAGCATGTCTGGGCTTTCACCGACGGCAAAAGAGCTTCTCACGGAGGTTCAGCGTGCTTACGCGTGTGTAAATTCATGACAGTTGTCATCAAAAGACAGCTCTTTCGTCCGAGACCGTTCGGGTAGTGTCAAACGTGATTCCAGCTGAGCCCAACAACCAGCGTTTGTCTCAACAACATGTAGATATGTGAGTGAGCTGAACTTGAGACAACCTGTGCAGGACTTGAAGAACTGGAAGCCAAACCCTGAATTGCGCATGCCTGTACGTCACTGGGGAAGACCAAGACCTGGAAAAGTGTGCGAGAAGTGGACATGAGTAGTGTCATCGGATTGTTGGTAACTGTCACAGCTGCTGGCGGCAGGTTGACCCAGAGATTCTTCGTGGCGTCCGGCTTGACATCGCTCTGCAGGGTCTTGGACGACACCTGCGTCCACCAGATTCTGGCATGTTTCATGTGGATCCGAAGAACTATGCTTTGAGTCGGAAGACTGCCAAATTTCATGCCACTTGGGCTGGAAAAGACTGTTGAAAAGTTGAATAGCGGGGCACGCCGGTGCCCAAAGCCGGTTTTGCGGGACTGACACAAAGGTCGCTACCCAGTGAAATCACCCGGCCTAAGGCCTTCCTCAGCCACGACTGGGCATCATCCAGATGGATGAAGGTGATTGCGCTTCTAATTGCCTTCAATGCCACTCTGCTGCAGTTGGCATACTGAAAGCCCGCGCAAGAGGCTAGCAGCCGGAGGCATCACCAGCACATAGCAGCGGATGCTAGGTGATGATTTTATCAGTCCGCTTGCATCGACAGGCACGTGCAGCCTCGATCACCACAACTATCGTCAGCGTTCTGACAGGACTTCTGTGTGCTTTCGGGGCGCTTCGGCTGCATTCCTGTGGTTCTGCCTAGCCTCGGCCTCTGTCTACAACAGATATGTTTGCAATGGCATGCATCCCTTCCACCTACCCCACTGCCCCACTGTTGTGAGCGTTGCTGGAGGAGGAATGCTGGTGCATTCCCCTAAACTTCAAACTTCATGCTACTTCGGCGTCTGCTTTCGAATTGCATTTTGCAGTCCATGGGCGGACCAACGAAAAGTTGATCAGACCCCCAGTGACACTGTCAATTCCGAACAATACCTTTTCAGGCTGAGGATACCCTCCATGAAACACCTTGCCAAGTTTAAGGAATTGAGGGGCTCAATTTCTGAAATCTGAGAAGTCCTCTGTGGATTTGAGTGGATTTGCTGCCATGGCCTGCGAGACAGGGTCAGGAACCGAGCTACTCGGCAGCGGTGCCGTAGCCCAGGAAAGATGACGAGTGACTTCTTTTTTGCAAGGTTATGTACTCGATCCCTCCTCAGCCGCGCTTCAGTCCCTTCAGTTTCTTAATGTCAAGAAATCGCCCCTCCAAATTTGGTTCTCAAACTGTCGTCTTCTTGTTCGGCGTGCTTTCAAACTCCTGAAAGTCGCTTGGCGCCCTTATCATGCCCAAATTAGCAAATGGAAGGCCAGAGGCTCGGTTTGCTTCTTTTTAAGACACTCCCCCTCAATTTTTGCCTGCCTAAGCCTTCAGGAGGCTATTAAAAAAAGGCTGTTGGACCTTGGAAGGCCTCCGAAGGGCTTATGTAAGGCCGTGGACTTTGGAAGCTTCCCTGAACCGGCCAAAGCCTCAATGTTGTAAAGACTTGGGAGATCGAACCACTGCATGTCTTAAATTGCTGGGCTTTCGGCTGATCCTTCAGAAGGGCTTTGGTAAGGCCTCGGGATGGACCATTGAAATCAGAAATTTAGCCCCTCATATTGCTTTAGCCCCTCAGTTTTGAGGCAGCTATTTCGTCCAGGTTTAAAGCGGGCCGGCAGGCTAGGGTAACCTTCACATTTCGACGCGCGCTCGGTGGGCGGAGGGGCTCGATGTTTCTTGAGCCAATGATGTCTTACGCGGGCTACCGCTGTAAGATGCTGACTCAGGTACTACCCCGTGATATGTGGATTGCTGTCCTGCCGCATGCCACATTCTGGCTTGTGCTCCTGTTCTGGCAGCGGATTAGAAGCTTCGTGGGTTTTCCAGTTGTGGTTTTCCTGGACAAGCTCTGTATTGCACAGCATGACGAGAACCTGAAAGAGAAGGCGCGATGGATATTTTGCACATTGATTTTTGAAGAAGGTTGCACTCGGGATAATCCTCAGTGTTTTCAGTAGCATGGCAGTTTCAAGACCTCAGAACCTCAAAGCAACAAACGTTCGTCATTCAACGTGGTCCAGCTCGCAGGGGGTGCTGGGACTGGCAGCTTTCCTGAACCGCTCGGATGAACTGACAATTCTTTGGTCCAAAAACTACTTCCGCCGGCTTTGGTGCAGCGGCTTGTCTGACAAGTTGAGCCTCACTTGAAGGTATGCTCAAAAGGCAGTCATCTAGACAATGATGGCAGTTATCAACTTATCCTGCGGAAGCGGCTCGACCCTGCTCGACTGAGGCTTTGAGCTTGCAACGTTTATGAAGGACAGCAACAAGCATGCGCACATTCGGCTGGTGCCCCTGAAGATGGGGGTCTTGGTGGCGCTCTGGTCACAAGTCGCAGTGGTCGCAGCGGCCCTGCTCCACCTTTCGCTAGACGCGGACTGTGGTCACATTCGATGCCATCTCATTGTGGGGTTGCTAAGT
This sequence comes from Symbiodinium sp. CCMP2592, assembly GCA_905221615.1. Classification (NCBI taxonomy): domain Eukaryota; class Dinophyceae; order Suessiales; family Symbiodiniaceae; genus Symbiodinium; species Symbiodinium sp. CCMP2592. The sequence goes on along the minus strand of CAJNDT010000052.1, from coordinate 7,920 downwards.
TGCATTTGGCCCAGGACCAGGAGGGTAGGAGACCATAGGGGACCAAAGACCTCGGAACAGCTGCACGGCCCCAGGGCTGGCGCAACCGAGGAGCCTGGTGGCTGCAGCCGTCATTGCAATCTTTCCTGCGCTTAATTATATTGGCATTGGCCTCATGCAGGACCAATCCTCGAACTGTACCAGGGACGAGTCTGACTTCGAGAAATGAGCAAGTCTTCACTTTGTCCATATCAGGAGCTGGAGGACTTGCCTCGGCAGGTGTGCAACTTTCGGGTGCAGCAATGCGAGCGCCCTCTGCTGCAGCTGTGGCGGAGGAGCGGCCTTCTGCCAGACCATGCCAGACCTTAGACCTAAGGTGCTTCTGCTGCTCAAATCAACACCGACATCCGGACACGGGGGCAGAAATCCATTGCGAGCCTTCGCTTTGCAATCAGCTGCAGAGCATAATTTGCGGGCGGCGATATCGTTAAAGCAGCCTGAGTTGTTTTCTGACAGTCGGGTCGAGACGACCACAAGTCCACCATCCATGACTCGACTCATTCGAGGATCGCGCCGCTGTTGGGCAGATGCTTCAGCAGTGGTTTGGACGACCAAGTGACGTCGGCGAGGAGCCCGAAGACGGTCAAATTTCAAGATCAAACGCTTAGTATTGTTGGTCCTCGTCCGAGCCCGAGAACAGTCAGAGAATTACATGAGATGGGTTCGGCCCCTTGCAAGGAGCACTGCAGACGCTTCAATCGTCTCGTGCGTGATCGCTTGGGCCCCCAAATCCTCGGCTCTGTGCCTTGGGCCCGAGAGCCGCGACACGTACAGTGTAAAGCGTGATGCCGATGTCTGCACATGACCTGTTGATGAGGTTGGAAGTGATGCCCTGCCAATCTCCTACGTGCTCTACGTGGTTTGTTGCAGCATCTCGCCAAGCAGAGGAAGTCAAGACTGCTGCGAATGACACCCTTTGTGATCGTGGCCTATAGCGCCTCGTACTCCATTCGTGGCCAATCCGAGAGCGTTTTGTTCCTCAGGTAATGTTCCCTGGCTGTGTACGGTCATTGACCGTATTGCAGCAGGCTGGCGTGCCTCTTGCCATGCCCACACGAGAACAGGTACAGCACAACAACCCTGATGATTGTAGTTTGTTTTCTGACTGGAAGCAACTCTGGCGAGGATCATGAAACCCTCTGCAAGCCTTGTGCAGTAGGCATCGGGAAACGTCGCCCTGTTTTGGAGGACCGGCCGCCGCAGCTGGGATTGATTCCCTGTTCTGGGGCCTCCGGATTTTCCTTCAATGGGCACAACTCTGCCTCGCGGCGTTGTGCGTCATGCGTGTTAGCCTACTGCTGTGGAAGCAAGGGCGCAACATACAAGGGCATGGAAAGCGCTTCCTGGCGTCAATTGCCATGGTCGTCCCAATAGTAGCAACCGGAATGGCCACCTGGTGGTCTTTCGTTCTGGTCTACGATGCGACTCCAGACAACAGCATGCTTCCCGCGATTCCATTTATCGTGGTGCTTGCCATCGATGTGTACCTATATTGGCCGCAGCATGACTCCAAAGTGACGCAAGCTTTCTGTTTGTCCCGCAACAATACAGAGGATCTTAGTCTTCACGCGTGATTCCATCCCTCCGCTCTTCAAGCGCCACTAAGGCCAACCGTGCAGGTGTCCGACTTGGAACGGACTCCAGAGACGCTACCGGGAGTTTTAGAAGCCGGGGAGATTTGCTCTCCATGTTGCTGGGCTTCAGACGCATCGTGGTCTGAAGCGATGCAAAGGACGTATCGAATTGAGTGGAGACAGATCGCACGAGTCAAGGTTCCTCCATCACTGGCGACATGTTCTCTCCGGTCAACGTCCTTCCCAGTGTATGGCCCAGTGAACAGAAAGGCCAGGAGTGTCACGGCAGAGAGAGCTTCGCTGCAAGCGCTCCTTGTAAGATTTTTGTACCCGTGGTCGCGTAGTAGGAGTTGACTAGGACCCGGAAAGAAGAGACACAGTGAAGCCTGAAACTATGCATGCAGCAGAGATTCGTAAGTTCTTACAACTCCTTCTCGCTGCCGAGTGTGCTCTAGACTTGATTCAACTTTTTGCTCAGTGAGGATAGGGGTGAGGAAAGGGTGAGAGTGAGAAGCCCGTCACCTGTTGGTTCCAACCTTACGGGGCCGTGCTCAACAACATCAGCATGACGACCCGTGGTGATCCGGGCACCCCGCCAGCACTTGCCCGATCCAAGCGTTTGCGACTTGAGACGAGCTCACCCGTGCCATATCCTGGGAGCAACAGAACTTACCAGAGTCAAAGGCATTGGCGGTGGATTTATGGAATCAGGGACTGCCCTCGCTGAAGCTTTCACGAGTCAAGAAGATGAGTACCCGACAGAAGCAAGCACAGACATTCGAGTTCGGCGACAGCCAAAACCATCACCCCAACGCAAGGAGATACGTTGACACAAACAACCAGGGCTTTGGAGGTGCCACAGTCGTTTGTGCATGGGTGCGGCTCCTATCAAACCGGAGCCGGGTTGTCCCGATCGTCGAGACTGTTTGCTGGTAGACGTCCGATTTCGCCAACCCCGTTGTAGCTGTCGGGCAACCTGAATCCCGAAAAAGTCCCCTAATTCAAAAGCCGCTTCGGCCTGTGAAACGAAGCAGGCCAAAAACAAACATCATCTGCTTGATGTTGTTGGAAGTTGTGCCAGGACTCCACGACTTCGAGCAGGACCATTTCAGTGTGTGAGTGAGAAGGAGCATGCTCTGACCTGTCTCACTCCGTCCGCAGCTGAATTCTAATCCTACAACAAGCGCCTAGAGGACCCAGCAGAAGAGTCAACAACCAAAAGCAGCGACTTACCGTTCTATTTCACTGGCTGCAGTGAGCCCGCTCACTGCAACTGGTTTGTCTCGTTCGTTCATTGGCTTGGCAAGCAATGGCAAGCAGTCACGAGGCGTGGAGAGCTCAAATGAAGCAATAGCAACATGCGCCATGCCACTAGATTGGGAATGTCTCAAACATCCTTCGAGCTGAATGCAGAGTCTCTGTTGCCTCGAATCACTTTCAAACCTCGGCATTTCCTTTATCGAGTTGTCCCGGCAGGCTTCGGGCCAAAGCCAAGGACATCGAAACAGTCGAGATATGCGGTCCGGTCCACCCTATGTAACTGCATACGCTAATGCAGTGTGGCATTGCTCTTTTACATCCGCTGCTCGAGCCCTCTTGGGAGGGCGAAGAGTGTGTGTTGCAGCACTGCTGCTAGCCATCTTCCCGTTTCCTTTTCCTACTTTCGCTTTGCGGCTGCACGATCCCAAGGGGGTGTTGCCGACCAACCTTTCGCAAGCCATGAGGGCGTGGGCCTTGCTTTCTGGGCAGGGAATTTTCTCTGGCACGGCTCTGCAGGTTATCGCGCTGACTTTGTCGTGGATTCGGCACGGGCAAAACTCCGCACCGCCCCATCCTGCGACGTCAGCTGGCAAATCCGTACGCCGAGTCATCAAGAACTTACACACGAAGCTTGCCCACAAAGCCGGTGCCAGTAGAGCACACTGCCGCTGTGACAGGTGGATTCCAGGTTGCAGGCAGCAACATCTTGCACATTCAGCTTCTAAACCGGTGTAGAGCAAGCCTACTCGTCGTGGCGTTTTTCAGAGAGGCAGCGCTGCACCCCACATGTCGCAGCCGGCTAGTGACGAGTGTTTTGCCGGGGGGCTCTCAGCTGGCATCTTGAGTTATCGGCCAACTTACAACCCCCCACCCCCACCCGGAGATTTCAAAAAAGATCGCCCAAGTTTCTGGGTAAAGGGTAGATGTTTCATTGAGGAGCGATTGAATTCGCAGTGGTTTTAAGATCTTTCCGTGGTTCAATAAATCTCGCTTCTTGAGGAAATGTGATTACACATAGATTTTATTAGAATCTGGTTCTGTTTAGCAAAAAATCTTTAGTTTTTATTAAATAGTTGAGCTCAAAAAAATCCTGGCTCGATCAGGGGAGTCGAGGAATGCTTACAAAGCCTCTTTAAATTGTTGTTGCCGGGAGTGGGGGTTGATAATTCGCTGGCAATTGAGGCTAAGACACATCCACCACAAGTGGTTCGGCCTCAGCCACTGCAGTGAAAAAGCCAGCATCAAGCCGTCAAAGAGTTGCTCTTGAGCGAGCGTCTCAGAGCTCACAAGCAAAAACTTGTGAGTCGGCTTGGGATTTGCCTGAGAGTCTTTCCCGAGTTTCCTTGTTCAGGGCTTTTCAAAGTGTTTCATGAGATGCCGCAGATCTCGAAGGAAAAGGTTCTGCCATCTTCCAGGCGGCTAGCTCTCGTCGCTGATTTCGCATCAGATTGCAGTTCGATCGGGAACTGAGTGACTCAAAAGCCCTGCATGCCACGTCGCCTTGTCGGTTCGACTCTGAGCCTCGGGGCCTCGGCTCCTCCTCCCGGTGAGGAGCTTAGGACCTTAGGCTACGAGGAGCTCAGGCGGCGATGCTCCGCTGTGGCCGGGCCGGGAGCCTCAGAGCTGCAAGGAATTCGGAGAATCGGTTCGAATCTTCGGTACAAGCATTTCGAGATCGTCCCAGTCCCGTCTTTGAAGGCCTTTCACTCCGCTTTTGCCTGCTCAACGCAGCGGCTAAGCCGATCCCTTTCAACCAGCCATACCGTACTCGTACCTGCTTCTCGAATCGGAACGGCAGATGTCAGCTGGCCAGCATAAAAACGTTTTGCTCCCGCTGCCGGAGACCCGCCTTCGTGCCAGGCCGGGCGACCCAGCCCTGACGTGACTCTCACATCGTTGTCTTCTGCCACGCAAAAGGCTTGTGCAAGAGGATGCTTTCGGTTGAACTTTGAGGTCAATGCGAGGGCAGCTACAGCTTCAACAGCTTTTGCACTTGATGCCGGCCGTTGTCGTTGATACTTTGTGCCGAACATGGTTGAACGAAGTCTCTCCCGAACATCGTCAGGCTCTGCTCGAAGCAGACAACAAGGATGCAGAACTGGGCAAGGTTCGCGGTGCCATTCAAATAGAGACAGATAATTTTACAAGACAACAGTGACCTCAATCGTTGCCATTCATGTTTCGTGAAACTGCTCTCCACTTTGCTCACAGACACTGAATGGCCTGGTGGCGGTCGATGAAGTTGCCCCAGAGCGGCGCATTAACCCTGGTACTTGGCGTTGCTGGCAAGTTTTAATGCTCAGGAAACTCAAGGGTTTGCCAACTTCTAACTAGCTATGCTGTGAGGCTCGCCGTCACGTGAACGCCTCCATCAATCCAGAGTTTGTCTTTTAGATCATGTTCTCTGCTGACACTGCAAAATCAGCACACACAGTAAGTCGCTACACACTACACGAAGACTTGGAGGCTTTCCGAGAGGCACTGCTCAGTGTTGTGGTTGGTTTAGAGAGGAGCACGGCACATGCTGTTCCAGCTAGCCTATGCTAACCTGGTCCTTGTCATGTCAGGATCTCCGACCCGCCAGAGACCACAAACCTCTTGAAGCACGCAACTTACAGGGTTCCGCAGTCACTGTACCAACATACACCGCCAAGATTGACAAAATCCGAAAGTCCACGAATCTATGCTTAATCCTTGCGGTGAGCGACGGTAGTTCTGCTTTCCAACTTCACGTACCACTCGGCCACTCAGGTTTGGCGTTGCGCTCAACAAGGTTGCTCCACCGCCGAAGGAGTGAGAGTTGGTTCACCGACAAAGACTGTCAAACGCGGTGTCATACGTAAAGCATGTGCTGAACATGTCATACGACAACATATGCATGCAAATTCAATCACACAGCGCATGAAACTTGAATAACGTGGAAGAAATTTCGCAACATTATCCATCTTCTGCATGTCCGTCGATCGAAACATTGGCCATCATGAGAAAAGGACAGATTGTGCAACTCTCTATTCCTAGACTTATATGAGTTCGTGGAACGAATTTGGCACATGACCGATATACATATATATAATATATTTTAATTTCTATATTACGATAGATTTGATAGTATAATTTGCGTCGATATGAATGATTGGATATTTTGGTTTTCGCCCTAATGATATATATATATATATATATACTATTCTAATTTCTTATCATCTATATAATAAGATAATATTCCTCGGGGGGGGGAACGTCGTAATCATTTGATATAATTAATTAATTGAGTCGATTCATAAATTATAATATAATCTAAGATATGATATATGATCTTATTAAATTCAATTTCAATCTATTCTGATTATTTAGGTATACTAAAAATATCTAAAAATTCAATATTTGAATAATTAATATCTTATTAAGAAAATTTTACGACTATAATTCAAAAAAATTGTAGGATCATATATTAGATTTATTATAATTTCAAAAAAAATATGAATTAGAAGATTTAATGAATATTATATTAATATCTTGAATATTTATATACTATTATAAAAAATATAGAGAATGAAATATTCTGAAATGAACCTATATAATAATATTCGTTATAATAATAGATGATATTCACGACGATACGTATATGACTCATATCATAAATATACGATATATTATTATGTTGACGTTCAGGTCCACTGGGGTGCTGATCAGAAGCCATGGCAGGAAGCAGTTCACGTCTTCTCCGAAGTAAATCTATGATTGCAACCCCCTCAGAGAAGAACAATCACACAGAAGAATTCCGAGGGAGAGGATCCTAAGGGGAACCTCGCAAACCGAGACACCCCAAACCTCACCTCCAAGAACCACAACCAACCCCGACCTACCAACGGCCCAAACAGGCCTCACTTCAGTCGGAATTTTCCTCATGCTTGAGCCACGCCGGTGCGTGTCATCCTTGTGCAAGGAGCTTCTGTGCATACCCTTGGCTAAACATGTTAGGGAGTGCATCAAGGCGCAGCTTACAGGCGCCATCACACCAACACTCCTCCTTGGGCTGTGAGTGAACACTAGCCCACATAGGAAAACAACTGCTGGCGTCTTTGACAATACTGACACAATGTCACTTGACGCCGACGAGTCATGGCGTTACGTAGGCCGTGACAGGTAGGTTCATGATGCACTCTGTCACCATGCTCGCTCATCACAAAAGGTCCTTGAAACGGAATATATCCGTCCGGCTGTACATCCGTTTGAACTGCAACGGAAGCCACAGTAGCTCTTGAGCGTGGCCTCGCCGGCGTTGGTGAGGAAAGAGGGGTCGCCCTCGACGACGTCGCCAAAGGAGTTACCGGTGCACTTCTTTCCTGAATTGAATCATCTAGTCCATAGCGTGCCACCTCCTCCTGTACCGCTTGCTGTAGTCGACGAAGTCGCCTTGCTCCCCGAGACTCCTCAATAGAGCCACTCCTCTTCAAGGAGACCCACTCAAAGAACCACTTGATCGCTTCCCAAACGCCAATGGCAGCGACCAAACCAAGGAGGATGAGGCCATAGAGCTCCCACGGCATACTGACCTCGATGCCCCTTGGTTCCTTCTCGGGCATGGTTGAAGCTCTCGAGCCTTGAACCATCCATCCCATGAGCAAAACGAGCCTCGCGAGAACGGCCAACGTTCCATTGATCTTGGCTGGGACACCGCTCTGGCCGCCCTCATCGCTCGCAATGCCCTCCTCGGACTTCAAGCCCCAAAGGTTCAGCAGCTCCACCAAACGAGGGCGGTTAAACGCCTTCGTTCCCAGATCGCCAAGCTGGAGCTTTCCAGCTATGTGCTCTACCCGTAGGCGAACTGCTTCACGTAGGTGGTAGGCCCGCACCTTCAAGTGCCTTGTTTTCCAGCTGCCACCGGCCTCATTGCTGAGGCCAACAGCAGCAGAGTTGTCAACCTTCACAACAATCTCCGCCGGGACCTGGTGGAGCTCCGCCGTGATCGCCGAGATGCCATAGGCCATCTGCGTCGTGTTGATGGTCTCTATGAGTTCGGCTTCAGCAACCGACAAAGACACCAACG
>CAJNDT010000051.1:285000-326213 GCA_905221615.1 Symbiodinium sp. CCMP2592 | reverse complement strand
AATTGTATTGCTAATGACTGCTAATGCATGAGTGACTATGGCGAAGAAAGGGCCACGTCTGCTGCTGTCACTTTGGTGCAAGGCTTCCAAGACCACGTCAGATTTTCTCACTCTGGGGCCAGTGCCGAGGCAGAGAGTTTCAAGCTAGGACGTCTGCTGTTTTCAGTTTGGGGTGACAGTGCCTCCCAAGATGACGTTGGGTTTCCGAAGAAGGTGTTGAAAGTGCCAACGTCTGCTGTTGTCACTTCGGTGCAAGGCTTCCAAGACCACGTCAGATTTTCTCACTTTGGCGGGCAGTGCCTCCAAAAAAGGCTTCCAGCCCTCCAGCCTCCAGCCTTCCAGACTTCCAGCTCTGCAGGTCTCCAGCCCTCCAGCTTTTTAGGGCAGAGAAGCAGAGGGAGGGGCTGGAAAGGGTTGGGAGCTGGAGAAGGCTGGAAGGCTGGAGGGCTGAGGGGTGGAAGGCTGGAACTGGAGCGCTGGAAGGTGGAGGCTGGAGGGAAGGCTGGAGGGTTGGAGGAGGGGCTGGACTCCAGCCCTCCCTCCAACCTTCCAGCCCTCCAGCCTTCCAGCCTGGCTGAGGGGTGGAAGGCTGGAGTGCGGGAGGGGAGGGAGGGAGGGAGGGAGGGAGTGAGGGAGGGAGGGAGGGAGTGAAGGAGGGAGTGAGGGAGGGAGGGAGGGAGCGAATCAGGGAATGAGGGAGTCAGGGAATGAATGAGTGGTTGACACGTTGATGCCGTCCGTATCTGCCGTATCGTGTTTCGCTAGTGGTTTCCATGATGTTCCATGCAAAAATGCAATATTTGTCAAGAAAGTGAGAGTTCGCGGGACCACCAGCGACGGGCAGAGTTCGAAAAAACTGGTCTATGAAGTGTTTGACACGTTCAGTCCGTCCGTATTTGCCGTGTCGTTGTCCGCTAGTGCTTTCCCTGAGCAAAAAAGGCAAGATTGTCAAGAAACTGAGAGTGGCGCAGCCACCAGGGACAGTGCAGAGTTCGAAAAAAATGGTGTATGAAGTGTTTGACACATTCAGACCGTCCGCATCTGCCGTGTTGTATTTCGCTAGTACTTTCCGTGCAAAAATGAAATATTGTCTAGAAATTGAGAGTTCGCGCAGCAACCAGCCGCAGTGCAGAGTTCGAAAAAAATGGTGTGTGAAGTGTTTGACACGTTGAGGCCGTCCGTATCTGCCGTGTTGTATTTCGCTAGTGATTTCCATGCAAAAAAGGCAACATTGTCTAGAAATTGAGAGTTAGCGCAGCCACCAGCCGCAGTGCAGAGTTCGAAAAAAATGGTGTATCAAGTGTTTGACACGTTCAGGTTGTGAGTATCTTCTGGGGGAGCGCGGGAGGGAGGGAGGGAAGGAGGGGAGGAGGAGGAAAGGAGGGAACAGGGAGGGAGGGAAGGGAGGGAGGGAGGGAGCGAGGGAGGGAGGGAGGGAGGGGCGGGAAAGAGAGAGAGAGAGAGAGAATTACTGAAAGTGACAGTGAGAGCGAGAGTGAGAGTCAGAGTGCGAGTGCGAGTGCTGGTGAGAGTGAGGGTGAGAGTGAGTGTGCGCGTGAGTGTGAGCGAGAGGGAGAGAGAGTGCCCAGGTGATGGCGGGGTCGTCAAAGTCAGAGGCAGCCGCTTTTGAAGTGTAGTGCTCGTGACCGCTGCGGAGTCGTCAAAGTCAGAGGCAGCCGCTTTTGAAGTGTAGTGCTCGTGACCGCTGGTCCTGTTTGTTTCCTGTTGGTCGAACCCACCCCTCCGGGGGGCGGGGCAGTGTGTCTTGCTGGCGCAGGGCTTGGGACCGCTTTATGGGGCTTGATTCCCACAGCAAGTGCTAGGAGGCCAAGTCGTGCCTGTAGAGTGAAAGCCAGCGGTGTTCAGACAGGCTATGCGATTGATTGCTTGTGCTGCATCATGCAGTTTTCCACAGCCACTAGCTGCTACTCGACATCCGTTTTCTCAGAGCAGAGGCGGTTTTGCGTTTGAAACATGGCTGCCGCAAATCCAGCAGTGGAGCTGCAGCGGATCGGCCAGGAGGTTTCTTTTGGTAGGTAGGACGACATAGAAAGGGAGCAGTTGTGCATTGTTGCTACTTTCTGTCGTGTGATTTCCTTTGGAAGGTTGCATGTCTTCGAAGAAAGATTTCTTCGTTGTCACGGACGAGAAGAGCCGAGAAGCAGCGGGAAGCCAACATGGGCTTGAATCCCCGTCAAGTGTTTGTCTTATTGGCGATTTATGTACTTACTGGTGACCCAGCGGTGGCTCTCGAGTATATCAGCGCGAAGGCTGCACGTGAAAGGATGGAAGAGGCAGACGCAGAAGACAAGAAACGATATGTAGAAGAGCTGTACCTCAAAACAAGCTTGGAAGACATAGCATCGCTGCAGGATCCTTCTGGTTCGCGGCAGGGCATTTACAAGACTGCACAGCGTTGGATTGCCAGACGAAGAACCAGAAACTTCGTGTGCAATATGAATGCGATTGGCGTGGCTCCAAGTTCAGAGCAAGTTGCAGAAGAATATCGCAAACAAAGTGCGTCCTCTGTACCAACTACCGATGCCCGTGGATTACGAGCCTGGAGCAGTCGCTTCCGTCGCAGTTTTGCCTTCCGGCTGGGCAAGATGAAAGCGGCCAAGCCAGTGGAAGATGGTTGTGCAAAGGCCGGGTGCTGGGTTCTCGAGACTTCCTGCACGCATAACACCGCATGCTTATGGTAGCTGCTTGCAGTGGATCGTTCTGCACTTATCTGCGTTTCGATACCTCCTAACCAGCGGCAGCATTTGGACCCGAGGATTGAGGGGCCGCATCGCTTTCGACTCCATGCGGGGATGCTTTTTGAGCTCATTTTTGGACCCTCTTTTTGGAGCTGCTTTCTAAGGCTAACTCGTGGAAGCACTTACAACCCCAAAACGAGGCTCCAAAATGAGGCCTCGTTCTGGCTCCAGTTTTGGGGCCCAATTTGGGTTCAATTTCGGTAAGCCATTTCTCGTTGCCTGCAGGCCGTGCTCTTCTGGCGCCACGCTGCTTGGTTGGAACGCTCCAGCGCGAAGCAGCCAGTCTACATCAATATAGATGAAACGGCTTTAGCCTATTCGTTCCATGCTGCGCCTGGCCTGATACAGCGGAAATTCCACGCAGAGGTTCAAGTTAGACCTCAAGACGCACGTGGGTGCATCACCCACGTCGCTCTCGTCTCAAATGTCCTCAGTGTGCAAGCGCATTTGCCACAGATTTTAATATGTAACAAGCGTCGTCTCAGCAGAACCCTGGAGCAACAATTGCAAAGCGTTGTTCCCTCCACCGTGACTCTCTGTCGTGAGGATTCCTCATGGAATTCAGCACGACATATGGTCTCCTTGCTAACTCTCTTCGGTCAGCTCTTTCGCATCCGCTTCCCGCAATATCAGGCCATTGTTGTCTTCGACGCGGCCTCGTGCCATCTTGCTCCGGGCGTCATAAGAGAAGGACGCCTCCAGGGGTTATTCATGCTGCCGGTGCCCCCAGGCATGACGTCCTACCTGCAGCCTTTAGATTTATGGTGTTTTGGACCATATAAGAAATGGTTGGAGCGCGAAAACCGCCAGCAGCGAATTTGCCAAAATGGGCTCGTGTCTCTAGAGACTTGGTTTAGAACAATTTTCAAAGCGTGTACAGACTACTGGACGAATCGTCCCTTTTGGAAGGCCTTTGCACAGGCAGGCCTTCCCACATCCGAGCAAAGGTTGCATGGCAAGCTTGCCTCGCTGTTCCCGGAGGGAATTCCCTGTCTGGAGCAAGCTTTGTCTCCAGATGAATTTGCACAGTTGTTGCCTAAAAGGCACGACTTGACCCGGACTTTTTCTGACTGGGTGGGCGGTCCCCGGCGAGAGGTGCCGGTGCTTTCCTAAACATCTTGAAGCATGCAGAGAAGACGTGCTGCCGCAAAAAATTGCAACTGTACAGGAACGACTTGTGCCCCTAGCGTATCAGCTGCTGCCAAGCACTCTGATTTGGCTCCGGCCATCAAGCAGTTAATATGGCGCTTGCTGAGTTCTCTGCTTGGCTCCAGCAAACCCTGCCTTAAAACACCGTGCTGAAGGCATGGCAAACAACGAGGCAGGTCAACACTGTTTCACAGCACCCCTGCTGAAACAAAGCGCCCCGCCCGAGGCCGAGGTTGCGGGACCTGAGCTTCCACAAGAGCCCGACCATGTGGAACTGCTCCAGGTAGCCATGCCAAAAAAGCATCCACAGGAGCAGCTGCTCACTCGTGTCTGTGCAGGAAACGCTGAACGAACGCCTTGCTGCCCTAAAAGCTGCCAGGGCAGCTGCGAAGGCTCACAGCATTGTGTGTCTTAGGAAGCTCAGGCCCTTTCTTGTACAGCCTTGTGTGCCTCTCCAGGTACAAGCCAAGCAGCTGAGCAAGGTGGTAAAGGCCGAAACAAAAAAGCTCAAAAAAGCGCGGGCGGTGGCACGAAAGCTGAGCGAGGCAGACTTGCTAGGGCTTCTTGTAGAAAAGAGGCAACCAGTTCTTTGAGAGTGGGAGCTGGAAGCTTCTAGAAACTGTTTTTTCGAAAGCTTTTCCCTCGTTTCTCACTCCCGCAGCTGATGCTCTTGATAATCTGCAGACTTCTTCTGAAGTCGACAAGTTTGTGCAGACTCCAAACTTTTCTTCTGCACTCTCAACGCCTGTGCTGTTGCTGCTTTCTGCAAGAGAAGCAGATGCAGCGACACGTGCCTTGAAAATATTGCTGCTTTGTTTTGCTGAAATGATGTCGGAGATTGTGGCAGTAGTCCTGTGAAGTTTTCATTCGCTCTTTTGCAAGTAACAAGTCGTAGCCGTGATGCCTTTGTCCTAACATGTTCAGACTTTTGGCAAGAACATTGTTAATGTGCTTTGGGGAAGACTGAAGACAGCAGTGCACGGCAGCATGAGCTCAACAATGGTGTGCTTTGTCTGCGATGGATCGGTCGTGACCTGAGATGCTAGCCTGTCTCTGCGTTGTTGCGGCCGTTCTTGCAAGCCCTGCTGTCCTATTTAGGAAAATATTGCATCGGACCAAGCTTTTGAGATTTCGGAAGATATTGCATCGGATCAAACTTTTGAGAAATAGGAAGTTATTGCTTCGGATCAACCTTTTGAGATGTGCTCTGGAGTACTGCTAGCGATGGTAGAGACAGCAGTGCAGTGCAGTACAGCGGCATCTGACGACTGAAGACAGTAGTGCAGTGCAGCAAATACTGCGCCGTTCTTGAGGTGTGATTTTTTTTTGCGACGGATCAGTCGTGACCTGAGATCCAAGCCTCTCTCTGTGCTGTTGCGGCCGTTCTTGCAACTAGCCGCGTCGTGCTGTCATATTTGGGAAGATATTGCATCGGATCAACCTTTTGAGATTTAGGACATAATTGCATCGGATCAAGCTTTTGAGATGTGCTCTGGAGTGCTGTAAACGATGGTAGGGACAGCAGTGCAGTGCAGCGCAGCGCAGTGCAGTACATCTGAAGACTGAAGACAGCAGCGCAGTGCAGCATCAGCTCAATGATGCGCCGTTCTTGAGGTGTGATTTTTTTTGCCACGGATCAGTCGTGACCTGAGATCCAAGCCTCTCTCTGTGCTGTTGCGGCCGTTCTTGCAAGTAGCCGCGTCGTGCTGTCATATTTGGGAAGATATTGCATCGGATCAACCTTTTGAGATTTAGGACATAATTGCATCGGATCCAGCTTTTGAGATGTGCTCTGGAGTGCTGTAAACGATGCTAGGGACAGCAGTGCAGTGCAGCGCAGTGCAGTGCATCTGAAGACTGAAGACAGCAGCGCAGTGCAGCATCAGCTCAATAATGCGCCGTTCTTGAGGTGTGATTTTTTTTGCCGCGGATCAGTCGTGACCTGAGATCCAAGCCTCTCTCTGTGCTGTTGCGGCCGTTCTTGCAACTAGCCGCGTCGTGCTGTCATATTTGGGAAGATATTGCATCGGATCAACCTTTTGAGATTTAGGACATAATTGCATCGGATCGAGCTTTTGAGATGTGCTCTGGAGTGCTGTAAACGATGGTAGGGACAGCAGTGCAGTGCAGCGCAGTGCAGTGCATCTGAAGACTGAAGACAGCAGCGCAGTGCAGCATCAGCTCAATGATGCGCCGTTCTTGAGGTGTGATTTTTTTTTGCGACGGATCAGTCGTGACCTGAGATCCAAGCCTCTCTCTGTGCTGTTGCGGCCGTTCTTGCAAGTAGCCGCGTCGTGCTGTCATATTTGGGAAGATATTGCATCGGATCAACCTTTTGAGATTTAGGACATAATTGCAACCTTTTGAGTTGCTAACGCGTTAAAGGGCAGTGTTCGTGGTGTCGTGCTCTGGAGTGCTGCTAACGCGGCAGAGACAGCAGTGCAGCGGCAATTCAAGACTCTTCGCAGGGTTGCTCTTTCAGTTCAGCTCCTTTTAGGGATTAGGGTTCCTCAACACATCTGGGGTTTCCCAACCAACATCTCCTTTTAGGGTTGAAGGTGTTATTTTCTGGTTTTGAGCGGAGATTTTTAGACTTCTGCCAAGAACACGCTTCCAAAGAATAGCTGGAGACTCTGCAAATCCAGTTTTACGTGGTGTGGCGCTCTGGAGTGCTGTTAACGCGGTAGAGACAGCAGTGCAGTGCAGCGGCAATTGAAGATTGAGTAGAGACAACAGTACAGTGTAGCACCGGGTAAATCAAGCGCTGCTCCCTAGGTTTTTCTGATTTCTGACACATCGGTCGCGACCTGAGATTGACACACTGAGAACAGTCCCAGTCATGGTTTGGAGTGCCGCTACGTGATGGAGAGCGATGTTAGTGGCGTCGTGCTCTAAAGTGCTGCTATAACGCGGTAGAGACAGCAGTGCAGTGCAGCCGCAGTTTCAAGACTGACTAGAGACAACAGTACAGTGTAGCATCAGGTAAATCAAGCGCAGTTCCCTAGGCTTTTCTGATTTCTGACGCATCGGTCGTGACCTGAGATTGACAGACTCAGAACAAGTCATGGTCTGGAGTGCTGCTACGTGATAGAGAGCGATGTTAGTGGCGTCGTGCTCTGAAGTGTTGCTTTAACGCGGTAGAGACAGCAGTGCAGTGCAGCGGCAGTTTGAAGACTGAATGTTGCTGTGTCGTGCTGTGGAGCGTGCGTGCAGTGCAGCTTTGTTTTCAGAATGAAACTGCAGGCAGTGCAGTTGCCGAGGCTTGCTTGACTTCCATCGGATTTGTGACTGAACAGGGCAAAAGTCCAGCCGCTCCTTGCTTTGTAGCTTGCAGAGCAGGCGTTGACGCAATTTACACTTCGGCATTGTCCTGCTCCCACCACGTACACTTCACAGCGTAGAAGCGCCGCACGATGCAAAGAGATGCCTGTTTTGCTCGCTACCCCCCTCCTTGGTTTCATTTTGCTCGGGATGCGCTGCTCATGTTGCTCGCTTTGTCTCCCCAGTTTTATTGCTCAAAGGACGCTCTTCTGGTCGCTCAAGCGTGGATCCACCAAGAAAAAGACATGCCATCGTCCACCTGGGCCGAAGGACTGGAGACCACTCGTAGCTGGAAGGCCACAGTGAGCCCCGTGAGGCGTTCCTTTTTTTCTGCTCTGGGAGAATAATAATTCTATTCTCCCACAGCGGGAAAAAAGGAATGCCTTCCCCACTAGGGGGATTTCCATCTGGAAGGTTCCTTTGCGTTCCTTTCCGCTCTGTTTTCCACCAGAAACGTGGAAGTCGCAAGGGTTCTGACAGGTTTGGTGTTCCCTTTCCATTCCTTTCCACAGTTTTGGACATCCAGTGATCTGTTCTGCCGTTGGCGCGTGGCCCAAAGTTGCTTCAATGAAGCGCCGGCGTTTGCTATATAAGCAGCCTCTTCCTGCCGCGCCGTCGAGTGATGAGCTTGGGCAGGTGAGAACGCTTGTGAGAGACAAGTGGGTTGCCTCCTACCTTGCCGAGCATGGACGTGGGGGTCAGGATGCACGTGCTGCGGCCAAACGAGAGTTCACCTCAGCCGCCAACAAGCGTCAGATGCTGAGTTCCATGCTGGAGTCTGGGCAGGTACCACCCCGGCTTCATGCAGCAGCCACCCGTCTAATCATGGCTTGGACATCTGAGACGCCCCTCCGCGGCCCACATGAGGTGGAGGAGGATGTCATGAGTTCGTACCGTGGCAGTGGGACTATGTTTCGGTATTCAGGGTCGTGGAGCCGTGTGGACGATGCCGCAATGTCGGCGGTGCTGGTTGCGAAGGGTCACAATGGCATTTCTGAGGTATGCAGTCGCCTCAAGTGTCACCCCTATGTGCAAGGATTGTGGGACGAGTTCTCGGCCTTCAGGCAGCAGCTGGTGTCAAGCACACCTATCACGCGCTGGACTGCAGCCATGGAGCTACATGTGGAAGCTTCGCTTGCGGCCAACCCTCCCATTCCATCGGTACACATACATTTTATGTTTGATGCCATTGGCAAGACCATCTCATTTCGAAATGAGCCTGGATTGAAGTTTCGCAACTCGCAGCCGTACAGGTCGCTTGCAGCACCAGTCGCCCGCGGACGGGCTTGCAAACGAGCCTATGATCAGGGGCACTTTTACTTGACTCCGCTCAAGACAGGTGCCATACTCCATGCCACAAATGCACCACCGTTCAAGTCCTATGCAGTGTCTCCAGAATGGATCACAAGCATGTGGCAAGGGGATAAATTGTCTCCGGAATCGGCCAAGGAACTCTATCTCAAGTGCAAAAAGCACGTCAAACAGTATTGTGACAATGTCACATCACAGGTCCAGATGACCCAGCAGAGCAACTTGCAGGAACGCCAGGCTGCAGCACAGGCAGCCTTGCTCCGCATGCATCGTCCTCGGGTGTATCTGGAACCAGTGGAACAAGAGTTCTTGCCTCAATTCCAGGTGGATGCTTTCAGACGACGCTTCTTGGTGCTGGACGGACCCACGAAGCTCGGCAAGACGACCTCCAGCCTTGCAGGACCCGAACACACTCTGGAGTTGAATTGTGCATCGTCCATGGAACCCCATTTGCGGGACTTCAACAATGATGTTCATCGCGCGATCGTGTTTGATGAGGCATCTTGTGCCATGGTTCTCCGGCACAAGAAGCTTTTCCAGGGTGGTGTGCAACCACTGGAACTGTCCAGCTCCAACACGAATTGCTACTCTTACAAGGTTTGGGTCTATGGCACGATGATGATCGTCACAAGCAACACCTGGACTGCAGAGTTGCATGAGCTGTCACCTGAGGACGCATCATGGCTGCGTTCCAATTCGGTGCACGTCTACTGCACACAGAAATTGTATTGCTAATGACTGCTAATGCATGAGTGACTATGGCGAAGAAAGGGCCACGTCTGCTGCTGTCACTTTGGTGCAAGGCTTCCAAGACCACGTCAGATTTTCTCACTCTGGGGCCAGTGCCGAGGCAGAGAGTTTCAAGCTAGGACGTCTGCTGTTTTCAGTTTGGGGTGACAGTGCCTCCCAAGATGACGTTGGGTTTCCGAAGAAGGTGTTGAAAGTGCCAACGTCTGCTGTTGTCACTTCGGCTGTTGTCACTTCGGTGCAAGGCTTCCAAGACCACGTCAGATTTTCTCACTTTGGCGGGCAGTGCCTCCAAAAAAGGCTTCCAGCCCTCGGTCTCCAGCCCTCCAGCTTTTTAGGGCAGAGAAGCAGAGGGAGGGGCTGGAAAGGGTTGGGAGCTGGAGAAGGCTGGAAGGCTGGAGGGCTGAGGGGTGGAAGGCTGGAACTGGAGCGCTGGAAGGTGGAGGCTGGAGGGAAGGCTGGAGGGTTGGAGGAGGGCTGGAAGGCTGGACTCCAGCCCTCCCTCCAACCTTCCAGCCCTCCAGCCTTCCAGCCTGGCTGAGGGGTGGAAGGCTGGAGTGCGGGAGGGGAGGGAGGGAGGGAGGGAGGGAGTGAGGGAGGGAGGGAGGGAGGGAGTGAATGAGGGAGGGAGGGAGGGGAATGAGGGAGTCAGGGAATGAATGAGTGGTTGAGACGTTGATGCCGTCCGTATCTGCCGTATCGTGTTTCGCTAGTGGTTTCCATGATGTTCCATGCAAAAATGCAATATTTGTCAAGAAAGTGAGAGTTCGCGGGGCCACCAGCGACGGGCAGAGTTCGAAAAAACTGGTCTATGAAGTGTTTGACACGTTCAGTCCGTCCGTATTTGCCGTGTCGTTGTCAGCTAGTGCTTTCCATGCAAAAAAGGCAAGATTGTCAAGAAACTGAGAGTGGCGCAGCCACCAGGGACAGTGCAGAGTTCGAAAAAAATGGTGTATGAAGTGTTTGACACATTCAGACCGTCCGCATCTGCCGTGTTGTATTTCGCTAGTACTTTCCGTGCAAAAATGCAATATTGTCTAGAAATTGAGAGTTCGCGCAGCAACCAGCCGCAGTGCAGAGTTCGAAAAAAAAGGTGTGTGAAGTGTTTGACACGTTGAGGCCGTCCGTATCTGCCGTGTTGTATTTCGCTAGTGCTTTCCATGCAAAAAAGGCAACATTGTCTAGAAATTGAGAGTTAGCGCAGCCACCAGCCGCAGTGCAGAGTTCGAAAAAAATGGTGTATCAAGTGTTTGACACGTTCAGGTTGTGAGTATCTTCTGGGGGAGAGCGGGAGGGAGGGAGGGAAGGAGGGAAGGAGGAGGAAAGGAGGGAACAGGGAGGGAGGGAAGGGAGGGAGGGAGGGAGCGAGGGAGGGAGGGAGGGAGGGGCGGGAAAGAGAGAGAGAGAGAGAGAGAGAGAGAGAGAGAGAGAGAATTACTGAAAGTGACAGTGAGAGCGAGAGTGAGAGTCAGAGTGCGAGTGCGAGTGCGGGTGAGAGTGAGGGTGAGAGTGAGTGTGCGCGAGAGTGTGAGCGAGAGGGAGAGAGAGTGCCCAGGTGATGGCGGGGTCGTCAAAGTCAGAGGCAGCCGCTTTTGAAGTGTAGTGCTCGTGACCGCTGCGGAGTCGTCAAAGTCAGAGGCAGCCGCTTTTGAAGTGTAGTGCTCGTGACCGCTGGTCCTGTTTGTTTCCTGTTGGTCGAACCCACCCCTCCGGGGGGCGGGGCAGTGTGTCTTGCTGGCGCAGGGCTTGGGACCGCTTTATGGGGCTTGATTCCCACAGCAAGTGCTAGGAGGCCAAGTCGTGCCTGTAGAGTAAAAGCCAGCGGTGTTCAGACAGGCTATGCGATTGATTGATTGTGCTGCATCATGCAGTTTTCCACAGCCACTAGCTGTTACTCGACATCCGTTTTCTCAGAGCAGAGGCGGTTTTGCGTTTGAAACATGGCTGCCGCAAATCCAACAGTGGAGCTGCAGCGGATCCGCCAGGAGGTTTCTTTTGGTAGGTAGGACGACATAGAACGGGAGCAGTTGTGCATTGTTGCACTTTCTGTCGTGTGATTTCCTTTGGAAGGTTGCATGTCTTCGAAGAAAGATTTCTTCGTTGTCACGGACGAGAAGAGCCGAGAAGCAGCGGGAAGCCAACATGGGCTTGAATCCCCGTCAAGTGTTTGTCTTATTGGCGATTTATGTACTTACTGGTGACCCAGCGGTGGCTCTCGAGTATATCAGCGCGAAGGCTGCGCGTGAACAGATGGAAGAGGCAGACGCAGAAGACAAGAAACGATATGTGGAAGAGCTGTACCTCAAAACAAGCTTGGAAGACATAGCATCGCTGCAGGATCCTTCTGGTTCGCGGCAGGGCATTTACAAGACTGCACAGCGTTGGATTGCCAGACGAAAAGCCAGAAACTTCGTGTGCAATATGAATGCGATTGGCGTGGCTCCAAGTTCAGAGCAAGTTGCAGAAGAATATCGCAAACAAAGTGCGTCCTTTGTGCCAACTACCGATGCCCGTGGATTACGAGCCTGGAGCAGTCGCTTCCGTCGCAGTTTTGCCTTCCGGCTGGGCAAGATGAAAGCGGCCAAGCCAGTGGGAGATGTTTGTGCAAAGGCCGGGTGCTGGGTTCTCGAGACTTCCTGCACGCATAACACCGCATGCTTATGGTAGCTGGTTGCAGTGGATCGTTCTGCACTTATCTGCGTTTCGATACCTCCTAACCAGCGGCAGCATTTGGACCCGAGGATTGAGGGGCCGCATCGCTTTCGACTCCATGCGGGGATGCTTTTTGAGCTCATTTTTGGACCCTCTTTTTGGAGCTGCTTTCTAAGGCTAACTCGTGGAAGCACTTACAACCCCAAAACGAGGCTCCAAAATTAGGCCTCGTTCTGGCTCCAGTTTTGGGGCCCAATTTGGGTTCAATTTCGGTAAGCCATTTCTCGTTGCCTGCAGGCCGTGCTCTTCTGGCGCCACGCTGCTTGGTTGGAACGCTCCAGCGCGAAGCAGCCAGTCTACATCAATATAGATGAAACGGCTTTAGCCTATTCGTTCCATGCTGCGCCTGGCCTGATACAGCGGAAATTCCACGCAGAGGTTCAAATTAGACCTCAAGACGCACGTGGGTGCATCACCCACGTCGCTCTCGTCTCAAATGTCCTCAGTGTGCAAGCGCATTTGCCACAGATTTTAATATGTAACAAGCGTCGTCTCAGCAGAACCCTGGAGCAACAATTGCAAAGCGTTGTTCCCTCCACCGTGACTCTCTGTCGTGAGGATTCCTCATGGAATTCAGCACGACATATGGTCTCCTTGCTAACTCTCTTGGGTCAGCTCTTTCGCATCCGCTTCCCGCAATATCAGGCCATTGTTGTCTTCGACGCGGCCTCGTGCCATCTTTCTCCGGGCGTCATAAGAGAAGGACGCCTCCAGGGGTTATTCATGCTGCCGGTGCCCCCAGGCATGACGTCCTACCTGCAGCCTTTAGATTTATGGTGTTTTGGACCATATAAGAAATGGTTGGAGCGCGAAAACCGCCAGCAGCGAATTTGCCAAAATGGGCTCGTGTCTCTAGAGACTTGGTTTAGAACAATTTTCAAAGCGTGTACAGACTACTGGACGAATCGTCCCTTTTGGAAGGCCTTTGCACAGGCAGGCCTTCCCACATCCGAGCAAAGGTTGCGTGGCAAGCTTGCCTCGCTGTTCCCGGAGGGAATTCCCAGTCTGGAGCAAGCTTTGTCTCCAGATGAATTTGCACAGTTGTTGCCTAAAAGGCACGACTTGACCCGGACTTTTTCTGACTGGGTGGGCGGTCCCCGGCGAGAGGTGCCGGTGCTTTCCTAAACATCTTGAAGCATGCAGAGAAGACGTGCTGCCGCAAAAAATTGCAACTGTACAGGAACGACTTGTGCCCCTAGCGTATCAGCTGCTGCCAAGCACTCTGATTTTGGCTCCGGCCATCAAGCAGTTAATATGGCGCTTGCTGAGTTCTCTGCTTGGCTCCAGCAAACCCTGCCTTAAAACACCGTGCTGAAGGCATGGCAAACAACGAGGCAGGTCAACACTGTTTCACAGCACCCCTGCTGAAACAAAGCGCCCCGCCCGAGGCCGAGGTTGCGGGACCTGAGCTTCCACGAGAGCCCGACCGTGTGGAACTGCCACAGGTAGCCATGCCAAAAAAGCATCCACAGGAGCAGCTGCTCACTCGTATCTACGCAGGAAACGCTGAACGAACGCCTTGCTGCCCTAAAAGCTGCCAGGGCAGCTGCGAAGGCTCACAGCATTGTGTGTCTTAGGAGGCTCAGGCCCTTTCTTGTACAGCCTTGTGTGCCTCTCCAGGTACAAGCCAAGCAGCTGAGCAAGGTGGTAAAGGCCGAAACAAAAAAGCTCAAAAAAGCGCGGGCGGTGGCACGAAAGCTGAGCGAGGCAGACTTGCTAGGGCTTCTTGTAGAAAAGAGGCAACCAGTTCTCTGAGAGTGGGAGCTGGAAGCTTCTAGAAACTGTTTTTTCGAAAGCTTTTCCCTCGTTTCTCACTCCCGCAGCTGATGCTCTTGATAATCTGCAGACTTCTTCTGAAGTCGACAAGTTTGTGCAGACTCCAAACTTTTCTTCTGCACTCTAAACGCCTGTGCTGTTGCTGCTTTCTGCAAGAGAAGCAGATGCAGCGACACGTGCCTTGAAAATATTGCTGCTTTGTTTTGCTGAAATGATGTCGGAGATTGTGGCAGTAGTCCTGTGAAGTTTTCATTCGCTCTTTTGCAAGTAACAAGTCGTAGCCGTGATGCTTTTGTCCTAACATGTTCAGACTTTTGGCAAGAACATTGTTAATGTGCTTTGGGGAAGACTGAAGACAGCAGTGCACGGCAGCATGAGCTCAACAATGGTGTGCTTTGTCTGCGATGGATCGGTCGTGACCTGAGATGCTAGCCTGTCTCTGCGTTGTTGCGGCCGTTCTTGCAAGCCCTGCTGTCCTATTTAGGAAAATATTGCATCGGACCAAGCTTTTGAGATTTCGGAAGATATTGCATCGGATCAAACTTTTGAGAAATAGGAAGTTATTGCTTCGGATCAACCTTTTGAGATGTGCTCTGGAGTACTGCTAGCGATGGTAGAGACAGCAGTGCAGTACAGTACAGCGGCATCTGACGACTGAAGACAGTAGTGCAGTGCAGCAAATACTGCGCCGTTCTTGAGGTGTGATTTTTTTTGCGACGGATCAGTCGTGACCTGAGATCCAAGCCTCTTTCTGTGCTGTTGCTGCCGTTCTTGCAAGTAGCCGCGTCGTGCTGTCATATTTGGGAAGATATTGCATCGGATTAACTTTTTGAGATTTAGGACATAATTGCATCGGATCAAGCTTTTGAGATGTGCTCTGGAGTGCTGTAAACGATGCTAGGGACAGCAGTGCAGTGCAGCGCAGTGCAGTGCATCTGAAGACTGAAGACAGCAGCGCAGTGCAGCATCAGCTCAATGATGCGCCGTTCTTGAGGTGTGATTTTTTTTGCGACGGATCAGTCGTGACCTGAGATCCAAGCCTCTCTCTGTGCTGTTGCTGCCGTTCTTGCAAGTAGCCGCGTCGTGCTGTCATATTTGGGAAGATATTGCATCGGATCAACCTTCTGAGATTTAGGACATAATTGCATCGGATCAAGCTTTTGAGATGTGCTCTGGAGTGCTGTAAACGATGCTAGGGACAGCAGTGCAGTGCAGCGCAGTGCAGTGCATCTGAAGACTGAAGACAGCAGCGCAGTGCAGCATCAGCTCAATAATGCGCCGTTCTTGAGGTGTGATTTTTTTTTGCGACGGATCAGTCGTGACCTGAGATCCAAGCCTCCCTCTGTGCTGTTGCGGCCGTTCTTGCAACTAGCCGCGTCGTGCTGTCATATTTGGGAAGATATTGCATCGGATCAACCTTTTGAGATTTAGGACATAATCGCATCGGATCAAGCTTTTGAGATGTGCTCTGGAGTGCTGTAAACGATGGTAGGGACAGCAGTGCAGTGCAGCGCAGTGCAGTTCATCTGAAGACTGAAGACAGCAGCGCAGTGCAGCATCAGCTCAATGATGCGCCGTTCTTGAGGTGTGATTTTTTTTGCGACGGATCAGTCGTGACCTGAGATCCAAGCCTCTCTCTGTGCTGTTGCGGCCGTTCTTGCAAGTAGCCGCGTCGTTCTGTCATATTTGGGAAGATATTGCATCGGATCAACCTTTTGAGATTTAGGACATAATTGCAACCTTTTGAGTTGCTAACGCGGTAAAGGGCAGTGTTCGGTCGTGCTCTGGAGTGCTGCTAACGCGGCAGAGACAGCAGTGCAGCGGCAATTCAAGACTCTTCGCAGGGTTGCTCTTTCAGTTCAGCTCCTTTTAGGAGGTTTTGTTTTTTGTTGTTGGTTTTGGTTTTTTTCCTTTTGTTGTTTGTTTTGTTTTTTTGTATTTTTTTTTTTTTTCTTTGTTTTTTTTTTTTTTTGTCTTTTATTTTTGTTTTTTTTCTATTTGTTTTTTTTTTTTTTTTTTTTTTTTTTTTTCGTTGTTTTTTTTTTCGTTTGCCCGTGTTCCGTTTTTTTTTTCCCTTTTTTTTTTATTTTTGTTTTTTGGTTTTTTTTTTTTTTTTTTTTTTGTTTTGTTTGGGGTTTTTTTTTTTTTTTGTGTTTTTTGTTTTTTTTTTCAGTTTTTTTTTTTTGGGTGTTTGTTTTTTGTTTTTGTTGTTTTTTTTAGGGTTCCTCAACACATCTGGGGTTTCCCAACCAACATCTCCTTTTAGGGTTGAAGGTGTTATTTTCTGGTTTTGAGCGGAGATTTTTAGACTTCTGCCAAGAACACGCTTCCAAAGAATAGCTGGAGACTCTGCAAATCCAGTTTTACGTGGTGTGGCGCTCTGGAGTGCTGTTAACGCGGTAGAGACAGCAGTGCAGTGCAGCGGCAATTGAAGATTGAGTAGAGAAAACAGTACAGTGTAGCACCGGGTAAATCAAGCGCTGCTCCCTAGGTTTTTCTGATTTCTGACACATCGGTCGCGACCTGAGATTGATACACTGAGAACAGTCCCAGTCATGGTTTGGAGTGCCGCTACGTGATGGAGAGCGATGTTAGTGGCGTCGTGCTCTAAAGTGCTGCTATAACGCGGTAGAGACAGCAGTGCAGTGCAGCCGCAGTTTCAAGACTGACTAGAGAGAACAGTACAGTGTAGCATCAGGTAAATCAAGCGCAGTTCCCTAGGCTTTTCTGATTTCTGACGCATCGGTCGCGACCTGAAATTTACAGACTCAGAACAAGTCATGGTCTGGAGTGCTGCTACGTGATAGAGAGCGATGTTAGCGGCGTCGTGCTCTGAAGTGTTGCTTTAACGCGGTAAAGACAGCAGTGCAGTGCAGCGGCAGTTTGAAGACTGAATGTTGCTGTGTCGTGCTGTGGAGCGTGCGTGCAGTGCAGCTTTGTTTTCAGAATGAAAACTGCAGGCAGTGCAGTTGCCGAGGCTTGCTTGACTTCCATCGGATTTGTGACTGAACAGGGCAAAAGTCCAGCCGCTCCTTGCTTTGTAGCTTGCAGAAGGCGTTGACGCAATTTACACTTCGGCATTGTCCTGCTCCCACCACGTACACTTCACAGCGTAGAAGCGCCGCACGATGCAAAGAGATGCCTGTTTTGCTCGCTACCCCCCTCCTTGGTTTCATTTTGCTCGGGATGCGCTGCTCATGTTGCTCGCTTTGTCTCCCCAGTTTTATTGCTCAAAGGACGCTCTTCTGGTCGCTCAAGCGTGGATCCACCAAGAAAAAGACATGCCATCGTCCACCTGGGCCGAGGGACTGGAGACCACTAGTAGCTGGAAGGCCACAGTGAGCCCCGTGAGGCGTTCCTTTTTTTCTGCTCTGGGAGAATAATAATTCTATTCTCCCACAGCGGGAAAAAAGGAATGCCTTCCCCACTAGGGGGATTTCCATCTGGAAGGTTCCTTTGCGTTCCTTTCCGCTCTGTTTTCCACCAGAAACGTGGAAGTCGCAAGGGTTCTGACAGGTTTGGTGTTCCCTTTCCATTCCTTTCCACAGTTTTGGACATCCAGTGATCTGTTCTGCCGTTGGCGCGTGGCCCAAAGTTGCTTCAATGAAGCGCCGGCGTTTGCTATATAAGCAGCCTCTTCCTGCCGCGCCGTCGAGTGATGAGCTTGGGCAGGTGAGAACGCTTGTGAGAGACAAGTGGGTTGCCTCCTACCTTGCCGAGCATGGACGTGGGGGTCAGGATGCACGTGCTGCGGCCAAACGAGAGTTCACCTCAGCCGCCAACAAGCGTCAGATGCTGAGTTCCATGCTGGAGTCTGGGCAGGTACCACCCCGGCTTCATGCAGCAGCCACCCGTCTAATCATGGCTTGGACATCTGAGACGCCCCTCCGTGGCCCACATGAGGTGGAGGAGGATGTCATGAGTTCGTACCGTGGCAGTGGGACTATGTTTCGGTATTCAGGGTCGTGGAGCCGTGTGGACGATGCCGCAATGTCGGCGGTGCTGGTTGCGAAGGGTCACAATGGCATTTCTGAGGTATGCAGTCGCCTCAAGTGTCACCCCTATGTGCAAGGATTGTGGGACGAATTCTCGGCCTTCAGGCAGCAGCTGGTGTCAAGCACACCTATCACGCGCTGGACTGCAGCCATGGAGCTACATGTGGAAGCTTCGCTTGCGGCCAACCCTCCCATTCCATCGGTACACATACATTTTATGTTTGATGCCATTGGCAAGACCATCTCATTTCGAAATGAGCCTGGATTGAAGTTTCGCAACTCGCAGCCGTACAGGTCGCTTGCAGCACCAGTCGCCCGCGGACGGGCTTGCAAACGAGCCTATGATCAGGGGCACTTTTACTTGACTCCGCTCAAGACAGGTGCCATACTCCATGCCACAAATGCACCACCGTTCAAGTCCTATGCAGTGTCTCCAGAATGGATCACAAGCATGTGGCAAGGGGATAAATTGTCTCCGGAATCGGCCAAGGAACTCTATCTCAAGTGCAAAAAGCACGTCAAACAGTATTGTGACAATGTCACATCACAGGTCCAGATGACCCAGCAGAGCAACTTGCAGGAACGCCAGGCTGCAGCACAGGCAGCCTTGCTCCGCATGCATCGTCCTCGGGTGTATCTGGAACCAGTGGAACAAGAGTTCTTGCCTCAATTCCAGGTGGATGCTTTCAGACGACGCTTCTTGGTGCTGGACGGACCCACGAAGCTCGGCAAGACGATCTTTGCCTCCAGCCTTGCAGGACCCGAACACACTCTGGAGTTGAATTGTGCATCGTCCATGGAACCCAATTTGCGGGACTTCAACAATGATGTTCATCGCGCGATCGTGTTTGATGAGGCATCTTGTGCCATGGTTCTCCGGCACAAGAAGCTTTTCCAGGGTGGTGTGCAACCACTGGAACTGGCCAGCTCCAACACGAATTGCTACTCTTACAAGGTTTGGGTCTATGGCACGATGATGATCGACAAGCAACACCTGGACTGCAGAGTTGCATGAGCTGTCACCTGAGGACGCATCATGGCTGCGTTCCAATTCGGTGCACGTCTACTGCACACAGAAATTGTATTGCTAATGACTGCTAATGCATGAGTGACTATGGCGAAGAAAGGGCCACGTCTGCTGCTGTCACTTTGGTGCAAGGCTTCCAAGACCACGTCAGATTTTCTCACTCTGGGGCCAGTGCCGAGGCAGAGAGTTTCAAGCTAGGACGTCTGCTGTTTTCAGTTTGGGGTGACAGTGCCTCCCAAGATGACGTTGGGTTTCCGAAGAAGGTGTTGAAAGTGCCAACGTCTGCTGTTGTCACTTCGGTGCAAGGCTTCCAAGACCACGTCAGATTTTCTCACTTTGGCGGGCAGTGCCTCCAAAAAAGGCTTCCAGCCCTCCAGCCTCCAGCCTTCCAGCCTTCCAGCTCTGCAGGTCTCCAGCCCTCCAGCTTTTTAGGGCAGAGAAGCAGAGGGAGGGGCTGGAAAGGGTTGGGAGCTGGAGAAGGCTGGAAGGCTGGAGGGCTGAGGGGTGGAAGGCTGGAACTGGAGCGCTGGAAGGTGGAGGCTGGAGGGAAGGCTGGAGGGTTGGAGGAGGGCTGGAAGGCTGGACTCCAGCCTCCAGGGAGGGAGGGAGGGAGCGAATCAGGGAATGAGG
This sequence comes from Symbiodinium sp. CCMP2592, assembly GCA_905221615.1. Lineage (NCBI taxonomy): Eukaryota > Dinophyceae > Suessiales > Symbiodiniaceae > Symbiodinium > Symbiodinium sp. CCMP2592. The sequence continues at coordinate 306,786 of CAJNDT010000051.1, read as the reverse complement.
GAGTCAGGGAATGAATGAGTGGTTGAGACGTTGATGCCGTCCGTATCTGCCGTATCGTGTTTCGCTAGTGGTTTCCATGATGTTCCATGCAAAAATGCAATATTTGTCAAGAAAGTGAGAGTTCGCGGGGCCACCAGCGACGGGCAGAGTTCGAAAAAAACTGGTCTATGAAGTGTTTGACACGTTCAGTCCGTCCGTATTTGCCGTGTCGTTGTCCGCTAGTGCTTTCCATGCAAAAAAGGCAAGATTGTCAAGAAACTGAGAGTGGCGCAGCCACCAGGGACAGTGCAGAGTTCGAAAAAATGGTGTATGAAGTGTTTGACACATTCAGACCGTCCGCATCTGCCGTGTTGTATTTCGCTAGTACTTTCCGTGCAAAAATGCAATATTGTCTAGAAATTGAGAGTTCGCGCAGCAACCAGCCGCAGTGCAGAGTTCGAAAAAAAAGGTGTGTGAAGTGTTTGACACGTTGAGGCCGTCCGTATCTGCCGTGTTGTATTTCGCTAGTGCTTTCCATGCAAAAAAGGCAACATTGTCTAGAAATTGAGAGTTAGCGCAGCCACCAGCCGCAGTGCAGAGTTCGAAAAAAATGGTGTATCAAGTGTTTGACACGTTCAGGTTGTGAGTATCTTCTGGGGGAGCGCGGGAGGGAGGGAGGGAAGGAGGGAAGGAGGAGGAAAGGAGGGAACAGGGAGGGAGGGAAGGGAGGGAGGGAGGGAGCGAGGGAGGGAGGGAGGGAGGGGCGGGAAGAGAGAGAGAGAGAGAGAATTACTGAAAGTGACAGTGAGAGCGAGAGTGAGAGTCAGAGTGCGAGTGCGAGTGCGGGTGAGAGTGAGGGTGAGAGTGAGTGTGCGCGTGAGTGTGAGCGAGAGGGAGAGAGAGTGCCCAGGTGATGGCGGGGTCGTCAAAGTCAGAGGCAGCCGCTTTTGAAGTGTAGTGCTCGTGACCGCTGCGGAGTCGTCAAAGTCAGAGGCAGCCGCTTTTGAAGTGTAGTGCTCGTGACCGCTGATCCTGTTTGTTTCCTGTTGGTCGAACCCACCCCTCCGGGGGGCGGGGCAGTGTGTCTTGCTGGCGCAGGGCTTGGGACCGCTTTATGGGGCTTGATTCCCACAGCAAGTGCTAGGAGGCCAAGTCGTGCCTGTAGAGTAAAAGCCAGCGGTGTTCAGACAGGCTATGCGATTGATTGCTTGTGCTGCATCATGCAGTTTTCCACAGCCACTAGCTGCTACTCGACATCCGTTTTCTCAGAGCAGAGGCGGTTTTGCGTTTGAAACATGGCTGCCGCAAATCCAGCAGTGGAGCTGCAGCGGATCCGCCAGGAGGTTTCTTTTGGTAGGTAGGACGACATAGAAAGGGAGCAGTTGTGCATTGTTGCTACTTTCTGTCGTGTGATTTCCTTTGGAAGGTTGCATGTCTTCGAAGAAAGATTTCTTCGTTGTCACGGACGAGAAGAGCCGAGAAGCAGCGGGAAGCCAACATGGGTTTGAATCCCCGTCAAGTGTTTGTCTTATTGGCGATTTATGTACTTACTGGTGACCCAGCGGTGGCTCTCGAGTATATCAGCGCGAAGGCTGCGCGTGAAAGGATGGAAGAGGCAGACGCAGAAGACAAGAAACGATATGTAGAAGAGCTGTACCTCAAAACAAGCTTGGAAGACATAGCATCGCTGCAGGATCCTTCTGGTTCGCGGCAGGGCATTTACAAGACTGCACAGCGTTGGATTGCCAGACGAAGAACCAGAAACTTCGTGTGCAATATGAATGCGATTGGCGTGGCTCCAAGTTCAGAGCAAGTTGCAGAAGAATATCGCAAACAAAGTGCGTCCTCTGTACCAACTACCGATGCCCGTGGATTACGAGCCTGGAGCAGTCGCTTCCGTCGCAGTTTTGCCTTCCGGCTGGGCAAGATGAAAGCGGCCAAGCCAGTGGAAGATGTTTGTGCAAAGGCCGGGTGCTGGGTTCTCGAGACTTCCTGCACGCATAACACCGCATGCTTATGGTAGCTGCTTGCAGTGGATCGTTCTGCACTTATCTGCGTTTCGATACCTCCTAACCAGCGGCAGCATTTGGACCCGAGGATTGAGGGGCCGCATCGCTTTCGACTCCATGCGGGGATGCTTTTTGAGCTCATTTTTGGACCCTCTTTTTGGAGCTGCTTTCTAAGGCTAACTCGTGGAAGCACTTACAACCCCAAAACGAGGCTCCAAAATGAGGCCTCGTTCTGGCTCCAGTTTTGGGGCCCAATTTGGGTTCAATTTCGGTAAGCCATTTCTCGTTGCCTGCAGGCCGTGCTCTTCTGGCGCCACGCTGCTTGGTTGGAACGCTCCAGCGCGAAGCAGCCAGTCTACATCAATATAGATGAAACGGCTTTAGCCTATTCGTTCCATGCTGCGCCTGGCCTGATACAGCGGAAATTCCACGCAGAGGTTCAAATTAGACCTCAAGACGCACGTGGGTGCATCACCCACGTCGCTCTCGTCTCAAATGTCCTCAGTGTGCAAGCGCATTTGCCACAGATTTTAATATGTAACAAGCGTCGTCTCAGCAGAACCCTGGAGCAACAATTGCAAAGCGTTGTTCCCTCCACCGTGACTCTCTGTCGTGAGGATTCCTCATGGAATTCAGCACGACATATGGTCTCCTTGCTAACTCTCTTGGGTCAGCTCTTTCGCATCCGCTTCCCGCAATATCAGGCCATTGTTGTCTTCGACGCGGCCTCGTGCCATCTTTCTCCGGGCGTCATAAGAGAAGGACGCCTCCAGGGGTTATTCATGCTGCCGGTGCCCCCAGGCATGACGTCCTACCTGCAGCCTTTAGATTTATGGTGTTTTGGACCATATAAGAAATGGTTGGAGCGCGAAAACCGCCAGCAGCGAATTTGCCAAAATGGGCTCGTGTCTCTAGAGACTTGGTTTAGAACAATTTTCAAAGCGTGTACAGACTACTGGACGAATCGTCCCTTTTGGAAGGCCTTTGCACAGGCAGGCCTTCCCACATCCGAGCAAAGGTTGCATGGCAAGCTTGCCTCGCTGTTCCCGGAGGGAATTCCCAGTCTGGAGCAAGCTTTGTCTCCAGATGAATTTGCACAGTTGTTGCCTAAAAGGCACGACTTGACCCGGACTTTTTCTGACTGGGTGGGCGGTCCCCGGCGAGAGGTGCCGGTGCTTTCCTAAACATCTTGAAGCATGCAGAGAAGACGTGCTGCCGCAAAAAATTGCAACTGTACTGCACGTCCACAGAACGAGTAGGCATAGGAGTACACATTGGTTGCTGACTTTGCCCCCTTCACCATCTTGGGCCGGCCTTGCAAGGCTTCACGGTGACGCTTCAAGAACATAGCATCTCCAACCCCATCCAAGATGACACCGGCATGAATCCTGCGGTCGAACTCTGCCAGGTCCATCTGCTCAGACTCCTCGACAGTGACCTCCAGGTACTCTGGGAGACCAAGTTGCTGAGCTATACGCTGCAATGTGTGGGCTGCAAGCATGGACTTGCCCAGTCGGGTTCCTCCCACAATTGCCAAGATTGGACGTCGAAAACGAGAGCTCCCATCGTGACAGGCCACAAACGCCTGAAACAAAAAATGCCACACTGCTTGCTCTTCTTTGACGTTGTGCACCCTATGGAAAACACAAATTATGGGCATTGATTGACCAGGCCTCGATCACCGGGAACGACTTCATGGGCAGGGTTGCTGGCTCCAATGCCTTCGCATGAGCACAGATGGCGTCCTGGAGCGCTTCATCGCGTAAGTAGCGCTCAGCAGCCTTGCAATCTGCGAGCCGCTTCTGAAAGCCCACCGTCACTTGCGCTGCCAATTTCAGGTACGCCTTGCGGGAAATCTTGCCGGCCTTCAAGAGGTTGTCCAACCACCAACCCTCAACGCCGTAGGCTTTGAAGGGCGGGTAGTTAGTGTAATTGAACCTTAGAAACTTGTCACAGGAAGCAAAACAAAGTGTCAACTCTCGAGCCTCGCCACACCACATAACAGCCAACCCTTGAAGCCTCTTGCATAAAGCCTCCACCGCTGAGCGCGGAAGATCACCACACGTACAGAAAAGGAGTAGGGATATTACTGTATCTTGCGCCCGAGAGGCCAGATATCATGTATGTCCTGAAGAGGCTGTCGACAAAGCTAGCATCACCCGTTGAAGCAGATATGGAACTGCTAAGGTACGTTGGAAAGTATCTGAAGGGAACACCTGAACTTACGTTGGTACATCAGGGAAGCTATCCTGGAAAGAGTTTCCTGGAAGTGAAGAACAGAAGAAGCGACGAAGAAAAGGTCGAAAGAGACAACTACAAAGTGCCAGCATTGGTAGAGGTGATAAGCGACAGTGACTGGGCAGCTGATCGAGAGTCAAGACAAAGCGTATCGTGTGGAGTGATAATGGTGAATGGGAATCTGGTGCATTTCCAAAGCAAGAGACAAAAGAGCGTAGCATTATCATCCTGCGAAGCCGAGACAATCGCAGCGACATCAATCTTGTCTGAAGGTGTATTCCTGAAAGGATTGCTGACAAGAATCCTAGGAGTGGAACCAAGACTGATGTTATACAGTGATTCGTCAAGCTCAAGGCAATTGATCGCAAGAAAAGGTTTAGGCAAGGCACGTCATTTAGACGTGGACCTATAATGGATCCAAAGAATCCCGAAGCTGATTATAAAGGCGATAGCAGGAAAGGACAATCCGTCGGACTTAGGAACAAAATCCCTGACAAGAGAGAAAATAAGGAAACACATGCTAAGTCTGGGATATACAGGTGAGTATTTGACACAAGATGTTCAAGAAGTCCAAGAAGAAGTTGAAATGCGAAGATCAAGAAGTGTCACAAGACTCGATGAAAAGGTGATTACAAGGATTATTCAGACGGTCACGACAGATGTGTTGTTATCGTTGACTGAATCAAGAAAAGTCGGTGAAGAAGATGAACAAGGACTGGGAAGAGCAAGCGCAGTGATGTGTATGATGTGCATATGTACAACCGTGTTGATATACATTACAAGAGTTTCAAGAAGAACCTCTTTGGAAGAGATAGAAGAGAAGAGAAAGCCAAAGCAATGGCTGATGATGAAGGCCTGAAGGTCGTTATGACTGACAAGTGCAAAAGCCTCAAATCGGTTCAATATATAGAGCGTCTTCTAAAGCAAAAGAGAGAAGACAGGCCCTCAGTGGATGAAGTCTGGAAGCTTGTAGAGACGTTGAACGAGGATAGAGAAGACAAAGCTACAGATGAAGAGGCAGAAAAAGAAGAGAAGCAGCCGAAGAAGAAAGAAGAAAGTGAAGCTGCGTCCGATCCGGAATCCGATGAAGAAGGAGAAAGTGAGTCGGAAGAAGATGATGAAAACGACAAGGCGAAGAAGGACAAGGAAAAAAGAGAACGAGGACCTGGAAAGCTTCAAGAAGACGGCCGAAGAGCTGGAAAAGGAGAAAGAAGAGTTCGAGAGTGCAAGAAAGGAAAGGGTTGAAGCCCTAGCGTCAGAGAAGGTCGTCTTGCCGGAAGAGATCAGGGCAGGAATTATCGAACAAGGCAAGGTCATGGACAAGCGTTTGGAAGAGCTCAAAAACATAGCAGAAGAAGCTAAGGAAAGGAGACAAAGCGTAGTATCAGCGGCGAGCCAAGTCGCAAGTGAGGCAGAAGCTAAGAAGGAAGAAAAGAAAGAAGAAAAGGAAGAGGTCAAGGAGGACAAGCCGGACCCAGAGAAGGAATTGGTTGAGTCCTCAGGTGAAGAGGATAAGCGAGCAAGGAAGGCATTGAAGGACGAGTTCAATGTGGATGAGATGGGAATCTGGGAGACTGTATCAGATAATGTCAATCTGCACAGCATCCAGAAGAACCTCCCAAGTGAAGACCTCGAACGTGAATTTATCAAATGGTCTGAGACAGCTCGCAAGCCAGTCGCAAAGTTGCCGACAGGTTTTGGAATCAAGACAAGTGATTTGCTTTCCAAGCTCGATGGAGAAGCTGGTGAGTATGGTGAAAGCATATCGATCATGATGGAAGATGAAGCAAATGCAGAGAAAGAGTTCAAAGAAGCTCAAAAGGACCTGGAAAAGTTCGAGAAGGAGCTGAGGAAAGAGATGGAAAATCGACTGGAAGAGAAGGTGAAAGTCGTCAGAGAAAAAGAAGAAGACGTCACTAGCGCACGTGCTGACGTTAAAAGTGCAACGGTTGCAAGAGAAGCGTTGCAGAAATTTGGCGAAATGGTTCAAACAGCTGATAGGTTGTTGAAGACTATGAGTGAAGAATTCGAGTTGGACCTATACAAGCAGCCGGAGGAACAGCAAGTGAAAGGAAGGGCAGTATTAGCCCAACTGATGGCGCGTGTCAAGCGGAAGAGAGAAGGAAGCCAGGGTTCAAATCCCGCTACGCCGTCAGTATCTTCGGCCAAAGATTCGGTCAAAGAAACACCGAAGAAGCCTCAGCCGAAGAAGATACCCGAAAAGTTCAAGAAGAGCATCATAGAAGATGAAGAGATCAAAGCTGCAAACACATTGCAGAAGCAGAAAGAGTTGAAGGAGAAGTTGAAGCAGAAGTTCAAGGAGATCCCTATGGAAGAGATAGAGAAGAAGGTGGATCTCGGGCATATGAAGCCGAGTGAACCTGAAGGAGAGCCGCCAGGTAAAGAGCTGAAGAACGTGAATGAAAGATGGCTCAAGCAGGGACCAAAGTATCTTCATTGTTTCTACTGTAAGCGAAGTGATGGTCACAAAGCACCGGAGTGCCCGGAGATTTTCAAGGCCATCGACCGGTATTGCCCGGAAGCGCCGAAGCCAAGGAAGGATAACGAAGCAAGGAAGATCTTCTGCAATTAGTGTTGGATTGTGTATACCTATTGCAGAAATAAAGAGTACCCATACAAAGGATGGGGAGCGCACAGTCCAGACATTTGTTTTCACAAGAGTGATGCTGAAGACTACATTCGTAGCAATCCCAACAAGTTTCCTGATGAAGTCAAAGAGATGAAGGAAGCTGAAAAGTATGCAAGTGGTTACCCACCACAGAGCAGTTGGGGTACAGAGACGATGAAGCCGAAGAGGACAATGGCTGAAAAGAAAAAGGATGAAAAGGATGAAAAAAATAAGAAGAAGAAGGCTGATAAGTCCAAGGACAGCAAGGACAAAGGCACCAAGAAGAAGAGAAAGCATGAGTCCAGCTTCGATCAAGAGGAAGGTGCAAAGAAGAAGAAGGATCAAGAGGAAGAAGAGCTGATTTAAACCTTGACATGCTAAGGTTGCGGTTTAAAGGACCAAGTTGAGTGAAGGCGGAGAGCCACCCAGGGCAAGCGAAGACACCGTAAAGGCAGGTGTTTAAACAAGGCCGATGCATGTTTCACAATCGGTGCAAGAAGGGGCAGTAAGCCTATCCTTGCATGTCAGAAGGATGAAGCTATGCTGAAAGTGGATTCCAAGAAAGGAGCGGAATTTCACGGAAAGGCGTCCAACGCCATCAACAGCAAAGGCTAAAGTCCCACGACAAAGCACAACGAACGTGTTTAAAGAAAAGGCTGAAAGAGCCAGCACAAAAGACTCACAAAGCCAAAGTTCTTTTGCAAAGACTCTGAAAGAGCTATGCCGAGCAAACTACCTCGTGTACCGCGCGATGGAAAATAGTGAGAGCGCCTGAGTTTGTAGTTGGCAAGTGAGACTGTTGTAAAACAATGGTCAGTTTAACAGTTTTCCTTTTACAGGACTAGAAGCCAACGACATCCACAACAAGCACACAAGGAAGAAGAAGAAAGAAGTCAAAGACGGTTAAAAGTGCTGAAAAGCGTGCGAGAAGTGAAGATTAAAGCTCACAGGAGCATGCGAGAACCGTGGTGGATGTAGGAAAAGTTTCACAATGACCGCATTACACGACAAAGCTGTGTATGCGATGAGGGCGTAACAGATAGTTCAATTTTCCCCTATGTACAGAAACATACAGGAATCCAGTGTTTCACCGCAGGTCAAACCAAGGCTCAAGCACGGCCCAACAGTGGAGCTTAGAGTGGAAAAGAATCCGAAGTTCGTGCCGTGATTATAAGAAGTATACTGGTATAAAGGTTTAAACTTTCAGTAGTGCTGGAGCACGACTCATGGGGGCTGCGAACGGACCTCGGTACCTAGTCCGATTCTGTGGTGTCGCTATAAGAGCAGCTATGAGTTCTAATATGTACAGCCAAGACCAACGGCACGCTTCGCGCACCTTGTCTCTATGTGTTCGCCTGTGGTCACGCTTCGCGTGCAACAAAGCAGAATTGTGTTCTATATCCCACCAACGCAACTTTGGCTCAAGAAACTGATGCGACAAACCAACTATAGCTTGTAGCCTTCTGTGACCTCATAGACGACTTGTCGCGCCCCTCGATCGAGAAAACCAGCGAGTACCGAGTCTGCCTGCCATGAAGCGTGGAAGTGGGAGTGAGAGATTATCGAGTCTGTTGAGGGCAACCACACACTCATTAGCTCGGTGGGGTGAGCGAACAAGGACAACATCAAGATCAAATCCCCAAAATGTATGTATATAAATATATACATAAATAAGATATATGTTTGTCCGAATACATCCAACGAAGGGGCCTGCCGTATATACTCACCTGTTAACTCATGGAGTTGTGAGCAGGGCGCCAAATCGAAGTTTGCACGTTTCCCGGAACATTGTCATTTTTTTGTAATTTTGGTGTCGTTTTTGTGTCATTTTGGTGGGGTGCGGAGGGAGGGAGGGCGGGGCAGGGCGCCAAACCGAAATTTGCACATTTCCCGAGGCATTGTCATTTTTTTGTGACCCGTACACCATGCACGAGCTCGGCTCAGCTTTGGGACTCCGCTGGAGGCACAAGCCGTGCTCGTGCTCTCATACAAAGATTTCAATCGTTTGATTCCACGAAGACCGCGCATGACAAACAATCTCCGAAGAAAGCCGCATCGCATCAGCACTTCCCAGGTCGAATCACATTCAAAGAAAGGACTGAGATCACTGCTGTGGCACACAGGCGGTCGCCCGGCTCTTACTGTGAGAAATTCGAGATCTCGCCGCGACCGTGAAACATGTTTCTGCGTCGTTTCCACTATAGTGGGGACTTTGCAGATAGAATATGGTGTTTTAGGCACAGTGCAGCTAGAATAGCTTTTAAATTTGGTAAAACCATACGTTTTTACCAACCCCCAGCAGTTGCAGATACGAACTTTCCATCCGCAAAACCGTTGCAAATAGAATATTTTTGCGGCTCACTGGCTTTTTGGCCAAGCAGTTCCTGAGCAAGCGAATGATGCAAGAGCGGTTTTCTTTGAGACCGGAGTAGAAAATCAGAAAGAAGCTAGGCACCTCGAGAAGCACCCTTGTGACACGCTTGCTGTGGAACGTGTCCTGGTTTTCGCATGTTTTCGCGACGTGCGAAGTCGGCAGCCATTTACTGATATCAACGAAGTTGGGGTTCAGATCCCTCCACTTTGGTGTTTCGGTTGCTTGCGATGGCAAAGTTTGCGGGCGGCACCTGCCTCATCCGCATCATGATGGTGATGTTTGCCGGCTGCTTGTCCTTCAAGTTGTCGGAGCCGCTGGGCGGCACAGAGACTCAGGGGCCTCCCGGAAGTGTCGAGGGGCCCGAAGATGCCAGCAGCGCTGAGAGAGATGGCTTGGGTGGTCTCGGAAAGAACCTGAACTTCCTTCTTGTGAAGGTGGCGCAGCTCGAGGCTCTTGCCGAAATGCAGCAAGCGGAGATTGCCACACACCGCCTGGAGATCGCATCCCTTAAGAAAGAGCGGCACAGCTACTCCGACTCCCCGACCGCCGAGGTGCCTTCCAAGCCCCGCGGCATCTTGCTGGAGACGCAGTCGGAAGAGGAAGCCAAGACCCGGCTGGACGAGACCACGGCCGTCCTGAAGAACGTCTGGCGGAAGCACGAGCACCAGCGCCGGACCGGAGCCCAAGCCGCAGTCGAGAGAGTGTTCTGTAAAATGCTGCACCCTCTGCCTCTGCCCGCGTTCTGGCGAGGCCTTGGAGCTTCGAAGAACGAGACCGCAAGCCTCGCAGCCGAGACTAAGGAGGATGCGGAGAAGATTAATCCGATAGACTGGGTCACCGATCCGGTGGGTACCTTGAAAAGTGGATTCGATGCACTTTCTTCCACGGCTGACAAGGCCGTAGGGGGCCCAAAGAGCCCAGTAGGGGGTCCGAGATGAAAGTGAGGGGCCGCATCATTGCTGCCGTCTGATGCCACTGCCGGTTTCGCTTTGACATGCAGCATAGTAAGTGTCAGCAGTCTCACAGTTCACACAACACCCCCGAGCACCTAAATCCCTAAATCCTAAACCCTAAACCAAATAAACTAGATAAACCCTAAACCTTAATCCCCAATAATAAAGTGGAGGTGAACTATGCCAAAGACCAGCTGGCGACTCACGCGTTTGACACCGTGGAGAAGGCAACGACGCTCCTGGAGAATGTCCTCGATCTCCCAGGCTTTCGGGACTTTTGGGTGAAGCTTCACAGGCCCCAGGTGCCAAGTTTCGACACAAGCACTGGGAAGCTGAAGCTCGGCAAAATTAAGATTGAGATCAATTTGATCAATGTGAACAAGCAGTGGGAGCTGGACTTGGGGACTATCGACCTACCAGGGACGCTGAAGGAGGTGGCCACCACCTCTCTCGCGACTGTTCAGGGGGCGATGAGCCTTGGAGGGGAGCTCGCCGGTTGCTCGAATTGGCACTTGCCTGGTGAAGCCGTGAGGTGCATCGGGAACAAGATCGTCGATTTGTTTGCCCAGCTTAAGACGGTGGCCACCACCTCTCTCACGTTTGTTCAGGGGGCGATGAGCCTTGGAGGGGAGCTCCAAAGTTGCGCGAATTGGCACTTGCCTGGTGAAGCCGTGAAGTGCTTCGCGGGCAAGACGATCGAGAAGGTGGAGGAGCTGAACTTTCCTGGCGACAGCGCCGTCCAGCAAGTTCAGAAGATGATCACGGTGGGACGGGACCTGGACTGTCCGAATTGGCATTTGAACAGTGGCCTCGTCACGTGCCTTGGCACCAAGATCATCGACAAGGTTCCTCCGCTGAAAGCCACGGTCAATGTGGGCCATGAACTTTCTGCCTGCTCCCAGCAGACGGGGGATGCGCTCATGCAGTGCCTCGGCACAATTATCATCGAAAACACCCCTCCCTTCAGCTATCTGAGCCATCTGGGCGATGTACTCTCCGAGTTCCTGGAGGCGGGCCGTTTTGCTTTGCCTTCGCTTCGCGGCTGTTGGGGAGAGAGATCTTTACACCTACCTACGTACCTACACACGCCCAGACACACACTCACACAGACACACTCAGTCTCACACACACACACACAGAGACACACAGAGACACACAGAGACACACAGAGACACACAGAGACAGACAGAGACAGACACACAGAGACGCACAGAGACACACAGAGACACACAGAGACGCACAGAGACACACAGAGACACACAGAGACGCACAGAGACACACAGAGACACACAGAGACACACAGAGACACACAGAGACACACAGAGACACACAGAGACACACAGAGACACACAGAGACACACAGAGACACACAGAGACACACATAGACACACAGAGACACACAGAGACACACAGAGACACACAGAGACACACAGAGACGCACAGAGACACACAGAGACACACAGAGACACACAGAGACGCACAGAGACGCACAGAGACACACAGAGACACGCAGAGACACGCAGAGACGCACACAGACACACAGAGACACACAGAGACACACAGAGACACACAGAGACGCACAGAGACGCACAGAGACACACAGAGACACACAGAGACACACAGAGACGCACAGAGACACACAGAGACACACAGAGACGCACAGAGACACACAGAGACACGCAGAGACACGCAGAGACACACAGAGACACACAGAGACGCACAGAGACCCACAGAGACACACAGAGACACACAGAGACACACAGAGACACACAGAGACACACAGAGACACACAGAGACACACAGAGACGCACAGAGACGCACAGAGACGCACAGAGACACACAGAGACGCACAGAGACGCACAGAGACACACAGAGACACACAGAGACACACAGAGAGACACACAGAGACACCCACAGAGACACACAGAGACACACAGAGACACACAGAGGCACACAGAGACACACAGAGACACACAGACACACACAGACACACACAGACACACACAGAGACACACAGAGACACACAGAGACACACCGAGACACACAGAGACACACAGAGACACACAGAGACACACAGAGACACACAGAGACACACAGAGACACACAGAGACACACAGAGACACACAGAGACACACAGAGACACACAGAGACACACAGAGACGCACAGAGACAGACAATGACACACAGAGACGCACAGAGACACACAAAGACACACAGAGACACACAGAGACACACAGAGACACACCGAGACGCACAGAGACGCACAGAGACACACAGAGACACACAGAGACGCACAGAGACGCACAGAGACACACAGAGACACACAGAGACACACAGAGACACACAGAGACACACAGAGGCACAGAGACACACAGACACACACAGAGACGCACAGAGACACACAGAGACACACAGAGACGCACAGAGACACACATAGATGCACAGAGACACACAGAGACACACAGAGACACACAGAGACGCACAGAGACGCACAGAGACTCACAGAGACACACGGAGACACACAGAGACGCACAGAGACACACAGAGACACACAGAGACACACAGAGACGCACAGAGACACACAGAGACACACAGAGACACACAGAGACACACACAGAGACACACACAGAGACGCACAGAGACGCACAGAGACGCACAGAGACACGCAGAGACACGCAGAGACGACACACAGAGACACACAGAGACACACAGAGACACACAGAGACGCACAGAGACGCACAGAGACGCACAGAGACACACAGAGACACACAGAGACGCACAGAGACACACAAAGACACACAGAGACACACAGAGACACACAGAGACGCACAGAGCACAGAGCACAGAGACACACAGAGACACACAGAGACGCACTGAGACGCACAGAGACACACAAAGAGACACACAGAGACACACAGAGACACACAGAGACACACAGAGACACACAAAGACGCACAGAGACGCACAGAGACACACAGAGACACACAGAGACACACAGAGACGCACAGAGACACACATAGACGCACAGAGACACACAGAGACACACAGAGACACACAGAGACGCACAGAGACGCACAGAGACACACAGAGACACACAGAGACACACAGAGACACACAGAGACAGAGCCCAGAGACACACAGAGACACACAGAGACACACAGAGACACACAGAGACACACAGAGACACACAGAGACACACAGAGACACACAGAGACGCACAGAGACACACAGAGACACACAGAGACACACAGAGACACACAGAGTTACACAGAGACACACAGAGACACACAGAGACATACACAGAGACATGCGACATACACATAGACACACACGCACACACAGACGGACATACACGACACAGACGCACACACACACATACACACACCCACACCCACACCCAAACCCACACCCACACCCACACCCACACGCACACGCACACGCACACGCACGCGCACGCGCACGCGCACACGCACCCGCACCCGCACCCGCACCCGCACCCGCACCCGCACACGCACACGCACACGCACACGCACACGAACACGCACACGAACACGAACACGAACACGAACACGAACACGAGCACCATCACGAACACGAACACGAACACGAACACGAACACGAGCACGAACACGAACACGAGCACGAACACACACACACACTGATGGATTCGGCCAAGAGTACGAGTGCAAGAGGAAAACTAATCTTGGCACCACAGGGGGCTGCCATGCAGGTACACAGGACTGATCAGGTCCCGCTTCCCACTTGCATCCACAGCTTCGTTGAGTGTGGTAGGACGCAAGTGCCACACTCCCCTGCAACAGTTGATTTGGTAAATGTCCAATGCCGGATTATGTTGAAAAGCGAAATTGCAAACAGTGTAGGAGTGACCCTCTGCTCCCATGTGCTAGGGAGGTTCACACACACACAGCCCCAATGGGGCGTACATGCTTCAAGTAGAGTGAAAGGTCTGATGCGCGGCAATAGGAGTGAATGGCGCACTTTTCTCGCTGTCAATAGCGATCGGGTGATTGTCGTATTTCCTGATCCGAACAGGTTCTAACAAAAAGCACCGGCATCAACGTGGCTAATGTGGTGACTGAATCCCAATCATGTAGTCGTCGACGGTTTTGTTCGAAGAAGAAAGCTGGGATTTTAGGAGTTCTGCCGGTGATCTCCTTGATGCGGTAGGAGAAGATCTTGCGAGCTTGGAGAACGTTGTCACCCAGACAAAGCACCACGTGTAAGAACATGTGCTTGTCTCTGGTGATGCGGTCGGGTGGAATTTCAACAGTCATCCGAAAACATTGTCCTGCCATGGAGTACCATGGAAGGCCGGCCTCGGCAGCCTTTCGCTTTGTCATATTTTTGCTGCTACCAACCGACAAAAGCTTGAACAAGGAATGCAAATCAACATGGACATGATGTGTGCTCTGGCAAAACAACAAAGTGGTGTCGTCCTGACACTCGCATGCGCAGGCTTTTTGTCACGCTTAGCGGATCTTGCAGCCCTAATCCGTCCTGAGAATTAGGGTCCAACAGCGAGTTTGTTGGGACAGTCACTCATGATCTTGAAATGGCATCGACACCTAAAACCTGCACGTACCAGCATTTTTGCACAAGCGGTTTTGGACCGCTTGTGCTGAATAGTAGGATGCACAATATCGTAAGGTGCAATCGAGTCAGAAGACCAAGGATCTCGAGATGGAGACCGGTGTGCGTCCTCAGCCATGTGTGACGTTGCCGTAGGTGACGCTGATGATGTTGAATGCGAAGAGCGTGTCCTCTTTCGTCTTGTAGTATGTGGATGTTGGCGTCGTTGCTGTGTTGTGGATTGGGATGGTGGTGAGATGTTGCGTGTTTTCTTTGTTTTCATGACTGTTTTGTCCTTTTTGTCTTTGTTGTCTTTCTTCTTTTTTGTCCTCGTTGTGTGCTTTGTTTTTTGCTTGTGTGTGTGACTGACTGCATGGGAGGATGTGGTGGTGTCATCCTTCCTCAGGAAGGCATCAATCTCTTCGGATCCCCATAGGCTGCTGTCGTCGTCCTCGTCCATCTGTGTGCGATCCTAAATATGTTTCAGCAACTGTAGTTCTGAGAAATGGCTGCGGAGTCACAACTGCATTGAGGCATGTGCATACGCTGATCTTCAGAGAGAGAGAGAGAGGTACACAGAGACATCAATTGAGCAACCTCGCCGACCGGCATGACCTTTCAACATGATGCTCTTAATGTTGAACCTCATCAGGAATGATGGAGTTCGCAGCACAGCTTTGCTGTGTGGTTGTTGGCTGCCGGGGGCAGCAAATGTGCATCTAATTGTCAACTCAGCAATGTTGCTCACGGAGTTCTTGACCGCTTTCTCTTGTTGGATGTAGGAGTTGATGTAGTAGATACTGTCTCCTTTTGGGTAGGAGTCGTTGATGTCGGACGCTGATCAGGTTGCTCCGAATGCTTTCGTATCCACTCTTGAGATGCGATAAAGTACTCACGCCACCATGAAGAGCCGTTAGTGGCCCAATGCCATCTCCATTGTGATGCCGTGGGAGATCGCGATCTGGTGCGTTGTTCCATGGTGCTAACACAACTGGTTGTTTTGCAAAATGCTGCGGGAAAGAGTGCATCAATCGCTGCATACCAAACATATGTGAAGTGAGTGCACTGACTGTCACAATTGGCAACAACGACAATCGTTGTTTTAACCGTCCGCTGCAAAGCACCCAATGGTGGTATGAACATGGTTGATCACCTATTGTTGCGAAGCTTCGAGTCTTTCCACTCGTTGCTTTAGCTCTGTGATCTGCCGGGTTGTTTGCAGAATAAACTCGGCTAATTGGTCGCGTAGAGCCTCGTCACTGAATGTGGAAGGTTCACTTCCAGTTTCGGAATCATAGTCCCGATGCTGTGTCAAAATCTCCATGAGGGCCTCGGAGAGAGCTTCACGTCGTGACTCATCGACGGGTGGCGAATCTGTAGTCACTGTGTTTGTCGGAAGAGATGCTTCGCTCATGGCTCGGTGTCGGGATTCCGATAGGTGTCACTCTGAGGCAAAAACTTCAGAAGGCAAAGTTATGGTGTGTGTCTGAAAGCAACATGTGTTGAAATGCGAGAAGTGTGCACTACCTGGCTCTTTTTATACCAGCGTACCTTAGCAGCATATTCACGACCAATCAGGCGCGTTTTGCCTGATGAGGCTTTCGAGTACGTCGAGCTGCTGTTTGCACGAGGCGAGGATCGCCGTGGTAGCCTCGTGTTGAGTGGTCAACACCGTTGTAGCCTGTTGTATCAGGCGCTCGAGTTTGGCATTCGATTCAAGCAACGAATTGTGAAACTGCGTTATTGCTGCCATAATCTCAGTCGATGAATCCGGATCAGAATGATGCGGAGGTGGAAATGGCGGGGTCGCCGGTGCAGCCACTGCTGCGTCCTGCTGTTCTTCCGGATCTTGGTGTTGCTCTTGGTAATCTTGGAAATCTTCGTCTTCTGCAACACGTAGGAACTGAGAGCGCAAAAGCGCCGGCTGTTGATTGTGGCTGCCAACCGCAGGTTGCTCGTTGCGGCGTCTGCTATGCTTGGAGATGGATGGCCGAGGACGGCCGCTCAGCGCTTTGTGGCTCGGCTGCAATCTGCCAGTCATGGCACTTTTATACATGATGATGCCTCAGTTAAACCCTGTAAATGGCTGCGGGAAGCACTGTGTTGATACAAGGCGGCTCTCATGTTGCAAAGTTGCATGGCTCTGGACACACGCACGGCAACTTGGCACAGTGTTTTGCTTACAGCTGTTGATCAGTATAGCCGGCAGCGATGTAGAGATCGCGCATGGCTCGAATGGCTGATGTGGCCTCGCTGCATGGTGTTGTCACTCTGCGTACCATGCGTGTGCGGGCCTGAAAACTGCTGCGAAGTGTTGCAACAGAGGTGGCTGACTGTGGGTGTAAAATATCCGCCTTGTGCAAAGTGCATTGATGCGTAAGGCTGCTGTGCTGAGGGTTTATGGCGAAACCCAGGAAAATGTTGGCCGGTTCAGTTTCAAGCTGAACCGGTGGTTTGTAGAAAGATGCGTCAGTAAGCTGTGCAAAAGGAGGCAGTCGGGTCAGCTGTGCAGGTAAAAGAAGGACGCGGTTGTCGACGTATCTGGTAGCAAAAAAGAAAGCTTGATCCTGCTTGTTGTGGTCTGGAAAATGCTTGTGGTTCTTGAAAAGTTGTTTGTATGTGTGGTGCCAACACTGTTCTTCGACAGCAACCACGATGTTGCATAGGGCTGGGCTGCAGGGCGAGCCCATAGGTGCACCGCGAAATTGCTCAATGAGTGATGTACCAACAGTGAAATAGTTGAGTCGGAGCACTGCAATGATGAGTTGTGGTATGTGTTGTAATTGTATGCAAAGTTTGTTGCCGGAGGAGGCTTCTTGCTGCTTTTGTCTGCTTTTGCCCCTGTGGACTCGATGTGTGGGGTCTTTCTGTGAGTGGTCAATGAAGAATTTGGAAGAGTGTAGTGGGTTCTTCTCTCTGTACCATCGAACCATGATGCTGTATGCTGAAAGAAACCGGCTCTGATCGACCGATGTAAAGAAGCCAGCCAAATCCTGATTGTACAGGATGTAATCTGTTGAATCTTGTAATTTCCTGCGTTGATGCAAGAAGAGTGCTGTTTGTTTGAGCTGTGTTATCCCGTCTCCTTGGTGAAAGGAGTTTGGGCATGCTTGAAGTGTCATCAGCTGCAGTACGTCTGCTAAGGCTTCCCATAATTTTCGGCCCATGGTGTCGATGAACGCCACTATAGGACGTCCTTTCGCGAATTGCTTCTTTCTTTTCGGTAAAATGTAGGCACGTGGAATGCGGCCCCATTGTGGAAACGCCCATGTGTAAGTTGGTAGAAGACTGCGGATGTCTGTGTAGACATCGAAGTGGTGTTGTAGAGGTTGGCGCTGCGAGATCCGAAAGATCTCTTTGTCTAAAAAAGTGTTGTGTATGGCAGTGTGGTATAGTGCTGGGCAGTACCACGTGAGTCGGTTCGGGAAGTGATCTTCGCAATGGATGATGCCCGTGGGTATTTTGTGTTGGACTTGCTTGAGCATCTTGACCTGTAGTATGTTGTTTTTACTGCAGTGTGTGTTGTGTTGTGGTATTTGTTCAGATACAAACTGCTTTGCAGTTTGATGGTTGTAAGGTAGTCCATAGTGTCGATGCCATGTGCGTATGGCTCGGCATAATTGTGAGGCCAACTGTGTGGGCTTTTGAAGGCAATTGCTTTTGCCGGAGTATGCCAAAAACTGATGTTGTGGTTGTAGTTCTGCAAGTTGGATAGCAATGTGATTGTGGAAAATGTGCTCCTGGGGTACTTGTGAGTGTAATGGTGAGCATGTACAGGGTGGTGGTGAATCAGGTTGCCATGTGGTGTGGGCATCGCGCCAATTGTGTAGAAGTTGTTGCATGGGTGGGTGCTTTTTGTAGACAGGTTTTGTGCTGGGAAGGTGGAATGGTGGAATGTGTTGTTTGTTGCTTGTTAAACGAGAGCGCAAAAATTGTCGTAGTTGTTGGGTGAAGGTGGGGTGCAAGAGTGGCTGTAGGTAAATGGGTTTTGTGACAGGAGGTGGTTTTAGTCGTCGCTTTTTGAAGACGGTGTTGAGAGCTTTGTGAGCGTGTCTGCGGTCACGTCGTGGTAAGTTGTTTGAGAGTTTGTGTAAAGCGTAAACTGTGGCTGCTGGTGTGTCTGAGCGAAGCAGTTGTTTTGTTGTGTCGAATCTGGTGCGAGTGTTGGAAGTAAGATGTGATACTGTGGTCCATGCCTGTTTTCTGGTGTTGAATAAGGTGGAATTGGTGAAGCTCCGAATGGAGTGGTGTAGTTTGCCTCGGCGCTGCTTCGCCCATAAGGTGGCTGTGCCGTTGTGCTTGTTGTTGGCTGCTTTTGTGAAGCCGGAAAAAGCTCCTTTCATGTGTGATGTGATGTAAGGAAAGTTGAGCTTGGATTGGTGGTGTTGTATGAGAGTGTTCTCCGTGGCTTCTAATTGCTCGGTGGGTATGTTGGCTTGTAGTACAATTGGTGTGTATTGGTGGTAGCATTTGTGTTTATGCCACCATCGTAAGGCAAGTTCGGCTTGTACAATCTTGTGTTGTTGAAGTTGCTTGAATTTTCGATTGCGTGTGCCCTCTCGTTGTGTGAGAGAGTGACTTGTGCTGCCGATGTAGACGTAGCCACGAAAAGGTTGTTGTGTGGTGACTCTGCAGTATACCACCTGTGGCTGACGAAAGAAAGAGAGTGTGTACGATGGAAAAGAAATGTTTGAATGTGCAAACAGTCTCTGCAGGTTGGAGAAATGTCCTTCCTCATGTTTGAGGTAGAAATGCTGTGTACGAAGTAACAAAGTCAGGCCTTGAAGCCAGAGTATGATTTGATGGAATTGTGTGGAGACTGGTTCTGCCAATGGTGCGACGAATTGTAAGATGGATCTGCCTTGATCCAGAATGCGTATGATGTTCTTGAATTGTTTTTGTCGGAAAATTGTTGTGTGATCTAGTGTCTGTCGGTGTTGAATCAAGTACTGCCTGAGTCACTCTGTCATCTGACTGATGATGGCGACAAGTTTTATCAGTGCTGGGGAGCCAAATTTGTCGATGGCTTTGGGTGGGACACCCCAAGCGACTGCAGCGGTCTGCAGTGTCTGCTCTTGTGAGTTGCTGAGTGAAGGGAATTCCGAAGCAACAATGTCAAGGTACTTTTTTACCTGTGTTTTTTGTTTGTCGCTGATGCCTTTGATGGCACCAAACCATCTGGTGATGCCGGATTCGGAGTGAACGCCAGTGAAATGATCTTGAAACCAAACACTGGCTTTTGTAGGCTGCTGAAAGATGCGCTGGGGATCCATCTTGGGATCGAGGGGTGCCGCCTTCGTTGGTGTAAGAGTTGACTGCTTCTGTCGCTTGGCGCCCAGAGTGGAGCGTCCCGGAAAGTGCATACCTGTGGTGGATGACGATGCTGGGGAAGCATGTAACGGGTTGTTGTCTTGTTCTGCAGCGGTTGTGGTGAAAGGGGAGAGGCCATCAGTGGTAGGCCTGGTGTCGGTGTGTGTAGAGTCATCGATGGTAGCACGTTTTTGTCCACGAGTGGTTGTGGTGGGGGAAATCTCAATTGTGGAAAGTGAGAGAGGTGGTGGAGAGGGCGTGTTGATGGGAGTGCTGGGTGCGGTGGTTCGTTTTTGTTTCTTTGGTGCTGGTGTGCTGGGTGCCTCATTGTGTGCATCCGGAGCACGGAGAGTTTCAATTGTCTCCAGTGCTGTGGAAAGTCGTGCTTCCAGGTCGCTGATGCGATGTGCCGCCATAGTGTCTGCCTCTGTCGGCTGCGAAGGTTGAAGTGGGAGATGAGGTTGTGATTTGCTGGATTGTAGTGGTGTTGGAGATTCGGTGGGTTGCGATTGTGTGTTGTCTGTGTCAGATTTGACATCTTGCTTGTCCTTTTTGTTGCCATCATTGTACTGGTCCTGCAGCTCTTGCAGGTACAACACCAATTCCTTGATGAGGTGTGACATTGCTGGTCGTTTTGCGAGTGTGAGCTTTTCTTGCCAGCAGAATGCGGTGGCCGCTTGGTCCAGATCAATTCTCCTTGCTCGGAGTTGACCCATAAGTTCAGTGGTAAAGACGGCTTCGCTGATGTGTTTGCTGCATGTGAGATGGATGTCGAAGCCGTGTGCGGCGTACCGTAGCCAGTACGAGGACCAATTGTGTCGCAGAAATGCGACCAATGGTGCTGTTGCGATTGGCATGCCTGCCGTGCGGTTGTGCACTGAATGTGGTGTAGATTGAATGTGTTTGGGTAGGTTGAGGCCAAAAAGCTGCCTGTTGTCCCAATGCTCTGGTGTTTGAACGAAGTCGTTTGGTATCTGGGGATTTGTAGGCGTGGGATTGGGGTGTTGTTGTTGTTGGGGTGTGACGGTGGCCTGAGGTAATGTATGTGAAGAAATGCTGGGGTTTCGAGTCGTCATCGAAGATGGACTCACAAATGTGTGTTGGGGAGTGGCAGGTGTGGGGGTTGGCAGTGTGGTGGGTGATGTTGGGCCGGGAAACTGCTGGGGTGGGGGAGGGGGTGGAGGGAAAGGTGGGAAAGTGGTGTTGTGGCTGTAAGTGTGAGCTGAACCCCAAGTAGTCGGGGTTAGGGGTGAGGTGTGTGGTGGGATGTTGTGAATCCCTGGTGGTGGGGAGATCGGGTGCATTGGGGTGCTACTGGTCGAGGCTGTTTTTCGCTGCACCGTACTGATTGCTGTACCGATGATGCCTGTTGGCATTGTTGTATGCCACTGAGGCTGTGTCGGCTTGTACATGGTTGCACAATGGGGCACTACAATTGCCTGTGACTGCAAAAGCTGCACATGGAACATGCATGAGCAACATGGTTGGCTTGAGTGTCAACATCAACTTGTGCGATGCATCCAGCATGCAGCTGCATCGACTCTTCTTTGGCTCAAAAGCGGTGTCGGAGCAAATGCTTGATTGCAAACAGCTATGTGCAACGGGATTCAGGCCTGGAAGAAAATATACTCGAGAGTGAAAGGAAGACACGGAAGAAAAAGAAGAAAGCAACATCACTGAATGAGGCCGAATCCAACGATGCTG